>JAAVUH010000029.1:0-331994 GCA_014899045.1 Fusarium palustre | reverse complement strand
GATTAAATCGGGGGAGCCACCACCGAGAGCATCCTCAATCTCGGCGCGGGTGCAGGACCTTGCCGAAGTCGTACCTGGCTCCTTGCGGGCCAGGTACTCCTTCAGCAAGGCCTCAAGTCCCGACAAGTCGGGCTTGGCTGGTTCGTCGTTCTTCTTCACAGACATTTTGTTGTTGTTGTTGCTGGTGTTGGTGTTGCTGTTGCTGTTGCTGTTGTTGGTGGGGTTGGTGGGGTTGGTGGGGGAGGAGTAGAGTTGGAGTAGAGGTGTCGGAGGAGAAGGTCACGTGCAGTGTGGGAAGCTCGACGAGCATTCATGGGGAAGGCGGGACCGTGATAAATTGGACTACCAGTACGTCATCATTTCGTTCTCATGAATGCTTTTATGTCTCCCAACAGCAAGTCTCGCCATTGCTGTTTTCGTTTTTTTCCTTCCCCAGAAGGCACTGGTACTTTATATGGACTGCGCTGACATGTTTACATTGTTCTTACTTGAAGTGAAATGAATTTGCTCTATAATACAATAGCGGAGTTATCTCTGTTCCCTGGAACCATGAGGTTACTTTCTGTAAGCTCATGAGTTATCAGGTAATTTGTTTTTTGACACCTATGATACAGTCGCTGGGTGTACGGCCTGACTGCGTTTTCTATGCTTGACATGCAAGATTAAAGATCTCAAAACCGACAGATGTCTAAGATTATATTGTATATAGGCCATTGTCTTAATTTTTACTGTCTATAAGTTATCACTGATTAACAAATTTAAGCCTTTAACATAAGATCAAGTCTTTATACAGACGACTTAATATCTAGAGACTTAACTGTCATTAGTTGGCATCAAAGGCAATGCTATGGGCCATTTGAGGCATCCCCCGTGATTAAATCGGGGGAGCCACTACCGACAGCAGCCTTGACGTCGGCATAGGTGGCTGACCCTGCTGAAGAAGTACCTGGCTCCTCGCCAGCAGGGCCCAGAGGCCGGAAAGGTCGGCCTTCTTGGGAGGTATATTGGCGCTGTTACTGTTGCTGCTCCTATTGTTATTGTTATTGTTGTTATTGTTGTTGTTGCTGCTGCTAGTTCTGCTGTTACTGTAGCACGACAACGTACGCTTAAGTTTCTGAGAACAGGCGACCCCTAGTTTTGATGATCCTATAACTACTAATTGACAATACGTTCGGATAAATCCCTTCTTTTTTATTTTTGCTGTTCTCATATGCTCCGTTCGAACTCACGTCTGACAGCAAAAGGGATACCCATACTCTTGCTAAGATGGTTTGATGAAATAGGGGCAAACACTGAGCCAATTGATGGCTTGCATATATTACCTCCTGATGCATTCGAACAAAAGTAGAAGGAAAAAGGCAGGATGGATGTATTTAGTCTGATTTGATGTAATGTGGTGGTGCAAAAGTGTTTGTTTGTTTATTGCTGCCATTTGCGTATACCAAACCTGCAAGTGCGATGTTGTTATATCAGCAGCTCTCATGGCTGTTGGAGCATGATTATAGCCTAGCATACGAGATGCAACGGCCCGTAAATAAACTTTGTGAATTGTTCTCACAAATACAAGGATGGATGGTCTTCTGGGTTCTGATGTTTCTTTTCTTTTCTTTTCTTTTCTTTTTCGTTCGGTTCTTCTTTACGATGCTTGCTCTTGGAACTTGCTGATTTGCTCTATGGAGGTGGTTTTATTTGAGATTCGGTTATGGTTGCTGTAGCTTCGCTTTTTCTACATACCGATGTTTGGTCTTCGATGGGGGGTTTTGTTTCGTTCGACGATTTTCCCTCTTTCACAGACTAGTCTATCCATTAAACAACTCGATTTAACCATACTGATTGACGTTTCATACTTGCTCTCGTGAACTCACATTGCACCTCGCCGCCTTCTGGATTAAGCAGCATTATGACACCTTTCTATTTCTGCCATTTTATAACCGGTATGTCGGTCAAGGATGTTGGGCATGGCTTGTCGTCTCAATCTTTACCGTCTACAATATATTACCAGTCAATGAATTCAGGCCCTCAACACTGATGTCGGTGTAGCAAGATCAAGTTTTTATACAGATGATTCGATATCTAGAGACTAAACCGTCGTTGGTTGACATCAAATGCAATCGCAGCAAGCTACCATAAGAAATCACATGTCAAAGCGTGCGTCTTTATGTTTTGATATCAGAATATCTATATCGTACACACTTAGATGAAGATGGATACAAACATGCACACAGTCAGACGAGATGGAGTAAAAGATATCTCATCTGCAATCCTCAAATTCGGGGAGTAAATTTTAGAAGTCAGGGATTGATTGCATGTGTCAGAGTACGATGTTCAAAACTTGATTCAAATGCACACGACTTGTGAAATATTTATCGCATACGGTTCCTTTTTATCACATGTGATCAACAGATGTTCACCCAAATAGAGCAGATCAGAGAGGATCGCGAGCCTTGAATTTTATACTTTGGAAGGCCCAGAGTCGGAGATCAACCGACAATACAGAGACGTCGCAGAGATGCAGCTACGTAATGATCTCAGCGAAGAAGATGACCTGCTTGCTCTCTCATCATGGCAGCTTCTTGACAACGACGGTTGACGACGCTTCGGATGCTCTGACAGTACCCTCTAACACTCTCGCTCCAAGTCCAACATGACAGCTACAGAGTTCAGGCACGTCGTATCGTTATCCCAGGTACCATAGGAGAGGGTGGTGAGGTGTTTGGATCAATACAGCACTCGCACGTCGACTGTAGCTCAGCCAATCAACTGCGGTCTAGTAAGATATTACTCTAATGGGATTAGTCTGCCCTCTTCAGTGGTCGGAATCCACGTGGATCTAGCCCCGTACGGGTTCTCGGGATCGCGGGAAATCACATGATCATGTTCGACTCGGTATCGAGACATCAACACGACACGAACTTCAAAGATTGATTTCTCGATCAAATTAAATGCAAAAAATAAGCTGTAAGCTTCTGCTTACGTAAGCCAAACGTGGGACTCGAACCCACAATCTTCTGATACGCTTCTGGTAACTGTACAACTGGTGTGTCATATTACAGTTTTACCTAGAAGTCAGACGCGTTAGCCATTACGCCAGTCCGGCTTGTGCTTCTTTGTTGAGTTAAGCAGCTTACTATTAGTATCTATACTGTAAAAGTGAAATTCACGTTCCCTTCTCCCACATTCCGGTCTTTATTCGTTGCTACAGGGCGAGGCATGAGATCAGTATGGGCTTTGACAACCACGAAGAACCATTACGTGCACTGTTGTCACCTTGTCTACGGTTGTAATTCGGTATCACATTATTAAGATCTTGACTCTGTCAAGAGTTATGACAGTGTGGTGCAAAACAGGCGCATTCTAACATTCAAACCTACTTCAACCAGCCCCAACGTCAACCTATGCAAGAGTTGTTATTCTAGTCATTGAGCATATTTCTGGACTCGAGAGTCTGTGGATACGGATACTTGCTCTATCTTGCAACACCACCGAGAGCCTGATGGAATTTCACCGTCTTTTGCAAGCTTGTGTCGGTCATGCCGAACCACCACGAGGCCACGGATAAGAATTTGTCAAGCTCCACAATATCATCAAGACTGGTAAAACCTCGGTTGAAGAGCCAAATTTTCACCACTCACGCTGTCGTCATGTGTTCTTCTTTCTGTTGGTAGCCAGGCAGCTACTCTGTCACATACATTGTACTTGTTACGAGAGCCAGTTACTGAGATGAACGCTGCTTTACTATTTGGAGTTTTCGATCTATACGCATCCTTCAATTGAGAAACTCCGATTATTTGATGGAGGTTCTTGACGGGCTAGTTACCTCTATCACCTTCGTTAAAATAGAACGTATGAATATAATGAAGCTTGGGTTTTGACTTCTCTAGATTCCGAAATCCCGTTGAATGGTCTCCTTTGCTCTATAGACTTCAACGTTCTTTTGTATTGTGTGAAAATAAGGTTGCTCTTCGTGACATACATTTTATAATATTATAGTTGTGTGCATCGCGAGGTGTTAGACTTCGGTCTTCGACTTAGAATTCGCAACCAAAACCTTCAATAGACTTCAACGTAGGTATATGAAGAAGCAGATACATACCCTGTTGATCCTTCGCCCCACAGAACTTGCAGCAACGTGATTTATAGTATCCTTGCACCGTATGTATGCTCTGTTTTGTAACAGTAGGAGCAATGATTACATTTCTTTTGCCGCATCCCTTCACCCGACAGAGACTGTCTTCGCAACGTAAGGATGGTAATTTAAGGACACTTACAAAGAAGTAGTGGTGATGAATGTCCAAACAGAATACGTGAACGTGCCTCATGACGGTTGCTGAACAACCACGGCGGGCTAGAACCTGCCAGCATTGAAAATCATACCCATGTATCACAATTACTTACACATACATATGGCAATGGAGCCTGTACCATACCTATGTACATACGATTGTGTGCATTAGACATTGCGATAGTGTGACTTTCTCTTTTGCTTAATGGACAGTATTGGCAAGAGACGGGTTCAGCCGATCCATGCATCCGCGTGCGGGAGCTACCCCACCTCTAGTCGCGGGAAATCACGTGTTGCGTCTGTACCTCCAAAAATCGATATCACCACCACAAAGAGATTGAAAGATCGATAGTTAGTCAAATACGATAGATATGAAGATCAAATTAAAAAAAGAAAAGAGAGCAGAGATTTGAACTCTGAATCTTCTGATAAGTGTTCCTGAAATAGACTGGTACAGCCCCCAAGGGTAATAAAGGGCAATTCGGATACCTAGACTGCAATTGGCTACATCTGGTCGATTGGCTCCAATCAAGTCCTGGCAGTTTTACCAACGAATTGGCATCAAGCAGAGACACTGGCAAGTACGAAGTTTAGTGGCGATTTTGCCCTTTATTACCCTTGGGGACTGTAACATGGTTAGTAAATTTAATCTTGGGGAACCTTTGAGATGCGAATCTGTTGCCTTTGAGTGCGGCACAATGTGGGTGTACGAGAGGGGACAGATGTGGATATATTCGGATTTATTGTTTTGAGATGCAGAGTTTCGTCCAAAGGACTTGTGAAGGGATGACCGGAGTCTTTGGAGTTCACTGAGGGATGTAGGGTACTCACAGTCAGACGCGTTAGCCATTACGCCACAAGGGCTTGCTGTTGTTGAATAGAGCGACCCTTTTTTAAGAATTTAACTGCAGGAAAGTGCGACCCGTAATCTCTATACCCATCACTCACATCTGTACGTCAGCCACTTTTGATGCGATGAAACAGCAAATCATTACCAACAGCCAAGAGCAGACAGCCTCTCTAGTATTATATATCCTATGCATTATTACTTCCCGTCAGCAAGACTCATATCCCCAACCAACATCTCTCCATCATGATGATCCTCCAATTGTGGAAAAGATGGGGCACTTCTTTAGCAATCAAGTGACAGTTTTTTGTGGCTGACATGCATTTCCCCCTGCAAAAAACAGCCTTTAGTGACGTCCTAATCGCTAGAGTTAGAGGAACTAACTTTAGCATTCTACATAAATGCGCATGCAGGGACTCTTTTTACGAGTTTGGTCGGTTTTTTGTTCTTCTGCTGTCTATTTTTGTTCAGAGTTATAGAATCGACTTTCAACATGTCTACTAGATTGTCTTTGGGTGGCTTTTTGGTCAAGGCAAAGGCTGCTTTGACAACTCCCGCTGCGCAGCGAAAAGGACCTCTTACTTTTGTTGTAGGAAACGAGTCTGCAGGTAAGTTGAAAACATCTCGATATGAATTTTGCTAACATGATAGATCTTGATTCTCTTTGCTCAGCTGTGGTTTATGCCTATCTTCGCACTCATGCCCCTCCTCATACCCTACACATCCCCCTCTCAAACTTGCCCCGCGAGGATTTGGCTCTTCGCACTGAAATGTCGGCTGTCCTCAAGCATGCCGGACTGACTCTGAAAGATCTCTTGACTTTATCTGAGCTTCCAGACTTGAAACCTGAAGAGACGCGCTGGTTGCTGGTTGATCATAATTCACTCACGGGCCCACTCACCAAGTACTCCGAACAAGTTACCGGCTGCGTCGATCACCACGCCGACGAGGGCGTCATAAAAAAAGATGCCAATCCGAGAGTCATAGAAACTTGTGGAAGCTGCATGAGTCTGGTCGTGGGCGAGACGCGCGAAATCTGGGAAGAGCTCTCGACCAAGGATGCGGAAGACAGTGACGCAACTGCCGAGAATGAGAAACTCGTTAGACTTGCTATAGGTCCTATCATGTCTGATACGATAAACATGACAGCCGAAGCAAAGGTTCGCGAGCAGGACACAAAGGCTGTAGCATTCCTGGAGGAACGCATGACCTTTGATCGTACAGCCTACTTTGACGAAATCTCGGCTGTAAAAGAGGATATTTCTGAGTTGAGCTTGCGTGATGTCTTTCGCAAAGACTACAAAGAATGGAACGGCTCGGGGCTAAAACTTGGAATTAGCTGTGTCGTGCAAAACTTTGACTATCTTGTCAAGAAAGCCGGCAACCCAGAGCCTTTGCTGGATGCCTTTGAAGAGTGGGTCAAAGAGCGCAAGCTCGACGTGGCTAGTATAATGACAACTTCGCATCCCGAAGGCGAGTTTCAGCGACATTTACTCGTGTGGGGGATCAGCGATAAAGGTCGCGAGGCAGTGGATAGATTCGTGGCTGCCTCAGCCGAGAAGCTGAAGCTTGAGACGTGGAAGGATGGAGAGTTGGATGAGCATGGACATAGTAGATTTGCATGGAGGCAACATGACCTCGCGTCGAGCAGGAAACAGGTTGCGCCGTTGTTGAGGGAGGCACTTAACAGTTGACTACGGGACTCGACAAGTTCGAAGATATAAACATCATACACGGATTAGGGCGACTGTGAAGTGGCGACAAGTGGTGATTTTTGTATTTGAACATCTTTATACGACTCTGGCCGGATTCTGTTCAGGTATGCTGTTCGCTGTAGGTGTGCTACTCTCTGCCGTGCTGTAGTCCTGGATCTTCACCTGACCATGTCTCATATATTCGGCATGAAGCGCTTCAACCTCTCTGAGCACGTTGAGGTATTCTCGGTTCTTGAATCTTGCTTCTTTATAAGGGTTCGTCCTTATCTCACCATAATCACTGGTCATCAGAAAAAAATCGGCGGCGTTCTTTAAAAACCGTTCAGCAGCAGGATCGCAGACTCTGATGCAGTTCTTGAGAGCAGTATAGACCGGATCCACTATGGCGATGGGTTTGGTTTCGTTGAGCATTTCAGTATAGATCCAACGCAGATTCTCGATACACATGATTTGGTTTTTGGTATCTGCCAGAACCTGAAAGACACAGGCGTAGACCGGGGCCGTCCTGCAAAGTTTGTACAAGTGTGGTCTGCGGAATGTTTCCCAAAAACGTGACCATTCTCCTCGCTGTGCATAATTTGTCATCAAACGGACAAGTTCAGATGTGTCAAATGGAAAATCCGATCGGTCCATGAGGGTTTCAATGTTCTTCTGTGCCCTCTTGAGCTCCGGCTGCCCGTAAGATGGCGAAAGCAATAAACCCTCGATAATTGACGTAAACATAGCAGAGTCCCAGAGTGTCATACCCCTTTCCTCGGCTGTCCAGAGGATCTGGTCGATCAAGGAGAGCCGCTCTTCTGCAGCGTGTTCGGGCGCGGGCCCTATCAGTGCTCCTGTAACAAACTGATGTAATGCCTTTTGTGTAAGGGGTAATCCGGCAAGTTGGATATCCTCAAACCGCTTGCGGACTTGGCTGAGGGAGTTTATATGCGGTTCATCGAAGCCAATGTCATGTTGGGAATAGACAATGTCGCCCTCTTTTAAACCAAGTGGCGCCTCTGACACAACATCTGGTGACAGTCGCCGCGCGCTGGTGGTGTAAGCACGCCGTTGAGAGGCGCTCTGCATAGCCTGCCATTGTAGAGCAGATCCTG
The DNA here is from genome assembly GCA_014899045.1 of Fusarium palustre. Taxonomy (NCBI): domain Eukaryota; kingdom Fungi; phylum Ascomycota; class Sordariomycetes; order Hypocreales; family Nectriaceae; genus Fusarium; species Fusarium palustre. The sequence goes on along the minus strand of JAAVUH010000029.1, from coordinate 324,056 downwards.
ATTTGGGCAATTGGATCTTGGAGGCAACAAGTTTATCAAGCTCTTCAGGGCTGTCTGCCTTTTCCCCACGGGCTTGCTTGTTCTGCTTTAGACTCTTTTTCAAGATGCCCTTCCACAGAGTTTCCAAGTCAAGCTCTGCCCTTCGAGAATCTGTCATGCATTGAACCACCACTGTGGTACCAGTCTGGGGCGCACCGAAACCAGAGAAGCGACCGCTGTCATCGACCTTGGCCGCTTCGTCCGTCTGGTCACCGTTGGAAGAAAAGTTGATGCAAACCCATCCGGTGGAGATGCCGTTGTCGCCACCCGGAATAATGGCAGTGTTGGTGCCCATAAGCTTCGCCTTTTTTCGAAGTCGTCGCAGTTTTGTTCGAAGTTCGCCAGGTCCGATCAGTCCATCAGCTCGCGCGGATATGCTGTGATTCTTTCGAAGCCATCGTACAAAACGACCGGAGGAGATGTGAAGATGTCGTTCGCTGCGAGCCGTCGCAAATAGCATGATCAAATTGGGACCAAGAGCAGCCGGAGGATCAAGTTCGCGCATGTCCAGAAGAGAAATATCATCCAGGCCCATGTCTTCAAAAATGTATTTGATCATTGGCTCAATGACCTCTGGGGCGCCTTCAGGAACCTTTGGTAACTCGACTGCATGTTGGTTTTCAGGATGTCGCGGAGGCTCAACTTCGAGAAACCAAGGAACGTCGCCGGATTCATCGGCTTCCGGAGGGTTTTCGATGGAATCGTTTAAAATGTCGCTAGTCGCGGGCGAAATTGAAGCACTCTTTTCGCGTATCGGATCGGTAGTCTTGACATCTGAATAAAACCTTGTCGGTAGACTAGGAAGCAATCGTGATGTTTGGGGAAAACTGCGAAAAGGACTTGTAACTGGACGCGATATGACAGCGCGTATAATAGAAGATTGGCAATGCCGGCAACTCAATGCTGCAGCCACTGGACGAGTCAACATCGTGAGCCTTTGTGATTATGGAGGACAAAAATTCAGATGCTGAAGAACTAGAGGCGTTGAGCGTCATGGCTAGACTATAGAACCCAGTCGTGAAGTGGAGAACTCAGCTTGGTACCGAAACTGTCACAGCAGATACAGTGGGTATCCACGGTAGTTTATTTCCGACATCGTTGCATGAGTACAAACAAGAAGATCTGCATAAGACATATCTTAGTAGTAGATAAAGAGTAATGACGGAACATATCACTATTTAGAGCAATTATATCTAATTTTACTCTTCAAGACAGTTACTCGAGACCAAGCTTTGCGATCGAGTATTAGAGTGGAGACATAAGTCCCTTATTTCCATTGCCACAACTTCGATTTGCCTCACGTGACCCTTCTAGTGGATGTTCCAAACTTCCTCACCATTTACAGAAAAATTTAGATCCAGAGACCCAACTTGCTCTACCTCATGCGCCTTCAGGTTCGAAAAAACTTGTTTGGCAAGAGCATAATAATTGTCTGAAATTGGTTGATATCAGGCAGGGATTCATAAATTTTTACATTCTTCATTCTTTAAACCTTGACTTGAATTTGAGCTGTTGCTGTACAGCTTCACAGCAGCGACTGGGCATTTGCCCATCCTCGATATTTCTTCGCCCACGATCCTCCGACCACACAATCATAATGCTTGTTCGACAAACGAGAAAGGGCATCTTTGCCTTGCAATCAAGACTTCTCCCGAAACCACATATTGCAACAACGCTCGGTCGACGTCACGGTAGACAACTCGCCACAGCTGTTGATGACTTCCCACTTAACAGTTATGGCGGCCTTCATGAGCAGCTTGCCCGATCGGGTCTACAACCCTTTCAAGCCCCTCCGCATTCTCATACCGAACTTCGAGCGTTCGACCCGAGGACAAACCTTTTGACCGTCCCCGAGCCTCCAGAAGCTCGACCGTTCGGCAAGATCAATAACAAGGGTATCCCCGGCGAGGTCGAGGAGATGATTCCAGTTTTCGATGCTTGTGTCCGCGTAGGCAAGCTGGAGAGAGCGGCTCTCGTGCTGAAGCGACTCAATGCAACTGGTTTGATTCCTGGGGATGAAATGATCATCTTGCACAATCAATACCTCCGCGCCTCTCTCGAACAGTTACGAATGACCCCCGACCGAAAGCAAGCTGAAATGCTTCACAAATGGTACGAACTACAAATACGAAGCACAGATGTGCCACAAACAGCAGAAACAATTGCGTGCATGCTCAAAGCCTCGCTTCTCTCTGAGCGTGGTGCCCGCTTAGAGCGTCTTGTCACCCGCTATATGAGCATGGCTCCTGGTGAAGCTGGCTTGCGTGTGTTGAGCATGGCCGATATTCTTAGCGACCAAGATCTTGGCGTCATTACCGAGATTTGCCCGACTTATACTTTCGCACCCGAAGGCGAGTCCGACGCTCAGTATGTGACTATGGCTGAAGATGAGCATCTGGATATACAAGAAGGTCATGGCGAAACTACAGCAACCGGACACGAAGCATATCCCGACATCCGACCGACACCACAACGAGGAGAGGGTCTTAACGCACTAAGGAAGAACCTGAACCTCATCAACGAGCTCCAAGACGTGGACATTTCCAAGCTACCTCCCGAAGAGCAGCGTGAATTTCAGACTCGCTTAGAAAAAGACTCTATCGATGTTGCCATTGAGAAATGGCGGAATGTTAAGAAAAACCTCGACAAGATGCGCATCAACACAGCCCTGAACGATAAGCATGAGGAAACCAGCCTTGCCGCGTGTATGCAACTGTGGCTTACAGCCATGGAAGAACGCTTGAAAGAGGAGATTCTCAAAGTCGAGGAGTCCGAGGAGAGTCAAAACAAAACTGAAGAGGACCTGGAACGATGTATTTACGGCCCAATTCTGAGACTTGGAGATCCTACGAGACTGGCTGCGGTCACAATCCTCACTCTACTCAATACCAGCGCGATTCAGGGTGTGGACAAGGGTGTGGTTATCCAGCGTTTACTCAACGATGTTTCCCGCGTGGCTCAGGACGATATGCGCACGCAGGTGCAAGAAAAGGCCGATCGAGAACGCCGCCGACGTCGCAAGGTCAAATTTACTGGAAACGAAGCCGAGGTTCCGGCCCCCGAGGGAAACATTATCGCAGATGCACACGAACCTGTCGATACGAAAGATCCTGCTACAGGCTTGTGGTCTGTCCAAGTCAGGGCTCGAGTTGGATCAATCCTGGTCAAGACTCTCATCGAGACTGCAAAGGTCAAGGTTGTGAAGGAACATCCCATTTCAAAAGAAAGAATTAGCCAACTTCAGCCTGCATTTTCTCATATGCATGCCCCCCGAAAAGGCAAAAAGGTTGGAATGCTGTTCATCAACGCAGACCTTGTCGAACGCCTGAAGCGAGAACCCATGGGTGATTTCCTCGCTAAGCACCTCCCCATGGTTGCTGAGCCTCAGCCTTGGAGACGCATCAACGAGGGAGGCTTCCTCGCAAGCAAAGCCACTCTGGTTCGTCTTAAAACGGGCGATGCCGAGCAGAAGCTTTACACCAAAGCAGCTATCAAGCGTGGTGACATGGATCAGGTTTTCAAGGGGCTAGATGTACTGGGAAAAACACCATGGAGGATCAACAACAACGTTCTCGATGTCATGGTCGAAGCCTGGAACAGCGGTGACGCAATTGCCAATATGCCCACCCTGACTCCTGACCTAACCCTCCCAGCAGAGCCTACAGGCTCTGACCCCCTTCTTCGCCGAGCCTGGATTCGAAGTGTCAAGGCAGTCGAGAACGAACGATCTGCTCTCCATTCTCAGAGATGTTATATGAACCTGCAGCTCGAGATTGCTCGAGCGTTCCGCAAGCAGGTCATCTACTTTCCGCACAACATGGATTACCGTGGCCGTGCTTATCCTCTCCCCACGTACCTTAACCACATGGGAGCTGATCATACACGTGCTCTGCTCAAGTTTGCCGATGGCAAGGAACTCGGCGTGCAAGGTTTGAGATGGCTCAAGATTCACCTGGCCAACTTGTATGGTTATGACAAGGCTTCCTTCAGCGAAAGAGAGGCATTTGCCACAGAAAACTTGCCCAACATTATCGAGAGTGTTGCGAACCCTCTCGGTGGTAGTCGTTGGTGGTTGAAGGCTGAGGACCCCTGGCAATGCTTGGCTGCTTGTTTCGAGTTGAAGGCTGCTCACGATCTCGAGGACCCCACCAAATATGTCTCCAGTCTGCCAGTCCACCAGGATGGTACCTGCAACGGTTTGCAACATTATGCGGCTCTTGGTGGAGATACCTGGGGTGCTCAGCAGGTCAACCTCATGCCTGGAGATAGACCAGCTGATGTTTACATGGCTGTTGCCAATCTTGTCAAGGAGTCGATTGCCAAAGAAGCCGAGAAGGGCAACCAGCTTGGCCAGAACTGCATGGGAAAGATCACTAGAAAGGTTGTGAAGCAGACAGTCATGACTAATGTCTATGGTGTTACCTTTTCAGGCGCGAAGCAGCAAGTCTGCAAACAGCTGGACGCTCTGTACCCCAACATGTTCAAGGAGACCGGCATTCCCAATCTTGTCACTGCCACATACATTGCAAAGCACATCTTTGCAGCTCTCGGAACCATGTTTCGTGGTGCCCACGATATCCAGTATTGGTTGGGCGAAATCGGTGCACGAGCATGCAGGGCCTTGACATCAACTCAAATCGAGCAGCTCGCAGCAGAATCGCCAAATGCCGCTAGCAAGAAGAAGGAATTAGAAGAGTTGACGTCGCAATTCCGATCGACAATTGTTTGGACTACTCCCCTCCGAATGCCCGTCGTCCAGCCCTACCGAAAGGCTACCACTCGAGAGATCCGTACTTGTTTGCAAGCTATTACCTATCCTACCCAGGGCAGAACTGAGCCCGTTGATCGCAGGAAGCAGCTTCAAGGATTCCCTCCCAACTTTATCCACTCCCTGGACGCGAGTCACATGCTTCTGTCAGCTCTCAAGTGTGATGAGCTAGGTCTGAAATTCGCTGCTGTTCACGATTCTTTCTGGACTCATGCTGCAGACGTTGACGTTCTGAACGGAGTTCTCCGAGAGGCTTTCATCCGAATCCACGAGGAAGATGTCGTTGGTCGATTGGCAGTAGAGTTTGAAGCACGATACAAGGGCTCACTCTACCTGGCCAATATCCCTGCGGATAGCCCTGCTGGTCATGCTATCAAGGCCTTCCGCAAAAAGAGTAAGCTGACCCTTAAGGAGGAACTCTTGTTGGAGCACAAGCGCAGCAACCTTATTCGGTCTGGAAACCCATGGGATCTGGAGGCCGCAAAGAAGATTCAGACACCTGCCTCGGTTTTCGAAGACATGGAAATGACCGAAGAGGAACTCGAGCTAGAGCAAGATCCGGAGAATGTGGGCGGCGGCCTGGGAGAGATTCCCAAGGCAGAATCCAGCCTCACTTCAGCTGTCAAAGAAGCCGTACAGGAGATGGATCCTGACGGTACGGAAACAGACGAGCTGAGTGTTGTCCTTCTCGAACGCCTCAAGCATACCAACTTTGAAGCCAACGTTATCAACCCAAAGAAGGATGTTAAGAGCAGTTCGAAGAAGTACGTCACCATCTGGCGTCCCATGGTCTTCCCAAAACTGCCCCAAAAGGGCGACTTTGATGTCAAGGCTCTCAAGGACAGCCAGTACTTCTTTTCCTGACTCCACCAATACAAGTAGAATGATGTATTATTATTGACGAATACAACGAGGAGGCGCATTGTGGGCGTTGTACTACGGCGTTAAGACGGGGTAAAAGCATAGAAGAGCGTGCTGGTGGTATTTCTGTTTTCTGTATTATACTAGTCATATATAAATCACCCAAGGTTAGGCAAAGGTTAGCCTTCTTTGGATAAATAAATAACCTGAACCAAGTCTACAAGTTTAATGAATGATTGAACGATTTTGTCTCAGCAGCTGAGGTCTCTGGGCTGGCTTGTAGGATGTATATGAGGAAAGGAATGGTAAAAGCTAAGAGAGATCTTCGTTTATGATACCCAGCTACTGTCGTATTTTTGATCTGACATTGTCTGCTCTGAATTCACGCACTACTGCCTCGGAGATGTCATCGTGACCAGAGCAAGGAATATAAACAAAGATACCAAGGTTTTGATCCTTCTTAGTACTGTGATTGCTGTGAACTCGTGTTCTGATGCAAGGATCTAATTGGTAGTCTTAGTTGCAGTGTGGATTTCTATTCGGACGACTATGTCATTGAGACTTGGATGTTCTTTACATAACTTGTAGTGTCTCGTTTTTATTCATATACACTTATATAGTCTAGTAATTTATCGCACAACGGCATCCTTGAGGCTGGGAACAGTGCAGACACCACCACTCTCAGTAACAAGACGACCAGTTCCAGTCTTGCCCAACTGCTCAACAGCAGCAGCATCGAAAGCAACCTCAAGACCATCGGTAGTGGTGAAACCGGGCTGGAAAGTCTCCCAGACCTTCTTCTTGGGGTTGAGAACACCCTCAGGCTGGCCCTCCCAACCCTCGAACCAAACACGGTCACCGGCCTTGGCTCCCTCAGGAGGGGTAACAAGCTCGACGGGTCCCTTGTGGTCATCAACCTCACCCTCCTTGATCTTGGGAGAGGCGGCGAGGACCATGGCGCAAGACTTGATACCTCGCATCTTGACGGGCTTCAGGTTGCAGACGACAACAACCTTGCGACCCTGCATGGACTCAAGAGGGACGAGACCGTTGAGACCGGAGCAGACAGTTCGGCAGATCTGGCCCTCGTACTCGACGTAGTCCTCGTTACCGGGCTTGTCACCAACAGCAATTGTAGAGACGTAGAGAGAGTCGGCGTCGGGGTGGTTGATAGCCTTGAGGATGTGACCGACACGAAGGTCAATCAGAGCAGGCGACAAAGGAGCAGCAGCGGCGGGAGCAGCCTTTTGCTTGGGAGCCTTTTCCTTCTTCTCCTTCTTGGGCTTATCGGTAGCAATCTTCTCCTTGGCGCCCTCGACAACCTCCTTGACCTTTTCCTTGGTGCGATCAACGAGAGAAGCCTGGCCACCGGCAGCAGTAGCGTCAGCAGCAGCCTTCTTCTTCTTCTCCTTCTCGGCCTTGGCGTCGACGGGAGGCTTCACGTAGAGGACCTCATCCTGGTTGACCTTGACCTTGTTCTCATCCTTGACATCGAGGCCAAAGAGAGGCGAGTTCTGGACAAAGTCGACATGGCGAACGATGTGGGGGTGACCCTTTTCGCCGGTGCGCTCCTCGGGGGACCACTGGGCGACAATGGGAGCGAGGGTCTCGTAGATGGCAACGTCTGCCTTGGAGGGCTTGCTGCCGAGGAGGGTGGAGCGGCTGGAGAGGTGGTTGTTGAGGGTCTCGAGGATGGTGGACTTGTCCTCGGGGGACTTGAGACGCTCAGAGGTGGTGAGCCATTGCTGGATCTCGGCCTCCTCAGTGGGAGTGTAGGTCTGAGAGGCGAAGGAAGCCATTCTTGCGATTGTCAGAGGACGGAATACGGGAAGGCTTCTAGAGGCCTGGCGGAGAAGACGAAGGGATAACGTGGTGGCTTTTGGGGGTAGGAGATGAAGCTTGTATGTAGCTTCACTCAAAGTCTGATGGTCGAGATGTTTTACTTGGATGACTCGATTGACTGGACTCTTGATTTTCTCTTGGTGGGGTGGAGGGGTAATTTGGTGTAGCTGTCAATTGGCGGGGGAAAGTGGCTGTGCTCATAACTGTGGCGTCAGCACGCTAACCCGTGACATCGCCCCTTTCTCGCGTCGGTTGCCTGGCAGCTTTACGCGGTACGCCCTTTACTTTTTTCGAGTTCTCGACATTAACTGTTGGACAAACGGAAAAAGTCAATTGGAACGGCATTCTTCACTCAGTGAATGGATTGTTGCCTATTTCTTGTTCCATCTCTGTTGGCATCATCTCAAACACTTGGACACAAATTTCTGCTCTTTTCTTTTTTCCCCCTTCTCCTTGTTTGAGGCGAGTCAACTACATCATTCTTCCCACTAGCGGATCGCCGCAACCACCAACCAGGCTTGGGAGCTGAGTTCAGCCCCTGACGTCCATTTTTCTCTCTTATTGTCTTTCACTCGAGTCTTTTATTTCATTGTACATATTTATTGTTTTGACCATCATCTTTCAACATGGCGTCGCCGAGTACCGCCAGCTCGCCCCGGTCAGATTCGCGACTACCAACGAGCATACCAAGCTCGCCGCCAGAGTCGAATGATGACCTCGAAGGCGCAGACGAGGCGCTGGTAAAGGAGGAACAAGAAGCGCGCGCTGAAAATGATAAAAATGAAGAGAAACGTCGTCAGGCCCTTCTCAATAAGAAGAAGAAGAAAAAGGCCGAGACCAAATCTGAACGAGAAGCCAAGGCTAGAGAGCTTGACGACTTGCTGGCAAAGTCAGCTGCATTCTCAGATATCCTCACCAAAAAGACGCAGGTTCTCGGTCGCGTGGGGAGCAGTCTCGATGGAACGACTCTTGGCGAACATAATCTAAAAATGGCACAACAGCCCAAGTGCATGATCAACGGTACCATGCGCGACTATCAGCTCGAGGGTTTAACTTGGATGTACGAGATTTGCTCTCAAGGCATGTCCGGTATTTTGGCCGATGAGATGGGTCTCGGTAAGTTTGCATGTACAATTGTGAGTCTCTCATTCTGACTAATTGTAGGCAAAACTGTTCAAACCATCGCCTTGATTGCGCTGCTTCGTGAGCAGGAGAATTATCTCGGCCCTCATTTGATCGTCGCGCCCCTCAGTACGCTCAGTAACTGGATGGATGAGTTTCACAAATGGACGCCTTCCATCCCTGTCATCATGTACCACGGCGACAAGAAAGGTCGAGAGCAGATCTTTAAAACAAACATGATGAAGCATCTCAAGAGTGGTCGTCCTACTATCAATTTTCCAGTGGTTTGCACATCATATGAAATGGTTCTCAGAGACCAGCACAACTTGTCGAGGATCAACTGGGAATTCATCATCATTGTGAGTCTCATTTTCTCAGTCACATTTCACTACTGACTGCTTCTTAGGATGAGGGTCATCGCATGAAAAATGCAGAAGCCAAACTATTCCAACAGCTTCGTCAGTTTTCCTCGGCTACTCGTCTTCTCATTACGGGAACTCCGCTCCAGAACAACCTGAAAGAGCTGTGGTCGCTTCTTCACTTTCTGCTGCCCAACATCTTTACTGACTGGGAGGCATTCGAGTCCTGGTTCGATTTTTCAGATCTTCAAGACGAGGAAGGGACTGAAGAGTTCATTGCTGATCAAAAGAAACAAGAGTTGGTCAAGAAGATTCACCTGATTTTGCAACCCATGTTACTTCGACGTGTCAAGGCAGACGTTGCAGCATATCTTCCCAAGAAGCGGGAGTATGTGCTGTTTGCTCCCATGACAAAGGATCAAACAGACTTGTACAACGTCCTTACTGACAAAAACGTCGATACCCGTGAGTATCTTGAAAACAAGGTACTGGAAAAGCTGAATGCTGGTATATCGACGACACCCAGCGCAAAGTCATCTCGATCGAGCAGCCGTGCTCCCCCAAAGACCATGTCACTCCCAGTTCGCGAGTCCGCACGTAAGAAAGAGGTCAAGACAGAGGAGCAAGAGGTGAAGCCAGAGCAGCCAGAGGAACCAACCCCTGATGCTTTCTCCATGATGATGAAGAAGCGCGGTCGTGGGAGACCCCCCAAGAATCCAAAGCCCGATGCATCAACACAAACTCCGGTAAAGCCTGGAACAAAACGCAAGAGCCATCCTGTCTCATTGGAGCCAGAGCCAAAGAGCACAAAGTCGAGTCGCCAGGCAACGCCTGTAGGTCTGCGCAGAAGAACTAGAAAGGCAACATACAAGGATGCCGGATCGGATGAGGACAAGATGTCGGACGATGAGTTCGAAGCGAAACTCGCAAACGAGATAGAATCTGAAGTTGAAGACAAGGACGAGAAAGCTTCGATGACTCCCGAGGAGCGTGAACGAGCGGAGGTGTTTGAGCTTGCCAGTATGTTGACCCTCTACTATTGCTCACTTCAGATCCCTGACATGAAGCAGAAAAACAGATTTCCCACAAGAAGCTCGGCAATCCAATGGCTCAGCTGCGGTTGGTTTGTAACTCACCGCACAACTTTTACAACCCTTGGAAAGCCTCTACCGAACTTCCTGTCGACGACTCCATTGTCACCGCTTCTGGAAAAATGCTTCTTTTGGACCGTCTCCTTCCTCGCCTGTTCGAAGGTGGTCACAAAGTTCTCATTTTCTCCCAGTTCACGACTCAGCTTGATATTCTAGAAGACTACTGTGCTGAACTTCGAGGTTGGAAGGTCTGCCGTATCGATGGCTCCGTCTCGCAAGACAGTCGACGGACTCAGATTGCCGATTTCAACAGCGATCCAGAGTACAAAATTTTCCTTTTGTCAACCCGTGCAGGTGGCCAAGGAATCAATCTTGCTTCTGCGGACACGGTCATCCTATTTGACTCTGATTTCAACCCTCAGCAAGATCTCCAAGCTCAAGATCGTTGCCATCGAATTGGCCAAACCCGTCCCGTGGTCGTCTTCCGTCTCGCGACAAAAGACACAGTCGAAGAGGCGCTTCTCAACTCGGCAGATGCGAAACGTCGTCTTGAGAAGCTTGTCATCAAAAAGGGCAACTTCAAAACAATGGGTCAAAAGATGGATCTCCGTGAAGATCTCGACCCTGAATCTCTCCGTGCCCTCCTTTTGAAGGATGGACAAGTGTACAAAGTATCTGGTGGTGAAGAAGTACTTAGTGACTCGGATCTCGACGTTCTCTGCGACAGAAGTGACTCGGCCTACGAAAAGGCTGCCAGCGGAGAAGGTGACGCCGATGCCTTCCGCGTTGTTGAAACAGGTGCCGATTCTATCAAGATGGCACGCAAGGGTTGAATGTGATGAATGCCACTGTACTGTTATTATATTTGCTTGATGTTTTATTCGATTGGATGGAACCATGCTAATGGAAGGGTCTGTCTGTACGTTGGACGCAGTTATTGCTTTGCTATAGGTGTTTGGAGCGTTGGCAGCCTGCCGGTTGGGGTTCAAGGATTTATTTGTCTGTATAGACGATGTTAGTCGGCATGCGAACGGATGTTGATTTGGTTCAGTCAGCGCATTGATACCATTATCTAGTTAGGCTCTGGATGACACTATCGTGTACATATTCCACTTGAGCTGCTTACTGTATACTAATGAAAGCACTGCACTGAATTCTAGAACATTTGAGAAACTTTTTTCTTCTCACGAATCGATTCGAGACTGATCATTCATCATAACTACGAGTGGAACGGAAAACACTTTAACACAAATATATACTTTTGATCTACCCAATGCGTACGCATAATTGCTCATCATCCTCGCCTCTAAGCCATATCGATATCCTTCAACTTATCCTTGGCCTTCTCATTCTCAATCGCCTGGGCCATGACAGCGTTGGGGTCCTTGTCACCCACATCCAACACCTCAAAGTGACCAGTCTCGGTGGCATCACCAGTTCTGTAACCACTGTGGGCGCCAAACACGTACCACACATAACCAGTGATACAACCGGCAGAGACGAGGAATGCAAAAACTGTCCAGTTGCCCATGGCGTATATGGGAGATGTGCTGGCAGGGAACAGGAAAGGAGCTGTAATGCCGCCTGTGTTGGAGATGGCAATCATACCTCCTGTTGCGAGAGCAGTAGCCGTTGAACCTCGGACAGTGGCAGTTCGATGCTAAAAGTCGTTAGTATCTAGATATGTGTGTGTAGATGTTTACTTACAGCAACAAATGGCAGGACAGCGGCATTAGTGCAAGCGATGAGGCAAACAGCAAAATATCTGACTCCCCAATGCCTGACAAAGGCAAGGAGAAGGTATCCAGTAGCGACAAAACTCAAACCACCCAACACATGCTTGGATCGCTCCTTTGTCTTGTCACTGTGGAGACAGTTTCCAACGATGATAAAGACAGCAAAGACGTTGGGAGGGACAGTCATGAGTTGACCGTATTTGCCCTCGAAGCCGAGAGATGCAACGATTGTGGGCGCAAAGTATCCAAAGGCGTTGAGAGAGTTGGCCATGAAGAAGTAGGCAATAGCAAAGAGCCAGAAGAAGTAATCGGAGACGGTCTCCTTGGCGACCTTGCTATCCCAGTGCTTATCATTCATGGAGGGTGCGTAAGGGCCTAGTCGCTTGACTGCAAAGGCGCGTTCTTCTGGAGAAAGCCATGAGACGGTTTGAGGGTCTGCTTGTATAAGCGTCGTGTCGTCTTGTGGGCGGGGAGGAACTTACAGTCAGGGAGGTAGAACCACACTAGTATTCCAACAATCACAGCGGGAATACCTTCAAGGACAAACAGCCTGTTTATGTTAGTGACGAGCATGGTGAGAGATGGGAGGATACTAACCACTGCCAGCCAGCCAAACCAGCTTTACCGTTAAGGTATGAGATACCTGTGGCGAGAAGTCCACCAAAAGCACCGGCTACAGCAACACTCGAAGCAAAGATGGCCATTCTTGTAGCTCTCTCTTCAGGCTTATACCAGAAACAGAGATACATCATGATACTAGTAGCCCCGGTTAGTTTTGTCTCAGTTAAATCTTGAGTTGGAAACTCACCCAGGGAAGAAACCAGCCTCGGCCAAACCCAGGAATATCCTCACAGCCAACAATCCACCATATGTCGAAACAGCGGCGGTGCAGATGGTGACGATACCCCAAGACACCATGATTCTGGAGATCCATTTACTTGGTGAAAAGTACTTGAGGAGAATGTTGCTAGGAAACTCCATGAGAACATATGGTACGAAAAAGAGGGCAACTGCAATGTTGTATCTTTGACCGGTGAGGTTAAGTTGGGTGACGATGTTGTGCTCTGGTGTGTCATTGTTAAGAGTTCTGGCATTGCCGAGGTTGACTCTGTCGAGGTAGTCTTGATGTGTGTTAGAGATTGATAATAGTGGTGAAGCTGGATGAACGTACTGAGGAGATATGTTATGCAAACCCATGGCATGATTCTAATATCTTGCTTTCGAACAATTCTCTTTTCCATTTCCTTGTCATTAAGATCGACCGTCTCTAGAGCGGGGACGTCTAGAGACGGTTTCGGAGAGACAAATCTGTTCCAGTTGAACATGATGGATACGATTTACTTGACAAGTCACTGGATAGAGGATAGACAAGAGGATACAGAGGTCTATTTAAATACGAATACTACTCATGCAACTACCGTTAGCTGTAGTCTAACACGCACGTCTTATCAAGTCGATCCGATAATGACTCTACAGAATGAAGAATATAGAGTTGGACAGGGTATGTCCTCGTTGCGATAACGGTACTTGGGAACGGGCGCAACGGCATTTACCCCAGATTTGTCTACTCTGAAAAGAGTAATGAACTACAGTCATCGTCCTTGGCTTGTATGCACATGGATGTACGATTATCCACACTTGATATGTACGAGATAAAAAAGGCCGGCGGCGAGCGACCGGCGGGGGTCAAGACTTCTGAAATCGGCAAAACTGTCCGAAGATACTAACGTTTTTAACCCTTGATCTGGTAGATATATAGCATTCCTAGTATTTTACGTGTCGTCTTGACTCATGGTGTTCGGTTAATTGCCGAAGTGCAAACAAGCTGAACTAAATAACGCAGTCGAGCTCTCACGAGACTCAAGTTCGTAAAACATAGCTATATTCTGAATGGTGCTCAGTCACGAGATGTATTTAATTGCTTCTGATGTAGTACATATCATCAACACACACCAAGCCGAGACAATCGAAAGATGTTTCTCCGCGGCCGATTTCGGAATCCAGATTTTGATGCGATTTTCTTTGCCGTGCGGTTTTTATTCTATCGCGATAGAGATGAGATAAGGAGGTTGATAAGATTGTGACTTATTTATTGATTTAATTGCTAGCTTGAACCTTATTGATCTGGTTATTGATGGTAGATATACTGCACTTTCTGCCATGGATTTCTCGAGAAATTCATGTCTTGGAGATGGTCAAGCTGTTCCCAAGACTGAGTGTAGATCTTCTGCCAATACTGTATTGTACTGTCTTGCTTTGAATTATGGCTGAGATGTCCAAGATGACCGCATGTAGGCATCAATCAATCGTATTAGACCAACATGGATCACCCATCGATCAAACTGGCGCTTTCAATCTCACTCATGACTAGTGACAACCTCTTTTATTTTTGATCAAATTTAATCTAATTTTTCTTCTGCCAAAACCACAATCAATGACTTCCCTCAATTCCCTCCCCCCAGAAATCCTTCTCCGAATCATAGAATCCTGTCAGACAAGCCATGCCCTGTCCTCACTAGCCCAAACCTCCCAAGCGCTGTACACCCTGATCACTCCCCTGCTATACAAGCGCCAGCTCGCAAACGCAGATCACCATGTAACTTTCCACGCCGCTAAGCACGGAAATATACAAGCCCTGAGGAACGTTCATCGATACATGACTCTGCGGGTGTACAAGTGTAGTAAAGGACAATACGACACTGGGGGCTTTGGCGCAGAGAAACAAAAACGCAATGGATGGTTCTGGACGCCGCTTCATGAAGCTGTGAGACGCGGAAACGTTGAAACGGTGCGATGGCTTCTAGATCATGGCGCCGATATAAATGCGCCGTCGTTGCATTTTCACGATATTGATATGGGGATTACAGAGGGTCGATATCATATTGACTTTGGCGATAGGTTGAGCTTTCACATACTGCCGCTGGTAACCTTTTCGCCGCTTATAACGTCGATATATCATCATCACCAAAATATCACAGAGCTTCTTCTTGACAGAGGTGCTTCGATACACATCAACGATGTGCGTAAGCTACAGCCTTGCGGGACCACGGCACTTCACATCGCTGTGATAAATGCAAACATCACTACTCTAAAACTCCTGATTGAACGAGGACACGCTGGACCAAATGATCTAGACGCTGCTGGCTTTCCACCGCTGGTTTGGGCGGCTCTCAATGTGAGCTCTGATCCACACGTTCGTGAGTCGATCAAGACTCTTATTGAGCTTGGGGCCGATTTAAATCATGTCATGCCGTGTGATCCCTGGCTGGGATCGAATCACAATATGGTGACTTTTCTCACAAAGAGAGGAAAGCCAGATGCTGCACAGGAACTCGTCAAGTTTGGTGCGTCAGTCGTTGATACGTCGATACCATGAGTACACTAGACATGAATACCATCCATCAAAATATTAAACTATTCCCTCTATTCACGCTCCTTAGACCCAACAGTCGATCGGGAAGATGAATTCCTCAAAACCTTTCCTCCTTCTGGCCCCGACTCGGGAGTATCATTCGCACTGCTCTCCCTAGCCAAAGGCGAAGGGAAATCAGGCGTGACAGAGCGAGAATCGTTACCCGTCCGTTTCGGCTTGGAACTTGTAGAAAGTCTCTTTCGACTCTTGGAGGCGGAACCGCTGCTGGATCGTCGATGAACGCCCTGCTCTTCTTCAAAGGCGGGCGTGGGGCTTCTGGTTGAACTTGTGGACGCGCGACGGACACTACTACCCCGACGTCTACGTTCTCGTTCAACAGCGATATGGCGCGGCTGGTGAGGAGCAATCTTTTCGGGTTCGTGTCGTCGAGGTTGTCGTCCGGGAAACCACCAGGTCCAGGGATACTGCGCTTGCACGAGCTGATGATCCCTCTCCTTGACCTTTTGCCGCAGCAACGCACGACGTTCGTTTTCCTTCTCCCAGTACTCCGTCCTGTACAGCTCCCAGTTCTCGCGAAACGTTGCAGAAAAGGGCTTGGCAAGGAGAAGTAGTTTAACATAATCACCCCCTGGCGCCAGATCCTCCTCGTGACCGCCTTTCTCCTCGTCTTCGTGGGGCAGTACCAGCGTAGGATGAGTGTCGCTCGTGATCTGGAGTTCCTTCTCCACCTCGCGCAAAAGGGTCGGCTCGACGTAGCGGTAGGATGAACTAGCCGTGTGGGAAAATAGCCCGTAGGTCAAAAAGAATCCGATTGTTGAGAGAGCCTCGGCCCACCACGTTCGTCGTATTATGATGAGTTTGCAGTTGAAGCCGCGCAGTCCTCTGTTGGAAATGACAAACCAGCGTCTCGGCCATCGAATACCGCGCTCCCAGATTCCAGTCGCCCACACGAGAATCGCAGTGATTATGCCGCCCATGAAGCACACCTTTTCCGCACCTTCGACAGCCCAGTAGATAGACCCGCCTACGCCTCGACCATCTTCACGGGGCGCAAGGAAGAGAGCCCAGCCGAAACCGGTGATCCAGATCGACAAGAGCGTGAGGAAAAAAGTATGGTGTCGTTTTCTCGCTCGTAGTTCGAGGAATTGAGCGCGGAGGGATGCTTCGAGGATCAATAGGTTGAGATAGATCATGGACGGTGAGCTTGGGGTATGGTGAAGAGGATCGCCCTGCTTTGCGGTGGTAGACAGGATTGGACTCGCTCCAGCGACATCTTTGGCGCCTTGGCTAGGAGCAGAAGCGCCTTTGACAATGGAATCGACATCGTCGGACATGTTTCGATAGAGGTCAAGGGGGCTGAGGGGCAGCCGGTCAAGGACAGCTCGAGGCCATGCACCAGTCCAAGGGAGGGAGGAAGGGAGATCGATCGGGTCGGATCGTTGTCAGCTGGTCAGTCACTGGATATTTGATTTGGTTGACTGTCAGTTGGGTAAGTTTAGCGTCAAACGTGGTCAAGACTTGTGATCTGATGTGGTGAGATCCAATATGGGACGGGAGTGGTTCGGTTTCTTTGACCCGCTCTTACTCTCTCATCCCGCCGTCATCACAAGCCAAAGATTAGACGTCTGGCCCGTCAGTCCCCTGTAAGGATGAGCTCCAACACACTGTCGGCTTTCGGTTCATAGGCTCCTTTTTAGCGGTCAAAGCGCCTAATTGTAGTGGGTTCCCCCAACACGTTTGAATAACGACGGTTGGTGAAGATTGGGGTTGCACGTTAAATAAACCGATATATTCCGTTACATTCTTTTCAACACGATCGATCCCCAGATCCAGATTCATTTACGTTTCCATTTTCATTTCCCTGGAAACAATATCTCTCAACTGTTATATATCATCTTCAACTCAGCCTCTCTCATCTTTCAATTCTACTCAGCCTCTCTTTTCGACGAATTCCGCTTCCGCTCCGCAATCTTACTCCAATTTCCCATCCTTCCATTTCCACGGACTTGACCACGGATTTGCAAAACCCGATGATTTTCTCCTAACTCCGGCTCAGCCCTGTTTGCGTCACCACGAAAAGAGGCGTCATCCATAATTTTGCCTATCTAAAGTGACATTTTTTACGCAGTCAATTCCAGGGGATTGAGGAATATTAAAACCCTCTCCCCCCGCGGAATGCTTAGGCTTCAACCTTGTTCTGCGGTACTACCAATATCGCGACTTTCCAGCATCACCGCTTTCATCCCTGCTACTTCGCGCACAATGAGTACAGACGGTGCCGTGAGGCCACCCCACGGTGGTCGGGTTGATGCGCCCGAAGAGATCAAGCATCAGGCTGAACTGAAGCCTTCGCATGCGTTTCTGTTTCCTCTGGGTTATAAAGACGCTGCCTATCAATGGGTAAGACAGACAGCCCGCACAACGGATAACTCAGTCCTAACCTTTGCAGTGGACGAGTCTTGCCCCCCAGGCCGTTGAGCGCAACCTTTTAAGTCTTATGCCTCACCTTCGAGAAGCCAACGACAGCATTTCAAACATCGACACACCCGAACGACCAGATCCCTTTGGTACACGAGTATGGCGACGATCAATGGTTGAGCTCTCGGGTAAAAACCGCTCTTTGAACGAAGTCTCAGTCGAGAGAGTCGGAGAAAAGACAGAGGATGCTCTCGTCATGATCCACGGATACGGTGCTGGATTGGGTTTCTTCTACAAGAACTTTGAGCCTCTTTCTCGCATGCGCGGACTCAAGCTGTATGCGCTGGACATGCTAGGATGTGGAAATTCTTCCCGGCCTCCCTTCAAGATCCATGCCAAGAAGAAGGAGGACCAGGTAATGGAAGCAGAGGGTTGGTTCGTCGATGCGCTGGAAGAGTGGCGAAAGGCACGAAAGCTGGAGCAGTTCACGCTACTTGGCCATTCTCTTGGAGGGTATCTCGCTGTCTCATACGCCATCAAGTATCCCGGTCGCCTCAAAAAGCTCATTCTAGCTTCTCCGGTCGGTGTTCCAGCTGACCCCTACGCCGTCAACGCCGACATGCCCGAACCAAACACCTCGACAATCGAGGCCGAGATGATGCAAGACCAGCAAAGCACCACCGACAAGTCCGGCACTCTGTCAAAACACAAGCCTGCTTCCAACGTGCTTCGGCGACCTCTACCAGGCTGGTTCGTCTGGCTGTGGGACCAAAACATTTCGCCCTTCAGCATCGTCCGAATGAGCGGTCCTCTCGGTCCACGATTCGTCTCGGGCTGGAGTTTCCGTCGCTTCAACCACCTCCCACCAGCTGAATCCCAAGCTCTGCACGACTACTCCTTTTCCATTTTTAAGCAAAAGGGCAGTGGCGAGTATGCCTTGGCTTATATCCTCGCACCCGGCGCATACGCCCGTCGACCCGTCATCAACCGTATTCAACAAGTCGGCCGCCAAACCATCCAACAGCCTGACGGGACCAAGCTCAAAGAAATGGGTATCCCTGTTGTTTTTATGTACGGAGAGAACGACTGGATGGATGTCGCTGGTGGAATTGCTTCCGAAGAGAAGCTTAATGCAGCAAGGCAAAAGGCTCTTGAAAATGCTACAGAGGAAGAGAGGAAGAGGGAGAACGGCAGCGCAAAGGTCCTTCTCGTTCCCAAGGCCGGACACCATCTCTATCTCGACAATCCCGACGTCTTTAACGATATGATCCGCAAGGAGCTCGAAGAGACGAGAGAAGCTGAGAAGAGACTAGAATAGAGCACCACGTCACGGGTTTGAAATGCCATTACGAGTGAAAAGAGACATGGGAAGATTTGGGTTGGCGTTTGGCGGGTTCGACAAGACTGTGAAGATTATCTCACTGGCATGCGTGTTCCGACGTATAGATGTTTGATGACATGCCGACATTTGGAGGGCGTTGTTTTGTTTTATTTTTTATTTTTTAGCTTGCGTTTAGATTTGCATATACCTATTTACCGCCTGCTTAGCATGGCACTTTGAAGTAAATTGTACAATACAGAAACTCCGTTCCTTTCACTATATCAAACATGAATCAGCCACCAACGATTCAGTTCACATTAATACCTGATATCGGGTGAATGACCTACTGCCTAACTTGACTGGCGGCATATGCTTCATAGCCATAATTGACTAGACTACTTTGCAACAGCCCTACAAGCCCTTGGTAGCTGTGTCCGGGCTACAGGCATGTGTCTTCTTCCTAGCAACAGTCTTTCGGAGTCTTTCGGATTGCGGCCTGTTGAATCGCCATTATAACTGACTGTGAGCTTGATGCAGATAGATTGACAAGTAACATGTAAGGCATACGTACAAACTACCGAATAGGTGAAAGGATTAAATGAATACAATAAAGAAGAAGCTTGAACTTGTCAAGATCAAGATTGAGAGGAGTTGCGATTTTATATCACATACATTCATCGTGGTGTTGTGAATTACAGTAAGCTCTAGGCCAATAGGATCACATACCGAGGTAAGACAGCAAGTAAAATGCCACTAAAACAGACCCATCTACCTTGACTCCACAATCTTTAACTCCCTACTCACCTATATGAATTAATATCTTATGTATTTTTCTCCTTCAAAGTAGTATATGTGAGACTCAATTACTGCTTTTTTTTCTTTATAGTGAATTACCAAGAAAGCACATGCAAAGCTTTACACATCCGTGGTAATCATTCCATCTAATTGCTGTAGGCCGTCCACCATGGACCAGCCAAGAGGGCCGGCTCAAAGAAGGCTCGCGCATGTACAGAAGGTCTCCCACAGGAATGCCATGTCTATGGCAAGGCAAGGAAAAAATTCAATCAGCAGGAGAGAGCACGAGAGGCAAATATGCAAACTTGCTGGCTGCAAGAATGCCAATCCCGCTGTGTAAAAGTATCTTGAAGATGTCTTAGACACAAGCAGTATCCAACTGATCTGCTCAGCAGAAGCATCACGAATAGTACCCGGGATGACTCCTTCAAATTGATTTGGAGGCCTTGAAACCTTCCGGATTTACAAGTCTATATAAAATCCCGGTTTGTAAGCAGCTGGTATGAAGTGTGTTGTTAATTTATCTGGTATCTATGCTATGTGTTGTATCTGGGGAAAATGGAGCAAATGGGGGAAATTGTTCTCTTGATCTCTTTCTCGGATTTGTGCTTAGGCCTTTTTGGTGACCTTGATTTTGATTTTTGTCTTCTCCGTCTCCATGCCAGTCTTGACATCCGTCTCAGTTTCAGTCTTGACACTCGTCTCCGTACCAGTCTTCACACTCTTCTTGACTCTGGCCTTGGTAGCAGTCTTGGTAGCAGTCTTGGCAGCAGTCTTCTTCGGCCTGTCTCTGCGCTTGTCAGATTCTTTCTCCATTTCTTTGATCATTGACTCCTTGTCTTTTGCCTCTAGAAGCATTCTCAGCTGCAAGTCGTCCGAGAAGGTAGGCTCGTGTCCGTCATCTTGAAGGACGCGCCGGACGATTTCTGCCTTGGCGTCCTGCAACATGACCAATCTCTCATCAATCGTTCCCCGCGCAAGTATCCGGACGAGTTTTGTCTCCTTTTTCTGACCAATCCTGTGCACACGGCCAAAAGCCTGCTGCTCGACAGTTGTATTGAACCAGATATCGTAGATGATAACGAGATTGGAGATTTGGAGATTCAGACCCGTTCCTCCACATTTCATTGACGAAATCTAACGGGTTCGTTAGCTTCAGTATGAGCAAAAGCATGGCATGTAAACTTACCAGGATCCTGACCTTGGGGTCCTTCTGGAATTCTCTGTATGCTTTATCCCTTCTAGCCGGTGTATTCGCGATCTGGTTGTAGTAGAGAAACTTCAATCCCAGCCTTTCCAAGATACACCCCAACACCTTGGCGGTAATAGTGAACTCGATGAAAACTATCAGTGTATTAGATCTGCGGTTCAAGTTTTTTTTTAGATGAGTCTTACCAATGATCTTGTCGTCAGGAGAATTCTGTAACCATGTTAAAATCACCTCAACTGTAGCAGTTAGTTTGGCCCCCTAAGGCATCCTAACTGGATCGAAGTCGATGTCCTCCCGGCCACAAGTAGCAGCAAAGAAACAATCAGTTCCCTTTCCCTCACCAAACCATTTGGATCCGATGCTGTCTGTCCCTGGTTCTTTGTAGTCTTTCTTCGCGCGCACGGCATTCAAGATACACTGTGGAGTTTTGGGCGGACTGGCTCTGACCAGTTCAACAGAGCAGTCATCTACCAGACACTGGTTGGAGAAACAGAAAGGTTAGCTGGAACTCAAAGCAGTTGCTGCCTCACTCACCTGGTCAGGAGTTCCTTCGGGTCGTGTTTTTCGCGCCCCTCTGAGTCCGGATTTAACACAACCTGAGCAATAAACATGTCCGCACTATTAACATTAGTGAAACTCTCACAAGTACCGCACCTTGACTTACGTTTGCTGATCTGTAGATTTTTTTTGGTTCGATCTCCTCGTCACAAAGAAGACACGTCAGCCCATTGATGTTGTGCTCGTTAGCCGCCAGTGAAAGTAGTTTGGTCATGTCCGTGATGTCACCCGAAACGCCCTGATATTTGGATTCGAGTTGATGCTGTCCCGGCAAAAATGGCTCCCATTGAAGTGCATCTTGGACTTTCTGTTCTGCATCGGCGCTTGGCTGTTGAATGTTGTTTTTGTACTGTTCAAGTATCCACTCGATGTTACCCTTGTGTTTACTCTCTTGAAGAAACTTCTCAAGGTTAAACGGATGGGACGCAGCTAGTCTCATTCTGGTGACCTGTGCGGTCAAAGATTTGGCGTCTTTGCTGTCAACAACGTCAGGCTCACATGATGCGATGTCATTGTTGATAGTATCTTCTTTTTTGGCAATATCGTTGTTGGAAGCATCGTCTTTGGGAGCATCGT
Organism: Fusarium palustre; assembly: GCA_014899045.1. NCBI lineage: Eukaryota > Fungi > Ascomycota > Sordariomycetes > Hypocreales > Nectriaceae > Fusarium > Fusarium palustre. The sequence goes on along the minus strand of JAAVUH010000029.1, from coordinate 301,987 downwards.
TGCTGGAAGCATCGTCTTTGACAGCATCTTTTTTCGCATCAGCTTCAACTTTGACGCGGTATTGGTTGCCTGTTGCACTTCACCAACTGTTAGCACGCCAGTACTGGACTCGAGAGTATGGAGTATCACTTAGACAGAGTCAACTCCCAGCTGGGAGGGGTGATCCACAGGTCGTGGCACTTGCTAGATGGGAGGTTCGTGATTTTGTTGCCCAGGAAAGTGTCCTTGTGAGTTCTGCGTTCTGTCAGATACCAGCATATTATTAAGAACCACGTCGCTTACCGTCGGAGCATAACCATACTGACAATGAATCGTGTGTTTTGGTCCGCATTTTCCTATACATAGAGTAAGTCGAGTTTCCCATAAGTGTGAGACGTACTTACTCCTGTAATGTACTGTTCGTTGAATTCTTTCATTGTCTGTGTGAAGCTACAGCCGATGAACTTCAGATAGGGGTAGAACTCTGTTATATACAAGTCAGCACGACCCGTATGATTGATAGAATGGACACAAACCGTGGATTACATTGGAAATGGGAGTCGCTGTCAGTACCCAGCGGTACTTGGCTGTTAGATTGAAGCATGCGAAAGCAGCTGTCTTGTGTCAGACTGGTTCTCGTGCATGTTAAATAGCAAACTCACTGTTTGATTCACGGTTTTTGATAGCTTGGCCCTCGTCCAAGATCACCCGATACCAACGAACGTTAAACAGAGGTCCCCATTTGTTGCTCAGGGCTTTTTCGAAACCTTTCTTGTCATGCTGGTAATCGTCCTTGAGCTTGTTTATAAGTGACGGTTTAACAGACTGGGAAACGAGCTCAGAGTAGGTGGTGAGTCTGTATCATGTTAGATATCCTACCAAGTCCCAGACCTTGATGACTTACACAACCCATCGGCTCCCCCACCACCGCAATTTCCTGCCCTCTGCTCTAGAATACCGAACAGTCCTGTCTGAGGCGTCTTTTGAGTAGCAGAACTTGTCGATTTGATTCAACCACTGTGTAACCATGCTCCGGTTCGGCAACACGATTAGCGTTGCCTTGCTAAACTCTTTGACATCGTCAATCTCAGGAGGGTGGCTCACGATACAGGCAAGAGTGCTGACTGTTTTGCCCATTCCTGTATCGTCGGCCAGAATACCACCAGCTGGCGAGAGTTCCATCGCCTCGCGCTTAACCATCCATTGTGCTGCCGTGAGTTGGTGGCTCTCCAAACGTTCACTGATGCCCGTAAGTCTCCATTTCCCATTCGCTGACTCAACGTTGCAGAAGCCGAAACTCGTCATGGCTTCTTTCAATTCAGCTTTTTGCGTTTTTGTTCGCCTGACGTCACATCCTTCTGGGATGCTGTTCATCATTTGTTTTATCTGGTCTTTCTTTGAATTTGCTTGGATTGACCCCATGCTCGGCACATTCCCACTGGCAAAACTGTCATCAATATGGCCCATGCTGTGAAGTGAGTTCGCCATTAGACTGGCGAGATTTCTCGCATCTACACCAGCAGATGACTTGGCAGATGTTTTCCGAGCCTTTTGTGGACTGTCTTTGGTTTGATCCAGCTTGCGCTTGTTGTCGTTTTCTGCCTCCTTTTCCTTTTCTCTCTGGAGCTCGCGCTGCCAGTATTCACGTGCCGTTCTGACAGCCGGTCGTCTTGCGCCAGTCTTTGCAGAATCCTTGGTCTTGCTGTCGCTTGACGTTTCAGCTTTGACGACAACTGTTGATGTAATTAGCTTACAGTTTTGACAGACAATCCATTTGTATTTCTGCTTACCTTGGCCATGATCGCTGTCGTTTTCGGAATCATCCTCCATTTTGAAGTCCGAATCTTCATCGTCGAGTTTGTCCTGTCTCTCATCGGCGCTATCTTTATCTGACTGGTCACTAGAAGGTTCGGTCTGGACTTTTGCAGCTGTGTTGGAAGCATCGCTGGACATTCCAGCGACCGGGGTCCTCTGAAGTAAGAACTCAAGGTCTTGTGTTGACACACCAGGCCCGTCGGTGAGTGGCGAACACTCTCTAGGAGGGCTTGAAGACCCTTCTTTCTTTATGTACGTGGGCTCGTGGGAGCCATCAAGCTTCTTGTCGGGATCCATGGCGGCGAGATCATGAGAGGAGAGGATGAAAGTTGAAGATTGAAGGGAACGAAGAGGTGTCTAAATAAACAAAATCGAGAGTGGATAGTGATTCACTGCCTCTCGTGAGGTGTTCGGTAGGCTAAAGTCTAGTCACAAGTCTCCACGGGGTTTAGATGAAAGTCGCCATAAGTTTTGGATGAGAGCCGTCGTGAGTGAGATCATAAGTCGCGGATGCATCATAAGTTTTAGATGACACCACAAGCTTTAGACGGAAGTAACCATTACTTTTAGATGAAACTCATCATGAGATTTATATGAGAGTCATCATAAGCGTCATCCTCAGTTTTGGATTAAAGTCGCCATAAGTTGTAGATAACACCAAATTTTAGATGAACGTGCATCATGAGGTTTAGACAAAGGTGCAACACGGCGGGGGATGAAGGCTGCTCCTTCCTTGAGCAGCCCGATGAAATGTGTCAAACTCAGACAAAACAGGCAACAACAGAGCATGCTCCTGGTTATAGAATGGCCTCCGCGCTATTTTCTCATTGATTGAGCACTGAACCAGCAGAATATATCTATGTTACCAACTATTCCATTGCTCTCTTGCCCCCAAATATCTTTCTCTACCGCCTGAGCTTCCTCTTACACAGAACCCTTCGACAACAATCTGACTTATTCCATCGACGACCGTCTTGTAACTTCCACGCTTGGGTTCGCTCTCTTTTCATCTACTACCACTTAACTCATACAGTCAGACAAGATTTCGCAATGTCGATAACGGCATCAATACACTCTTACCCCTATCCGCCGCCGACGAATTCGATCACTCTTTCCACCTAAGACTCCAAGCATTAGGCCAGGCCTATCCTATCAACCGTCGCTCAAGCTCTCGATCGGCCGCGATAATGAAACACAAGCGGCCTCTACATTCAGTCTCCCAATCATAGCTATTGAAGCCAACCCTGCCGTATGGGTCGGCAAGGACAACGGTTCTTTGAAGGTTGGAACGAAATAGCCGGTTTGTGAGAAGGTGCGCGAGTACTGACAACGTGGGCTTCACAACTACAGACACAGCGCCTTACCACTTGCAACCCTCGGTAACGTGCAATCCTACTGTTCAACTGCTATCTGGCCGGATGCCGCGAAATTCGAGTTCAAGCCACTAACACGTGATACGATCATGAGGGAGGTCGAGGGTAACATCCTTGAGCAAATGCTTCCAATTGAGGACCCAAAAAGGAGCCAGCTTATATCTTGTCAATATTTGGCCCGAATCTGAAGCGCTTGCAGTCAATCAAGTCCGACATCTACCCTAGACAAACATCAAACAGCCACAATCGCCGTCAAACGCCTCGAAACAATAGAACAGGCTGAGATACAACAAGGCACTCAGCTGACCTGTTTAATGAAAATAATTGTTACAGACTATAACCAGTCAATCGACTATCGGCCTAGTATACAGTCTAATCTAAACAGTATAAACTGTGCTAATTATTTTGTCTCCTTGACCGTATCAGAGGTCAACGTTCTAGCGCAGGCGGAACGAGTCGCTGGCGTGTTTCATGATACGCAGAGATTCATACACTAAATCCTTATCACTCATAAAGAATTGAGTGTGAGGGTTTTGTCAGATCAGAGATGAACAGGCCATTCGGGACCCGACTCATGCAGGTGCTTCAACACTAAGGAAGTCTCTGCCATGACGTGGAGCCGAGTCGTGATGGTGGGAAGATCAGTCATGGCATTGCAGGCAACATACATATTTGGTAACACGAGGATGCAATCACAAATGTGATGAAAGTCTATTAATGCATAGACAAAGAGATAGGCAATAACAATTATGCCAAGAACAGTCGACACCTGGACACGTGTGATATTGGTGTCCGTGAGGACCTAAAGCATTAGCCTCACGTGCTGATGGATACTCCACGATGCCCGACATGTCTGTGCGATGGAGGAAAGGCCAAGATGGTTCTCAGCCAAACCAAGAATGGATGCCCGAGAGTAGTGGGGAGATCTTTAGGTGATACATTACCTGAATGCCTTGCAACGCGGCACGTCTGGGCTAAAGCAATCAACAATAACATCACCAACTAATTGATGGGAACTATATTCGATACGCGAATGCAACTAACAGAAGAAATTATAGATGGAAAGGTGGGTTACATTATAACTGGTATTGATAAAGCTAATATTGGACCAGCTTAAGTGTCTGGTACAAGACTGTACTAACATTTTCGTCTGATGTCCTTTGAATGGGTACTTGGTCTTTATGGATCAAGGTGACACGGCAGAACTACTGCAATGTACTAATTCCTGCATCTGTCGTGTTGGCATAATGCACATAATTAATCAACGACATGATCCTAGCAATTCCGCCCAGATATTAACCCCTAAGGTTAAGGAAAAAGTAAAGAAAGGGTTCAAACTACCGGCCATGGTCAGCATGGATCGTTCATCCATCTTACTGACTCCAGACCTAAACTCAGGTGGGACTCAGAAAAGAAAAGGACCCAAGACATGGTCAGGGTCCGCACCAACTACATAGACTAATTCCTTCGTCTTCCAACTTGTCTTTGTTGACGGGCCGATGCGATTCGGCACATTCATTCGGCGACAAGACACTCCGGTTTGAAAACATTATTGAAAGTCATGATGATATCGCATACCAGTTGTATGATTGTCGCAAGGATTATTTTTTTGGTCTGTCGATCGGAATGAAGCTGGAAGGTACAAGATCGGGCAAGTCTTTGAGCGCAACCTTATCTTCACATCTCGCTATATCGTATTCTTTTTGGTAGCTCAACCGACGACTAACCTGAATAGTATGCATATAAACCAGATCGAGAAGGTGATTACGTAGTTTGCTCTCTTGTCAATTAAATTAAATTGATTTCGAATTCAACTTGACAAGCAAGGGTCTCATAATGTCACCTTCACGTTTGAGATGAATTAACTGGCACACTGAATTGTCCAGGAGCAGAACGCACTCCACAACTTTTCTTTAGCGGCTTGAGTCCGTCAATCAGTGTCTTGCCTGTGTACCCTGATCCTTGTCGATCACTCCTGATTGACCAACTCAGCCCAAAATATTCGCATCCATCAAAGAACTAAGAAAACCCTCGATGCATAAAATACACAATCTCTTTTTCTCGCAAAGCCAATCGCTCTTCCGCGCCATCCGGCGATGAAATAAAGGTTCTCTAGAATTATTCCATTTGTCGTCGGAGAAAAAAGAGATGAAAAAAGAGGCGAAAACGTTGGGTAAATGACGAAGCCATAGTCCCATCCTGCCGGGACCGTAGATCGCTGGGCTTTTTCTCTCTCGGTATCTTTTCCTTGACTTGTGTCTTTTGGGAAGCCAGCCCGCAACCGGATCGGCGCCTCTTGTCAGCCACCGCACGCTCTGGACCGGGACCGATCTTTTGGGTTGTTGCTGTTAGCTTCGATAGTTCTGCATTAGCATCGTCAAGGGGACAGGGTCTAAGAGTCAAGTCAAACACAAGGCGGGACAAGGCTGGACCGACACAAAGATTCTTTTCTCGTAAGTTGTCTCGCTGCGTACGAATCGTCTCCAATTCTTTGGCTTGTGACAGACCCAACTTTTCGTAAAACCCTTGTCCTGGTGGAAAAGAAACTCAGCTCGTCTGGGTCTACATCCACTGGGAAAATATCCCGTGTGGTCCTGCAGCCACTAAAAAAGAAGCCAGGATGGAAGGTCCCAGTTGGCGTTTAGTGGGCCCCGGCCAAGAGGTTGCACGAACCCGACTTGGCCCGCCCCCGCAAGCTTACCTTAGCTTGTAGCTCTTGGTCCACTGGACTGCCTGTCGAGTCAGTCTTGACATCCTGAAGAAGGAGCCAGTCTTGTTAGTATTAAGCGATCGTACGCTGCTCCTGCTTTTACTTTAGGAGTTCTGGCCCTGTTCCGCGACTCGTCAAGTTGGTCGTACCTGAGCTGAACTGAACTGAACTGCGCTGACCTGCGCTGACCTCCACTAACAAGCGGTTACTCTTGCCTTTAAACCTAGAGACCCATTCTTTTCTTCTGTCCCTCCTTCCTTCTCGTCTTTCTACCGATCTGATTGATACTCAACTTGTGCCTCCCATTTACGCAATTTCATTTCACTCAACTTACTTACTACATACTCCTTCATGATTTTGTACTACTTTCAACAATAACAGAATCTCCTGTCGTATGGGAGTTCTCATAGCCTCCACTGCCGCGCCCTGAAACATTTGATCGTATAATACAATTTTCGCATTCCATCTACGACACCCCGGACCAGCCTTCTCCCCGTGGAGAGACAACCAAGACAAAAATGCCTACTATTAATGTCCACCGAACCTTTGAACCGCCCTCAATGCCTTCTCTTCCCGACTTTGAGCGTCGTCGTTCCACAGCATCGTCGCTCTCTCATAATACCGACTCTCTGGGAGGTCTACAGTCGCCACCTCTCAGAAGCAGATCAAGCCGACCCAAGAGCGCTAAATTCTCGTCCTATCGCTTGCGCAGTAATTCTGGCTTATCACTGCACACTAATGAAGATATTTTGCGACAATATACCGATTACCACCCTGATGGCACACCACGCGCGGGGTTGTACAGCAATGGTGGAGGACAATGGTCTGCTGAGAGGTTGAGGAGTATCGACTCTGTTGCGTCTTCGTCAAGAAGCCAAAGGTCCAGTATCGCCTATACAGAATCAGACAGCTCTGGCGAATTGCCCATTCCCGATCTTACGGGACGAGAGATGTTTGATATGGTCATGGCCGACCACGCTGCCAGTGGGCAATTATGGAAATTTGCTGCCGATCGCGGTGTTGGCCAGAATGTTGACTATCTTATGAAGGTAAGCAGAATGGTCGCAATGAATTTGACAAACCTAACCATCAATAGATCCGCGACTACATCCAATCTCTGGAACAGGTTGTCATTCAACTATCGACAATATCAACCTCATACACCTCCATCACCGCAACCTCACCACTTGGCCTTCCCCCACCAATGTCAAAGGCTCTCAACACAAACATCAAGCATCTTACAACATCTCTTATTCCCAGCCTGGAGAACATGTTTCTGGAATCCAAGGCATTTATCGAGCAGCGCATCGTCAGAGAAATCTTTCCCGATTTTGTCAAACAACAGCTATCACAGTGCACAAGTTTGGCCCTGTCTCTCGACGCAGAAGGCGACTCTCCACTCAATCCCTACCCTGGCTTGAAGGGCTCTTTCTGTCTTAGCGATCCTTCGCGATCTGGAAACCCCATCATGTTTGCCTCGGATGAGTTTGAGGAGCTGACAGGGTATTCTCGAACTGAAGTTTTAGCACACAACTGCCGATTTCTTCAGGGTCCACAGACTGATCGGGATCGTATCGCCAACATGCGCTCAGCTATTTGGCGCAACGATGAATGCACAGAGCTACTCTTGAACTTTCGAAAAGACGGTACACCTTTCTGGAACCTCTTGTTCTTGTGTCCGCTTCTCGATAAGACCGGAAAAACAAAATTCTTCATGGGCGCCCAGATTGACGTTTCGTCCTCGATACACGATACCGATGATGTTCTCAAGGTTCTCTCTTATGGTGCTATGGAGGAAGAGAGAGCTGCCGAACGATGCAGTTCTCGCTGGGCGAGCGAAGCATCCCACGAAGAGCCTGAGCATGACGAAGGATTTGGAATCAAGAACCATCAATTCAAGTCGTCAAAGAAGGCGGCGACCTCTTTCTTCAAATCGTTTAAGAGAGCGAACCCCCCTCCTCCATCACCACCGTTGAGCCCTCGTCGCAGTTCTGATAGACCTCGCTCATCAGGACCTGCGGCGGATAAAACATACAGCACACGAAGTGTCATCAGAAGATTTTCTAGCCAGCCCGAGATGCTAATGTCGACATATGCTCGGTACATGATTCTTGAACACGTACCGTCCTATCCAAAATCCCTCGGCGCAATGCCTTTGGATCAGGAGGGTAAATACCCGCCAAAGTTGTGCGTTTCCTTTTACTCCAAGGAAATGTCCGAAGCACTCGACCTTGGCCCAGCTACGGAAGCCGTTATAGGCAAGGACATATTCGATATCATGACTGAACAGGCTACACTACCTTCAGTTACGAAAGCGTTCAAATTGACAGTCCGAGATCTTGTTGTCCGCGACGGAAAGTCTGTCTCACTCGACCTCGCCCTTGCAAACCATATTCCCCGTCGGGCCAACACATCGAGGTCACCAGTTGTTGATAGTGCAGATGGACCGCATAAGAAGCCCGCCAAGCTTATGAGCCACTGGACGCCTCTCAAAGATTCCGAGGGTCACGTCAAGTATGTGGTGATGATTGTTTCACCTATCTAATGTACGATGGTATAAAAAACGACGCTATGATTTATGGGCGTTTTTGGAGATTTGTTTGTATTGTATTGGCGATGTTTGAACAGTTATATACCTATATAAACGGCCTAGAGAATGAAGTCATGAGTATAATACACAATGTTAACTATAAAGCATTTGAATGGGGTTTTCTCGTTTCTTCTTTTTTTTTTTTCTTTGCTTCAACTTTTCGCAACCATGAGCATCCAAAAGAGGTTACAATCCGAGAAACACAATATGGTGATTCGTTTCTATCGTGAGAACAAACAAAGCAAACAAGAAGTCACATTCCTGTCATAAACCGATCTTTTACAAAACCCTTCCGCAACGGTCCATGACGCCGGTGGAAAAGGGGTCGATGGCATTGCCGTTCCTCCTAGCTCGGCCACTTAATCCCACCAACGCCCGCCAGCCATCCCAACGCAGCCATGGCGTTTAGGTTCAACTCTAGAAAATTACTGTATGACCATGATGTTGGCCAAAACTGATTGGCCGGCATCGAGGGAATTGTCCGAAGGTTTGCAGTAGTGGAACATGTTTGTTTCGTTTGTTCAGCTGTGTGTTTCCCTTGACGGGTTGGAGGTATAGCCTATCTAGACTTATTCTTTGATACGACTTTGAGACGGAGATTTTGGGGTACAAGTATGCGACAGAAAGGTGCAGTGATGATAATCCATCACGTTGGTGTATTAGAAGATGTCTGGTGTACATACGTTGAGTAATTATGCTCCCTCATCAATGTGAATCCCACGACTCCAGTGTCTACAAGACATCTCGCTATTAGTACATACTCCAAAGGTATAAATGTACATGTAAAATTATGCATCCAATATTTCCATCTCTTCCACAAGCAGCCACTTGACGTGCTTATGATCTTATTCAACAAGAGTAACTGGCAGCACAAGACCCTTGAGATTCTCACGCACCATCGCAATGCGCTCGGCGTAATATATCATAGGCTCGCTATCCAACCAGGGATACTCTTCATCGATGCCACTCAATTTGTACGCCGCCTTGCGAGGACCAGACCAAGGCTTGATAGCAATATTCGGCCCATTGTGCTCCTTATCCGCAAGGTATTTTGTCTCATAGTAACGGCCGACGAGGAGCCATTGTAACAGCTTGGGATGTCTCTTTGCCTCCTCCGCTGCAGACCTAATGACGGGCTCGCCTCGTTTACCAGTACCAGGGTACGATATCTTTGCGCCGCAGCGAATGAGCAACTTGAAGCACTCGAATGCGCCAACGCTGCTGGCAAATATCAAGGCCGAACCCCTGCCACGCCACTCACGATCAACGTCGAATCCAGCGACAAGGTACAATTCCAACGTCTCGTGGAGGTCAGAGAGGATGGCTAAGCATCCGACATTGAGTCCGTGGTCTGGCTCAAAATTCACAACATGAGCACGACATTCCTGTGGAATGCGCTTGATGACTGCTTTGAACTGAATGTGCGTGTCGAAATGTCCCACAAAGACGCTTCTCAAGAAGGAAGGCTCCTCTTCTGCAAGTCGGTAAAAGTCAAAGTCTCCGTTCAAAACGTAGCATCGGCTTTCGAGACTTCGTGAAAGCATGGATGTCAGAGTTGTTTCGTGACTTAGAAAAGTAATGCCAAAAGGATCCAAACCAAGTCCGAGCAACTCATGTAAGATACTTAAATTGGTTTCACAATCGTTGAGGGGGTTGATCGCAAGAGTTGCAAGATTGCCACCACGTTCCACCAAACAGCGGGTCATGTCAAGAGATCCATCCATAAACGACCGATCCAGAGGTGATATGCCTTGGTAGTCTCGAACATGTTGATCGGCACCCGCATCTAGAAGCACATCAATCAAGGGAAAAAGACGAAAATCCACAGCCAGGTGTAGGGGTCTAGTTGCAGCCCCATCTGGAGCGTTGACGTCGGCTCCGTTGTCAATAAGGAGTTTGGCCACCTTGCAGACCATTTCGTGGTGCGATGTCGTGGGCTCCTTTCTGCCACAATATTGAATCATACTGTGCAGAGGAGTGGCACCATGAATGCCTTCGCCATCTGCATCTGGCTTGGTCTTGAGGTTCACGGCGAACCGTAATACTCTCTTTACGATGCTCTCGTTTTCGGAATAGTGAAACATGCTCAAAAGCCCGGATTTCTTCATCAAAGTCCTACCGCAATTAGCAAAGTCCCAAGAAGCTTCCAAATATTCTTACCAGTATTGCTCAGCGTGTTCCGTTAAATGTTTGATGAAGATCTGAAGAACCTCGTACTGATGCTCCAGGCTCGACTGGGGAACAGCTTGCTCCAAATCAAAAAGAGCGTGGATAGGGGTTATTTTCAGATGGAACCAAATTCGTTCCTCTTGCAAGTATGCATCCAGGCACTTTGCGAAGAAGGAATATGCCTTTTCGGGGGGAATAAACATATCATATGTCACGAGTGGCTGTATATCGCGAGCGGCCTGGAGTATCGCGTTGTAGCCGTCATTCCAATGCTTTTCACAGCCAGTTACAAATCCTTTGAAGCCCAAGTCAAGCAGTTCCAACATCGGTCGTACAAGGTCTTTAGATGCTGTGTAACTGAGGAGAGTACAGCCTCTACAAGGCATGATGGCCGACTCTAGGTCTTTCTTCGAGGCGTGGTTAAGGAACGGCTTGAAAAGAGCATCACAACTCATTTGGTAATGATCAATCGCATGGGCCATCAAGTCACCTAGACGTCGGGGCTCTGAGTTTTCATCCTCAGAAAACGGTTCCTCCATGTTGACATCAGACGATATGTCAGAAGACGCGCCAGGCGACTCGAGCATAGAGGGCGAGAGAATAATATTTCGACTATCGGGATCCGGCATGTGGTCTTCGATATACTCGGCCACCTCTCGGTCGGGCCCCAAAAGAGCATAGAAGAGTGGTGTCCTGCCTGATGAGTCTTTCAGAGTCAAATTCGCACCGTACGTGGTCAAGACCTTGATACAGTCTAGAGACCCAGCTTTGGCAGCCAAATGCGCTGGCGATCTACCATATTTTGGACTGACAGTATCAATCTCCTCAACCAGTGGCGTAGCTTCCAAAAGCGTCATCAAGACATCGCGATGGCCCCCGACTGCAGCAAAATGGAGTGCATTAAAGACATCGCCGCCGTGTTCATAAGCATCAAAACGGCTTAGCCAGTCAAAATTCGCGGGCGCTTTCTCGATGATGGCCTCAAGCACAATCACGAAGCCAATCTTGGCAACAAGCATGAAACCACTGATAGAATCTGGTGGCGCCAAACTGGCATCTGCACCACTGTGGACCAGCAGACGTGCGATATCAATTTTTGACCTGCAAAGTGCTTTCACTAGCATCGACGGGCCGGGCGAGTCGTGGATGGGTGATCTGAACGACGGTTGACTGTAATTTTTTTTTTTAGCAAAAGCTTCGACACCGATGATACAAACTTACTTGGTTACTTCAAGACTGTTGATATCCATTCCGCAGTTAATAAGTTCCGCAAGTATGTCCAAAGCGATATTTTCGTTTGACATGGATAATATCTGTCGAAACGTGTAGTGTTGGTTAGCGATAATTTCTTGTGGCAGTGTATTGCTGAGCAACGCCATCGCCATGGGAAGATCCACGGGCTCATCTGCTAAAAAGTCCTCGAAAATTGATCTACCGCCAAAACTCTCCCACGGCTTGTGCACGTTGATGCTGCTCTGGACAAGTAGCACGACGATATTTTGTTTCTTAGATCGTACAGCTAGTGAAAGAAGAACTGCAGCATCTCTAGTGTCAAAGAATTCTTCTGAGCCAACTTTGGCTCGTCCGTCGGGCATCTCCTCGTCCCAGGACGCTTCTAGGACAGCCCTAACGAAATGCAATTTGGAAGCAGTGCAAGTGACGGGACCAACTTGCGATTTCTTGTATATGCGACTGATTGCCCACTCCCCGGTTTCTTTCTCGTGGTCCAGGAGAGCACCCTTGTGAAACAAGCATTCTATCGCCAAACACGCAATCCCATACAGGAAATGGAAATGCCGTTGATCAGTTGATGGGCTGTCGAACATGGAGAGCACGTCGTCACAGAACCTTGCCCACAGACCTCTTCCAAGGTGGTCGCGTGAACGAAGAACTTCTGGAGTGAGTAATTCCATGTAATCGGCACGGGTCATGCTGGGATAACAAGAAGGGTGATTAGTTGGCTTGGTGGTGAATCCGAGTTGCCCCCGCATTAGTTTTGTGTTTGTGATGACTGTTTCCGCTGGCGTCAGGCCGTCGGAAAATGGTCGAGAGGGCCCAGCCTTGCCAAGAACCAGCGAAACGAGCTTAGGGCCGGCCGACATGTTCAACGACCGGAGAAGTAGTTCATCGCCCTTGTTGGCGTTGGGGATGAGTTGAAATATTTTTTGAACAAGATCAACATCGCCCCATTCTACGGCCCATCTTGCCAACTGCTCATTGCCCTCTGGTTTCAGATACCCCTGGCACTGATGCAGCAGGAACTGAGCTGCCCATGGTCCAACCTTTTTTGAACCTCTAGGTTGTTCCTCCAGTGTTTCGATATAAGCAAAGGCTGCTCTCAAGGGGGTATGCCCATCCTCGCATACAGCGTCAAGGTTGCGAATCTTAAATGGGTCATTGTCCCACAGATACATGAGCAGTTTGACATCATTGGTAGCGGCGAGAAGATGCCAGATGTTGCGGCCACCTTTGTCTGTATCATAGGTAGGAGCCGAGTGTTCCAGAATCAGCTTCGCCAAGGGGCCGACTTCCTCAATGACCATGAGTGGTGTACGGCCACTCGAATCTCTAGCTCGCACGTCGGCCCCGGCACGAATAAGAATGTCCATAATTTCGAGTTGCGCACCCTCTGTAGCCATATGGAGGATGGTGCCAGAAGTTCCGTCATTGTCGTACGGAAAGTTGGGATCGAATCTGGGATCTTTTGTCAATCGTTCCACGAGTGTCAGGTTAAAATCCAAAACAGCGCTTCGTATGGCTTCTGCAAAACTTCCAGCACTTAGAGTATCGATCTTCCCGTCTTTCATAGGCGAAAATTTGACTTTGGTATGCCTCATGACCTTGGACACAAGATCTTGTATTTCCGCATATTCTGTGCTCTGTCGTTCGATGTCAAGCAAGGTCATATCGTAGACGTAGGTGAGTAGGCGTGCAAACCTGGCACGGTGAAGCAGGCCACGCTTGGTCAATGTTTCTCGCTGCAAGAGCTGGTAAAAAGATCGATCCAGATTACCTCCTCCCTTGGCGATACCCGTGAGCACATCCTCGTGCTTGGTTATCAGTGCAGTCCAAAATGCCAGCCCTACAAGAGATACCTCTTCGGTTCCGTTTTTCCAAGTGTATCGATATTTACAGTCTGCGCCTCTGTCGATAAGTAAGAGAATGGTTGCTGCTTGGTCGACATTCGAGTCACCACCAACAAGCAGCGTGGCCCATGACTCCGGCTCAGTGCGGGTCGCGAGAACTTTGCTACCGACAAGGGCGCAGAACAAGGGCGTACCGATGAGACTGGACTGGTCGATTTTGGCTCCCATCGACAATAGATCTTTGCAAAGACTGGGCAAGCCAAGAGCAGCGGCGATGTGAAGCGACGAGACCGATCCGTCACATAAAGCGTCCGTCAATTCGAGGAGAAGCCTTGGAGATAAGGCCAGAGACCCCAATGTTCGCGGATACGTTACCCTGGCATATTCAAGAACCCATTGCACGAAGCTATATGACTTTTGTATCCTAAACAGAGTACAGACTTGCGGCCTAAGCGTTTGCCAGTATTTTTCGACATGTTCCGGCCATCTCGCGGCTGCCACTCGATATTTTGGCTCTGTGATTCGACGCGCTTGTATCAGCATCGTTTCTCTATTGTATTCTGCTGGTTCGCGATCATTTTCAGATGAATTCAGAATAGTAAGCCAGTCAGAAACATCGGTTGCACTGGGCTCATCATCCTCGTAGACGTGGTTGGGGGTTTCAACAGCCTCGTGATCGCTCTCTCTCTGGACCATAAGCTGTGGGACAGAGTCAGTTGTGAGTATCGAGAATTGAAGTGAGATGTCTTCCAGGGTATCGGATGAGCCTAGTACAAATGCGAGCTTGGACCGAACGTCCGAAAGTGATGCTCTGGCCGCTTTGATGCCATCCGATGTCGCATAAGCATGGAATGACTTTAAAGCAGAGACCAGTATCTCGCATTTGTCAATTATCGGCCATTCCCTATCATTGTCATTTCCGGAGGGAGAACCTGATGCGCTTGGCGTGATGCCTAATGTACTGTCGCCAGAAATGTCATTGTCGGCCGTCAACTCAGTAACGAAAGACTCGAGACTGTAAAGTGATCCTCCGAGAAGCCTCAGCTCGACAAGCAGTTGCTTTATCTCAATCTTTGAGGCCTTGGAGTCCGTTTCTGATGATTTAGACGGAGATAAAGATGATTTGGAGTATGCGCTGATGGCCGCGCAAGCTTCAAATGTGGAATCTTTTAATGAACGGATAGTTTTTAATACGGCTGAAGACGACATTTTGCAGGTCGTGGTTTTGAACTGAAACTTTGGCTCATGTTGTAATCAAGTCGAAATACACTTCTATTAGAAGCGAAAGCTGGACGCGATTCATTAATCAAGTTGTCGTAAGATGTTGATGAAGTGAAGATGTCATGTTAAATGAAGTGATGGATGCCCAGCTCAAGGCTGTCGATGTCATCGCGACTTGCCAATGAGCACAAGCGAAGTGGAGCTTGGGCCATTGTTTTTACTAGTGGCTTGTAGCCTTGCAGCTTGTAGCTTCCAGTGCAGCAGTCAAACTAGCTAAGTTTCCACTCGGTATGTTAAAGTGGTATGCTTTACCGATTTGCCGTGGTCATTCGAAAGGAAATTCTATAGTAGAAAAGAAATGCTTTGCCAGTGATCAGCGTTAACCTCATTTTTGTTATCAATGAGCCTCGCTGTAG
This sequence comes from Fusarium palustre, assembly GCA_014899045.1. NCBI lineage: Eukaryota > Fungi > Ascomycota > Sordariomycetes > Hypocreales > Nectriaceae > Fusarium > Fusarium palustre. The sequence continues at coordinate 286,628 of JAAVUH010000029.1, read as the reverse complement.
TTACTATTCGGAAAGTCAGGGGTAACAGAACTCCTTGGGCTTTAGTACAAAGCTAGAAGACTCACGCCTCTTCTCCAAAATGACACAAAACGGCTTACTCGGTACTTTGGTTCTTAGCTTTTAACAGCAGAACTGTCCCAACCTTGGATGAGCAACGGTAGTGCACGTGACCCAACGTTCTTCGATGCGATGAGATCAAGACTACCAGCAGAAAAGAAGCATAATTTAGATCAACTTTATTTGACAGATATAATTTAGCTCAAGCTTGAGCTCATAAGGCTGTATCGTTCTTGGTGTTCTGGTGGAAGTATGTTTCATTGCGACATCTGTTTCGACAGCAGCCAACTCTACGCAATTTCGGTTGTTGTCGAACGGCAATTGTAGTCGAAACATCCGAAGAAATGCTGAACCTTACAAGGCGTAGACCAGCACGCAACATGATAGGAATCACACTACTGTATCTCACAAATCCTTCCAAAGGTCCTTTCATATCTATCGCCGGCTGACTCACAGCGTCCCGGATCCAACTCCAACTTCCTCATTAGGAATCATGCAAGACCCAGACAACATCAATAGCAAAACTACAAAAGCCACGCCAAGAACACTCACTTCGTCATAAAAGGAAAGGAAAGAGAAAAAGAACAATCCTTACCGATCGATTCAAGCGAGACTTCGTCTAAATAAACCATGTCTTCTTCGATAATTACCGTCCGTCCCGCCACCCTGGCAGACAGCGACGCTATCGCAACCATCCACAGCGAGGCGCTCAGCTACTACAACGAATTTTATGCCGCCTTCTTCGAGCGACATCCCCGAGATCTTATACCGATCGCCACTCGCAACGCACTGCAGAATCCGGAGGTGCACTTTGCTGTCGCCGAAGAGGCGGGGGAGACAGTGGGGTTTGTTCGGTACAAGGACATGACTAAAAAGCCGGAGCCGAACTCGAACGCGAGTGACAAGCCTCCTCAGCCGCAAGTGTGGACGATCAAAGACCACATGAAGGACTTGTGGCAATGGTTTGACACGCGCAGTGAAGAGATGGATGCGTCTAAAGAAAAGGCTCTTGATGGGAGAGATCACTTTGGTAAGTTTGTGGCTTAAAAGTCAATACTGTTTGTTTGCTGATTGTTAATGCGGCACAGAGGTGATGCATATCATGGTACATCCAGACCACCAACGAAAAGGCATCGGCGGTCTTCTTCTCAAGACCGTGACGGAAAAAGCAGACGCCGCCAACGTGCCGACCGTCATCACCTCGTCAATTGAAGGTCACGGGCTTTACAAGAAGCACGGCTTCAAGAGTCTAGGGACATGGGAAATCGACAATGAGGCGTGGGCGCACAAGATCGCGGAACACGAAAAGAGCGTCGGATATAAGGATGGAGTCATCAACCTCGAGGATAAATGCAAAGATATGCGCGAGAGTGAAGATAGCATGATCCGGCAGCCAAGTAACCGGCAACCGTGTTGAATTATTGGCTAGCTGTCATCATTTTGTGGATCCGGCACAACCGTTCTCTAGTTCGTATTCGTTTTCTCTTTAGAATCGGAATTGAGACGTAAAGGGGGGAAGGGAAGGGATCTGAGCTTTCCCCCGCTCCAATCACGATAAGATCAAGATGGGCAAATCCAGGCACAACGGCTTAGCGAGCCCCCCTTCAGATAGATGGGACGTGGGACCCTTCCACCTTGTGGAGACATTGCCCAATACGCCATCTACAGGGTGCATTCATTGGAAATTAAACATAGGTAGATTTTTTAGTGAACAAATTGCAATTGTCCGCCCTGCTGGAGCTCCGCTAAATTCTTGCCGCATTGCGCCGACAGCGGTGTCTGTGTCTTGCAGGCCGAGTTCATCTTAATTAAAAAAAATCTCAAATGGCCTGATTCACGTCAGGCTTGATTCTTTATGTACTTCCAGGGGTGACCTTCTTATCAATCGATCTTCCTTCTCTCTTCTTTTTCCTTTGCATCACCAACTCTTGTTCTTTTTCACTGGGCGTTGTCTATTCCCCAATCGCATCGTAAATATGGACGCCATACTAGAAATCCTCGACCCGTATGTCTTTGACTATGGATACGCATACTTGTTCCCCCAACAAACACAACAGCTTCAATACGGAAACTCGACGAGCTTCGCGACCTCGTCCCCGTCCAAGAACTTTGACGATGAATACTCGCTCAACTTTGGCTCATCGCTACCGCGCGACGACATCTACCGTCAGAGCGCCTCGATTCTCATGATTGCTGGCTTTGGCGCTGCTTTCATCTACGTTCTTTCCGCCGCCATTTCTTATTACTTTGTCTTTGACCGCCGTCTCGAACACCACCCTCGATTCCTCAAGAACCAGATCAAGCAAGAGATCCAGTCCAGTTTCTTCGCCATCCCCATCATCGACCTTCTTACGCTTCCCTTTTTCCTTGGAGAGGTGCGCGGCCACAGCTTGCTGTACACAAACATTGACGAGTACGGCTGGTCATGGTTGGCTATCTCTACTCTTCTGTACATGGTCTTTAACGATCTTGGTATTTACTGGATTCATCGTCTCGAGCATCACCCCAGTATCTACAAATACGTCCACAAGCCTCACCACAAGTGGATTGGTAAGTCAGCATCTCGCGCGTCGACGACACAAGCTAACCTATCCAGTTCCTACCCCTTGGGCTGCCATTGCTTTCCACCCTGTTGACGGCTACGTTCAATCTCTTCCCTACCAGTAAGTCGCGCTTTTATCAGACAATTGAAGCTCCTACTGACTCAGACAGTGTTTTCGTCTACCTCTGCCCCATGCAGAAGCACCTCTACATGTTCCTTTTCGTGTGCGTTCAAGTCTGGACTATCCTCATTCACGACGGCGACATGATTACTGGCCACTGGCTCGAGAAGTTCATCAACAGCCCCGCCCATCACACTCTTCACCACATGTACTTTACTTGCAACTATGGCCAGTACTTCACATGGGCCGACAACTACTGGGACTCTCACCGAGCCCCCATGCCTGAGCTAGACCCCATCCACGAGGCCATTAGAGTCATGCAAGAGAAGGGACTCGCGGACAAGGATGGTAACCCCATCGAAAAGTCCAAGAATGAGTAAATACACGAAACGATATGAAAACACAATAAAACGGGCTCGTGTCGAAATCGCAACATTGAGACCGACTAGGTGCCGGCACCGCTACGACTGGAGTATCTCTGGCCTTGTATCATCAGTGCAGAGGTTCTGGCCTTTTACGAACGTTTCATCACACAGATAGACATTTTAATCACAGCGCTGCATACGGTTTTTTTTTTTTTTTTTCGACAGGAAATATATTGACTAGAGGATAATAACAATAAGTATAATACCAAACAATCTGCAGACCGTGTACATATCCCAAAACCTGTCCTCCAAAGCTTCGACTACCTACACCTCATGTACAGCACCGATTTTTTAATCAGCCACTTTTGTGCATCATGGCACTCAGACGTCCTGACTCTGGGTGATAGGATGGGTATCGATACCCCAGTTGAATCGTCTTTTCATGGCCTTCCAAGTCTCGATAAGAGCAACGTAGACGACCACACAGCCAGCCACGACTCCCCACTCCCAAGTGAGACCCTTGTGCTTGAAGACCTCGGTGTTGAGGTAAGGGATGTACACAATGGGGAAGATCATGACAAAACCAGCAACAACGGACCAAAAGAGGAACTTGTTATGGTAGATGGTCTTAAAGACAGAGAAAGGACCCGAAGCACGCTCGTCCATGTTGAACAGACTGCGGTGGAAATGCTTCACCTCCCAAGCGGTGACCAACAACAAAAAGGCCAAGGTGGAAAAGGTTGTAGCACGAGCACGGTAAACGAGGTCACAACCCTCTGTTCCGCTCTCGTTGCAGTGGGGGACCATGTTGTAGTAGCCCTGGCCCGACGAAGCATAGTTGACAATCATGAAAGCGGCCAAGCAAAGGGAGCCTGAGCAGAATCCATAAACGAGCTGATCACGGACGAGGTCAAAAGTAAAGACACCACTGCGCAAGCTGCGAGGGGGTCGGCGAAGGATATCAGGAGAAGCCTCCTCCAAACCGAGACCCAGAGCCAGAGGCGACGAGGTGACAAGATTGGCCCATAGAATCTCTAGAGGAGAGAGAGGAAAGACAGCGGTTCCGTTGACATCCTTGAAAGCAAGACCAATGAGCAACAGGACAACCTGGGCCAAGTTGGAGGTGAGAAGATGCAGAAGGAACTGTACCAGTTAGTAATCAGTCAGAGTCAAGGAGTCGTATAGCATACCTTTTGAATGTTGTCGGCAAGTCGTCGACCTTCCTGGATACCAGTAACGATAGAAGCAAAGTTGTCGTCAGTCAAAACCATGTCAGCGGCCTCCTTGGCGACATCGCTACCACGGTCTCCCATAGCAATACCGACATCAGCCTGCTTGAGGGCAGGGGAATCGTTGACGCCGTCACCAGTCATAATACAGAAGGCCTTGCGACGATGGAGAGCCTCAATCATACGGACCTTGGTCAACGGGCTGCAACGAGCGAGGACAACGGGAAGCTCGTCCAAAGCATCAATCTGATCGTCGCTGAGAGCGCCAAAGTCGGCGGCTGCCATGACGGTATTGGACTTGAGACGGATGTCTTTGTTGAGGATACCAACTTCGTAAGCAATGGCAGTGGCAGTCTTGATGTGATCACCGGTAACCATGTGAACAGTAACACCGGCGGCACGGCATTGAGCCACGGCACCAGCAGTCTCAGGGCGGGGAGGATCATAGAGACCAGCAAGACCGACAAACTGGAGGTCGTTCTCGACCTTGGCACGATCATGGCAGTCCTGAACGTCGCCATTCATAGGCTTAGTGGCAATGCAAAGTACTCGCAGACCTTGGCTAGCGAGTTCCTCTGCCTTGAGAAGAATTTCCTTTTTGAATTCTTCGGTTTCGGTAAGTTTAGTGAGAAGAACCTCAACAGCACCCTTGGTATAGACATGTCGGGTTTGCTCAATTTCGTTGCCGTATACGACACTCATGAGCTTGCAGGAGGAATCGAAAGGATGCTCGGCCACCAGGATGTCACCCCCAGAGGTGTTGCGACCGAATCTCATGGCGAAAACCTTGAGGGCAATTTCGGTCGGCTCACCAACGGCCTTCCATTCGGTGTCCTCGGAAGTGATGATGCTGCTGGAATCTGTCTCGGGCTCCTTCTTACCATCGCTAACTGTAGAGTTGTTGCAGAGAGTGAGGACCTTGAGGAAGGTGTTCAAGCAGCTTCCAGCCAGATCAGCGGACCACTTGACAGTACCACTGTAAGGGTCATAGGGGTTGGCGGTACCTTCAACGGTACCTTGAAGATCGCCACGGAGCCAGACCTTTCGGGTGATCATGCGTCCTTGGGTTAGTGTGCCGGTCTTGTCGGAGCAGATGTTGGTAACACCACCAACGGCCTCGAGAGAAGGCATCTGTCGAACAATGACATTACCGCGAACCATTGCCTTAGTGGCGACGGCCATAGTGACAGTCAAGACGGCAAGAAGGGACTCGGGAATGACGGCGACACCGACGCAGATTCCGTAAAGAAGAACCTCATCGGTAATCTTCCAGAGACTGACGGAAAAGACGATAATGGCAAGCAGAATGGCAAAGGCGAAGAGCAGCAGGGCAAACTTGCTAAGAGTGACCTGAAGAGGGGTGCCTTCGAGACCAAGGATTCTGCGGCTGAACTGATAGAACTTCCACGCGAGGCGGTTAATGCCACTCCTCTGAGTGTCGTCGTTCTTGTTCTTGCGCAAGAGTTCGGCGATCTGACCGACCTCAGTCTCCATACCGGTAGCAATCACAATACCAGTGGCTCGGCCACGAGTGACAGAGCTTCCGGAGTAGGCCAGGTTGATACGGTCTCCCATGGGCATATCAGGGTCGGTAAAGATGACATCAGGCTTCTTGCTGATGGCGATCGATTCACCAGTGAGAAGTGCCTCGTCGGTAGAGACGTTGATGCCTTGGACCAGACGCAAATCGGCAGGAACAACATCGCCAGTGGCCAGGGAGACAATGTCACCCTTGACAAGAGTTTCAGCCTTGACGGTTTCACTCTGGCCATCGCGGATGACCTTACACTTGGGAGTGGAAAGGGCGTAGAGCGATTGGATGGTCTGCTCAGCGCGGTAATCCTGGATCAATCTGGAAAGTAGGATGTTAGCATACTGCGAGAACTAATGGTGGCTAGATGAGATTCGGACTGTCAGCTTCAGGGTATGGCACAGGATTCGACCTCGGTGCTTGGGGCTTCAGGCCTTACGCATGGCAAAATCACAGGCTTCACCGTATGGCAGCAGAGACAAGGAACAGAAAAGGTGTAGCAAAGTGCAACAACGAAGTGGGGAGTTGTAGCAACAGCAAGCGACAGCTCAAGCAGATTAACTGAGCTTTTGACGCAGCAAAGACATACCCGACAACGATGTTGAGTACAATGACGGCGGCCACGACGGCACCCTCAACGTAGTCCGAGATAGCAAAGGACAGAGCGGTCACGGCAATGAGAACGACAGTCAAGGCATTGGCAACCTGCTGGATAAAGATCTCATAGAGGGAGATACCCTTGGCGCCTTTGATGGAATTAGTGCCATCCCGAGCAAGTCGGGCGGCAGCCTCCTCGCTGCTTAAACCATCGTCAACGTCGGACTTTAGGTCCTGAGCGACACGATGAGCAGAGAGCGTATGGGGAAGAATTGGCTTCTCTATAGCTAGGTCGGGGGGTTCCGCTATAGGAGGCTGGTCGTCTTGACCGGCAGCGAGGGTCGACGAGTCCGACGTGGTAGTGGCGTGAACTGCACCATTCGCGGATTTAGATTCGGTTTCTCCCATCGAATGGGTGTTGGTATAAGCGAAAGCTGGGGGATGGAAAGACTGGGGGTTTGGCTGGTAAAGAAATCAGCCAGAACAAGGTAAACTTGAAAGAAATTTGTTGTTGTAAGATAAAGTAGGACTGGATAGAGACCGCGTGAAGCACGATATCTGGGTAAAGAAGAAAGGAAAAGTCGTGGAAGCAAGTCGAGGGGTGGCACCTTTTATCTACAAGTGGGAAGCTGTAGAAAGGACCGGAGACATGTCGGTAACAAACGATTTAACAAGAGAGGCTCTGCATCTCACAAAGATGGGAGTCGGCACCTATCCCAACTTGAAGCCCGCTAGACTCAGAGGCATAGGCGGATCCAATCAAGGCGATACGGCAAGACAGGGAAGGAAGGGTAGTGCAGTACATTACATTACCATTAAAGTGAAGCTTCCTTCCTTACGGGACTGGTGGGGTTGCCCCGCATTTAATTGACACTGTGCCTTCCCTTGATAGTACAGACAGATACTCTGTCATCTCCGTGTCAATGTCAAGTTGTATTCTTCACAAGCAATCCATCGAGACAAACTGTATAGATTACAGCCATCTATTCATTATCTGGATTGATCTCCCCAAGCAACCTTTCTCATCCATTGTTATTGTTAGACAAGCTTTAGCCAACCTCTCCAAGAAGATCGTCAAGATTGAGTTTGGTGGGACCAGAACGGCTTCACTGGTCCTATCACGCGGGGGACATGAAAGAGACAACAATCTAGTCCAAGCCAACAAAGTAATTCCATGTACCCCCATGTATCGCTCTTGGCATGCAGTATCGCGTGGCAGCCAAGCGAATCAAAGCTTACCTTGCCAAGGTCACGAGGGGTTGCAAGGGATCCAACTTGCGCGCGTCGGATCATCATCTTTCTTCCTTGTATTCCGTACGGAGTAGGTTTCGTCGATTCGGTTGAATCGCGTCATCTGTCTGTACCCGACGGAAATGATTATTTTCAGAGAAGTACTTGTCTGTGGCACTTGGATCAAGAGTGTTTGTTTTGACGTATGCAGGGAAATACAAATCAAGAGAGTCTTGTGGATTGTACAAGACACATGACGGAGTAAAGAAGCAGACAACACAAACATTGCCTTTATCAGTCCAAAACGATTAGTTACTGTGCCGGTTTCCCGCTGCTACTGTCCATTAGCGTCTTTGTCGTCAGCAGGACCAGGCGATAACTCGTCGCAATCAACATCCCAAGTTGACCGACGGCCAATCACACTGCACGTTTTACTCTCGCCTTCTCTCAATGAGAGAATGCTTGATTTAACTTGGCATGGCTTGAGCTTGGCATATAACGACACTACGGAGCTGTACGGACCAATTGATAATGAACTGCTTCGCCTCGGCCAAGACAACTGAGAATCACCTGCTATAACCAAAAAGGCTTGGTCATCTTGGCAGTATGTAATGAATGTCACTACAGTACGATGTAAGTGTCATGTTCTTTTTGCGGAATTCTGCATCGTTGCATTATGCTGTTTGCTATGCTTGTTTTGTCCGCCGATGACCTCTTTCAGCCTGCACCCTGGCTCTCTATTCGTGGTCCAAGGGCCCTGTTTTTGGAGCCTCTTTGGCCAAAACTTGCGCTAGCATTTAAGCTTAAGCATAGGAGTGGCCAGTAGCCGGGCTTGCCAGGGATCTCCCTCCAAAACCGCCGGGCTTGAAACGGGCCTACTCGTTGTTTTAGGGTTTTATGAGACACAGCAAGTAAATCAGAAGTTCCTGTTTTCTCGTCAATCCCATAGCTGACCTCATTGACTTTGAAGAAACGCTCGGATACGCTCAACCGACGGCACACCGCACAGCCATAATTTATCACAGTGGAGACAAACTCTTTTGATCTACAACCAGGGGAAGAAATCTTGTTCACTGTGTGAATGTCATCGTCAACAAAAACATGCCGGTGATTTCGGCGCGTCTTTTGAACTCCGGGACGGGGTATAGCAACAAGGCGATATGGACGTCCAAGATGCCCACAAGCAACAGCCAATGGTGGTTTAACATGATGATAACCCTAGTATCGTGAGTTGCTTCCAATGGGGTAAAGTCCGGGGAAGAAATGGATCCGAGTGTTGATGAGAGTCTAGACTTGGCTTCCCCGGATATCAACATCCAAGGGTTCCTGATGGCGCTTCAAAAGTGTCTCGCTCGCCGAGTAAACAGCTCGTATCTCCGCTATTCAACTCAAACTAACCTTGCATCTGCATTATCGCACGATTATCGTGGAACGAGAGTTTGCTTTCTCTAGTAGAGTTCTCCGTATGGCGTCCCATCCGCATTCTTGGCTTCAACTAGATGCCCCAGTTGCTGTAAATCATGCGGGGTATGGGGCATTCGCGTAGGTCTGATACAAATGGAGAAGGATATCTACAGAAAAGGTAACGAGCTTCGGGATAATTAGGGATCTATCAGTACAGTCTGGCAAGGAGTTGCGATTGTCCGTTAAGCATTCCGATTACTAACTTGATGAAATACACAATTTTGACATCGTCTGACTCGGATACAGTGCTTGTCATGCCTTGATTTAAGGACTCTCCTACAGATGTCACCATTGGTCTGTAGTCTATTTGCGATCACAGACAGCCAAATGTTGTTTCAAGAGAGGTTATGCATAATTCACTGAGTGTATTTTCAAGATATCACCTCGTGTAAACAGACTTCATCCACTGCTTTAAGACATTCAGGTACTCTATCAGCCCCTGACTCACTGTCCTTGCATTATTGATGTGCAACTTCGGCGAGAATACCGAAAGACCACAAGGAAGAGGACAATAAAAACTTTTACCTGCATCTGGAGCTAAGTTCTTAAGCAGATGTAGATTTCTTGGCTTCCCAGTATGATAGACAAAGGCTACACCCCAGGACAAGAGGATAAGTTACCTCAAGCAGATATTCAGTGATTTAGCGGTAAACAATCACGCTATTGTCAAGGAAAGTCAATGTTAGTCTTTGAAATCGTGAAAATCACTGTTGTTCATCATCCACAGATCACAACGAAAGATCACTTCAATGCAGCTAAACCATATTCCCCTGACATACGTTATCGACTATGGGGCACACATGCGGCCAAAATGACTCGAGTAATACAACGAACTCAAACCAAACTAACCCCTCGCCAAGCAACAGGGAAACGAAAGAGCTTCCTTATCCGAGAAGGTTGATGTATGGCTCTGGCCACTTCCCCCACACAAATGGTTGATCACCCAACCGCCCGCTCACCGGCGCAAGCAACTTGATCTTGCGACGCTCCTCGTCCACATCCGACACATACAAAAATCCCATCACGCTCGCAGCACGAACTACCTCGGGCGCATCCTTGGGCGCTGCGTGCATCACGGCAAGTGTCCAGTGCTGCATCGGCGTAGACGGGTCTTCACGGGCAACACCCTGGTCAGGATAAGAATGTTCTAGACAATAGTCAGCAAACCTTTTCCGTATGGAGGACAAGGGTTTTTGTACCGTCAGAGGTGTGATACACAATAACATTGTCAAAATCGACTTGCTGAATTAGAGGGCTGAGAGTTCGTTTGGAGTCGCCGTAGAAGTATTCTTTGATGGCAGCTTCTCTCACGTGTTGAAGGAATGCTTCGTCGCGGACGACCACACCGTCGGACTTCTCGATCGGAACAACGCTGATAGGCTCTCCCAGGCTTGTTCGCTCGGTGCCAAATCTCCTAGATAGCTCGGAGCTGATGGCTGGAGAGCCAACCACAAGAATAATATTGACTATGCTGTTAGCTTGCGTTGTTTCATGGTTATCGCGGTTTAACACACCTGAAAATTCGTCGACGATATGTGCTACGAGCTCGTGTCCATCTTTGCTTTGTTCAGTCAGACCCATGCCGTCAATAATGACACCCGAGCTCTTGACGTCCTCATCCTCGCTCAAGCGTGCACTAACGCTACCAGCAAGTTTACTCGTAAGTTCGCGGTAAAAGTCAGGGTCTTGATCAGGCGAAGCTTGTCCGTAGTAAAACACCAAAGGTAGCTTTACAGGCACGCTGCTCGGTCCGCTGGTAGGAGTACTTCCCCAGCCATCCACAGCTTCAGGGTCCAAGATGGTGGCAAAAACACTGGCACTCAACGTGCCGGGCAAACTGAGAAGGCCCTCCCTCGGATTCGCGTTCACCACCAGAGGCTGATATCCCTGCCTTGTCGCATAACTCGTCAAAGTCCTCGCCAGCGTCGTCTTTCCCACGTCGGCCGGTCCAACGATGAGCACTCTGGGTCCCTCTTTGCCTTCTCTGGCAGCCGCCTGTCGCATATCGTTGAGCTGCCCGTGGAGGTTCAGGTGCACATTGGCCGGATTATCGGTCGGGTTCGCATATTCGGCAACAGACTCGGCGTCGCAGCGGCCGTCGACCTCGAGTTCACAGCCGTGCCAGGTGAGGATCTTTGAATTGACGCCTGCAAAGTTGTAGGCGTTCTTAGGACCTAGTTCGACGCCATCCTTCTCAGCTGTGCCGGACAGGAGCTTGACAACAACGGGGGAGGCCTGGGATGTTTGAAAGCGCCATTCGCATGCGGGTCGGAGTGTGACGACGCGGTTGGTCGCGGTGACGGTGGGCTTTGTTCAAAGTTAGTAGAAATTGATTGAGAATTATGCTGGACATTTACCTGTGCGGGAATCTGGCCCAAGCCTGGAATTGACATGGTCGCTACATCGACTTTTTGTATGAAAGAGAATGTCGTCGCGATAGTAGGTGAAGTACGTGGGGCTGTTGGAAGCTTTCCAGAAGCTTGATACAGGGGTCAGGGTAGCAGCAGCCTGAACATAAATATTAGTGCAGAATAATGCACAGAAAGACATGTAATTCTGTCAACCACTTGTGTAATTGAATGCCTGAGCTACCCTATGCTTTATAGCTTCTCTATTTGACAGATGCTCAATCCCTTTCATTTTCATTTTTCTCCATCACCCTTCTCGGCTACATCCTCATTTGCGTCCCCATTCTGTTGATCATCATACACCGATGGAGCAGGACGATCATTCTCTTTCGGCTCCCTGTAGTGCCGCATCATCTCCTGAGGGAGGTAAACGTAGAACGACGGGACGATGTTCTCGATATTCTCAATGAATCGCAATCCCGCATCCAGTTCGCAAATGACCGCCTCAATTCTCATCCCTGGCATCATTTTTTCAAGAAGAGAATCGTCAAAGAAAAGTGTCATGGTTTCCTCGTTGATTGGCCATTCAGTGGGCGCCCTCTCCCAGTCATCCTCAATGACGCCCTGCTTGAAGATTGCTTTGCCGACAGGGGCATGGTACGCTGCCTTGTCGCCAATCACAAGAGATTTGACCCGTTTGACAATGTCATCACTGGGACGGAACTTCTGGACCAGCTCCAGGGTACACTTGAACTCGCGAGTGACAGTAGGCTTTTTGGTGGTCAGTCTTTCAAACAGCTCTGGCTCGTCCATCAGTGCAAAAGTCGTAAAGAAGACAGAAGTGGGATCGAAATCCTTAGGGCGCTTGAAATCTAGGAATGACCATGACTGCTTGGAGGTGTCTTCGGGGCAGTAAAGTTCGGCCGCAGCCAGATTGAATTGCCCAGGAAGTGCAGCACAGAGCTCTTGAAATATGGGCCACTCCTCAGCGGCAATCTTGCAAACTTCCATCGCAGCCTTGACGTCGTCCTCATACTCGGGACATACATTGTGCTGAAGAACGTATCGGAGAAAGTTCTCGACGGTACTGATGCCTTCCAGCATTGCCTTTGGTTCGGAAGAAGTGAGGTGGACAAGAGTGACCGAGAAGAAACCAGCGGCAACACCGGCAAAGTCAACCGACCAGTTTTCTTGGTCGCCATTGTAGAATCTGTCTCCAGCTGCAGAACTGGCCCAGATGACATCCTTTGCAGTCGCTTCTCGACGCTGGGCAGGGGTGAGATCCTTCAGTTCCTGCTGGCTGAGACCACCAAAAGTGTTGGGCTTGCAATCGACACCACCAAGGAAAAGGTACTCTTCAAAGTAAAGTGTTCGACTGCCCTGAAGACGGCGTCTGGAGCGGAAACGCTGGATACAAGATTGCATGCGCCTAAGGATGTTAGCAGTAGCTCTCCGTTTGGGTGATGTTGGTCATACTCTGCAAAAGGAACGTCACTGGAAGTTAGTTGCGTTAGCATTTGTCTCATCAAGACAGTCCTATGACTTACGGGGCATATATCTCGTCCTTCTCCTCCTTGGCCTCATCAGGGGTCATAGGCGGATCAGCAAAGAACTCTAGGTTCGTGTCAGTACAGCTGGTTTAAAGCGCACGAAGCTCAACTCGTACCCTCAAAACCAGTTCCTCGATTCTTGGGGAGAGCGGTAGGACCGCGGTGGATGAGTGTCTTGGGCTTCCTCGACTTGCCCTGCTTTGCGACACCTTGAAGCGACGCAGGCAGATCAGGTGGCGGTCCAACATATTGCGCATCTTCGTCCTTGATGTTCTCCTTGTCCTTGGAGGAAGGGTTGACATCAGCTGGAGTCGCCATTTTAGAAAACTGGTGGTGAAGCGATGATTGATGGATGGAGAAAAAGAGTTTCGATACAATGTGCGGGTAAGAAAGCTCCCTCCCAATGATTCACCGTTTTGAAGTTCTCGAGACCAGAGATCCTCGCAGAGAAAACGAGTGGAGAGATGCAAAGAACTGTAGAAAATGGCCAAAAAGTTCATTATTTGCGACGCTGCTGCCTCAAATCTACTGACAGCTGGCAGCCGCTGTTTGCTTCACCGCGCGGCCAGACATGGACGGTAGACTGCTACTGTCTGCATGTTCGCGTCCATCTCCCATCTGATTTTGTTCAAAACAATCAATTATCGCTGCACCCCGGATGTATCTCGTGAATTGAGCATATGTATTGACTTGCCTATAGTTCTGCATGTAGCCTTGAGTCCAGGAACTCAATGAATATCGACACCAAAGTCCAACAGGGCAGTTCAAACTGTATCAACAGAGAGAAAGTAACATAGACCCATGGTTAGATCTATCTACAGAAAATATAATAACATTCCATAGTCTGCCGTCACGGGCTGAGAGCAAGGCTGATTCTCGTGATAGCCTCTCCTCGCTAGCGCAAACACCAAGAAACACACCGGCAAATACGGGCCGACCCATCCCGGCCAAGAAGGGTGCAAAAGCCATTGATTGAGGCTAGCTGAATCCATAGGAGAGGGATTTTCACAAAATGTACAACATCATGATTTGATTCGTGGAAGGTTCGGGGTCAGTTGATAGAGATCACGAGGTTTGTCATGGCTGGCCTAAGCTGATATGTAGGAAACCCAACAGGGTGAGACTTTTGGGCTTTGAGGTTGTACAACTCAAATGCTCTGTGTGTACTCTGTATTCACGCTCAGTTGCTTATGCTGTGACTCTGAGTGTTCCACCTTTAGCTCGGACATCTACACCTCGGGTTGGAGATGGCGTCTAAGCAGGCTAAGCCATGATACAAACGCGCTGATTACTCGGATGCATATAAGGCCAAAGGCATGCTTTCCCGTGTTGACCTCCATGTCTCGGGTTTTGTAATAATTGATACGTTGGTATGATTTCAAGGAGTGAAATGACAAATCTCTTGTCATTCTTCATCACTCCCTAGTGGTCTTACGTTGAGTCAGAATCACATAGTAAGTACATGATCGACGATGATGTCCAAACATGTGAAACGCCAGCAAGTAGACAAATACCACATGAACAAATCTGTGACCAGATATTTACGTGCCTTGCATTGAATCGTCAGGTCCTCTCTGTTGGGTCTGATGATGCTATCTATAATGACGTGTAGCCAGCCAAGATAGAAATGATATCTGTTCTGCAGATAGTGAGACAGACTAGGCGTACACTTGACCGTGGTCCGTCTTGGAAATGACCGAAGATCCAACAGAAATCCCATCCGTGGAATTCTGCCCAGCCGCCTATTGTATGGCCGGGGAGACCCCTGACAGGCCGCAGACCAGATATTGGCTGTGGCTCAGCAAGGCAGAGTGCTGCACGTTAGGGTCCAATCGCACTGCTGTTTGGCCAGTGGGTTGAAGATATTGCCGCCAGTGGGTTCTCAGGGGTCTCGCATCACATTTACGCTTCGGGCCTCGTCTCGCTATCGCTTTAGTCAAGGTATTGCGACTCACGGACTGGCTGTGTAGGACTTGTTCACTGAGATCAGCCACAATCGCTTTCGTTTGTGATAGTGCTTAGACTAGTACATAGGTACTTGGGTAGGTAACTACTAAGGTTTTGTTAATAACTGCTTGACATGGATAGATATAGTATAAACACGAGCCATTTACCCAGATTCAACAACGTTACAGACACTACAGTTCCCTGAAAACTATATTTGATTAACCGCTGCAACGAGATTATTCGGCTCTGCACCGCCATCAATCGCCTTGTCTTGTCTCGTTACATCCGCCACAAATCATACTTCAAGGTTGGATATCAAGGTCGGATACAAAATTGCCACTCGGATCATCCCTTCGCCTTCTTTAATCAATTCAACTCACTTCCTGTCTGTGGACGAAACGGAATCGACCCCTCCTAACAAAGACCAAGCTTGTGCCTTGACGTGTCGCACCTTGACCAAGAGAGTCAAGTCTGGGGCTGATCAACTCCTTGAATCGTTCGTTTTTGCACCCCTGAATTCTTGGAATTATACACTATCAGGGCAAATTGTTCTTCTTTTTCTTCTTTTGTTCCCTGATTTTTTATCACTGTTACAAAAAGAACACAACGTCAGCGGCAATATTTATTTGTTTAGATCTATCTATTCGCCCTCTGAAAATTCATTTAGCGCTCTCTCCACTCAAACCTAAGCAACCATAGCGCTTCGCCTTGCGCTGAGCTGACTGAGCCACGCCATCAATCCATCGCTTGCTCCAGTCCAATCCAACCTTCAGCTTCAATTCCTTTCAACAACTGCGCATCTCTCCACACGTCGTCTCACCGCCCTCACCTTTTTGTATTTCTTATATCCCCTTTCGTCTGTCGCTTCTGGACGTCAGTGTCAACTTTTTCCCCGCATTGGTTCATCCCTTTATTCCTTCTCTGCTCCATCCAATTCTTACCGTTACACCGACGACCGGCGCGCGCCCAACCTACCGCCACACTCAAAAGTTCAAGTTCCGATATGGTGATCGGATCCAAACCAATGCCTGATCGCAAAGAACTTCGCGATTACAACTACGCCGTCGCTGGCCAGTAAGTCTTTTGATCCTTTTCGCCCTTCATTTGCGCTTCTCATTGAGCATCTTTTGTTCTCATTTGACTGCGCTACCCGTATTTCTTGGCATATCTGCGTGACAATTCATTCCCCCGCGTTGCGCAAAGCTAATCGTCTCCTTCAGTGCCGGCACGCTCTGCACCCCCGATGGCGAGCTATTCGTCAAGCCTTGTACTCAATCCGAGATCGATTTCTATGAGTCTGCCAATCGAAGACACCCCGACTTTGCCGATCTTATGCCCTTGTTCATGGGCTCGCTCCTATTGACCGATCCTACGGAAAAGGCAATAGACGATGCCGTTGCTGGTGTGATTTCTCATGCCGGAGACCTCAAGACCTCTAAGGAAGATATTGTCGCATCTGTTACTGAGCAGGTCGCACATGCTACTGCATCACGCAAAAACGAGGGCAATGCCTGGGTCCCTGCCAAGGACAACAAGATCAAGACCGACAAGGCGGTTGTGCTGGATAACGCCACCTTTGGCTTCAAGAGCCCCAACATCCTCGACGTCAAGTTGGGCGTCAGACTATGGGCTGATGATGCACCCCAACAAAAGAAGCAGCGCTTCGACAAGATCTCGGCAGAGACAACACACGGCTCTTTGGGTTTTAGGATAGCGGGTATGCGAGTTTACCGTGGATCAGAGGATTCTTCGCAATTGGATGAAGCCGATTACAAGATTTACGACAAGGATTACGGACGAACAAAGGTTACGCAAGAAAATGTTGTCAACGAATTCCGGAAGTTCATTTTCAACAAGAGTGCGGGCATTGATGAGGACCTTGGCAAGGCTGTCTGCGCAGCTTTTGTCCGGGACCTCGAGACGGTTGAGGAGGTACTGTCCCGTCATGAAAGCCGAATGTATTCTTCCTCGCTACTTTTCTGTTTTGAAGGCGACGGCCAAGCTCTCCGAAGTGCCATTGAGGAGAACAATGCACTTATCGACGCAGAGGCCGGTATCGGTCAAGCAGCTCGTACCACCAAGAGAGTTGATAGCGGCATCGCTCTGGACGACGAAGACGAGCTTGACGAGGATTCTGACCTCGAGGCATCACTACCTCAGATCTACTCTCTCAAGCTCATTGATTTTGCCCATGCGGAGTGGACCCCTGGCCAGGGTCCTGACGAGAACACTCTGACAGGTGTACGGAGTCTTTTGCGCATCTTTAAAGAGATGTCGTAACATTTTACGAAACGGGAAAGGCAAGACATTGGCACCTTTGATGATCATGACCACAACAAAAAGCGACGATTCCAATCAGGTGAATTGGGAACCCAGGGCGAAATTATGAAGAGAGCATTTGCTTTAGAGGGAAACGGCAGGGATTCTCGATACCCCATGTGATTAAGCATCCAAAGGGAAACAATGTAGAACAGTAGCTGCGTAGCAGCTTGGCGCATGGTGTCATGATTAGCAATTTACATTTTCTTTTCTTCTATTAAACATTGGATAATACATCTTGTGACTCACGGTCTTGCTGAATCCCAATATATGTCTTACAAATAAGATGGTTTAGTCATTTTATGCCATATTAGACCCAGTTTTAGGCTATTTCATTTCTAGGCCCTAAGTTTGCATAGGTAAGATGTATTTTATTCAAGATATCCTGTAAACTTGCATCAACACATGCTCGAGAAAGGAAACGCGATCTTCCTATAGTCTGAAAGAAACAATTTACTAATATATCTCTATACTCTCAGTAGAAAAGTATAACTCGCGGATAAGTCACCAAGCGCCAATAATGGGCGTGAGATACTAAGACTTTAAGAGGGACGATAGTTCTAATTAAGCAGCGTTCAGTAGTCATATAATATAACTAACCCTACAATTCGAGTCCTGGAACCAACTCGCAATCAATCATGAGAAAAGACGCCTGCCCAGAATAAAACCATATGTGCAGCTCCATCGATATATTAATAGGTAGCGCAAAAAGGGATATCATCAACATCGTGCCCAAGTATCAGTACAGCTCCCTGCCAATACCTGTCTGTGCCAAACCATGACTCAATCCAGCTAACCCTCCTGGGTCGAGTTCCCACAAACAAAAGAAACATCGTGAAAAGATGCAAAAATGAAATTGTCTGATGAGACTGGGACTCGAACCCAGGAGGATTGCTCCACCAGGAAATTGGTGTTAAGGTTAACCTTAACCTGGCGCCATAACCAACTCGGCCATCTCACCCACACTTGCTGTTGAAAACGAACGCGCAAAATTGTGTCATGTCGTCTTGATGGCGATGGAGACGGGTTTGAAACCGCCTAAAATTGTTATTTCCGTTTTCGTCAGCCCATTCGATCGGATATCTAGTCCTTGGACTGAATCTTGTGGTCTCCTGCAACAACATCGGCGTAAGAAGGAGGTACGCCTTGATCATTAGAGCTGCTGCCCTCGCCGTTATTCGTGACACCCTGCTGCTGCTGGGGCGCAGGATGAGAAGAGCCGGCAGCGTTCTGAGTACCGTAGTTCATGTTGCCGGCGTTGCCAGAGTGGGGCTTGGGTTGAGGCTTTGGCTGCTTGTTGTTCTGGCCGTGCTGATGAGGGCCTGGTGGGCACTGAACGTAGACGTAGGTGACACGGTTGCCCTCGCGATCCTGGGGCAGAGACTCATATTCGTAGGGTGGCTCGGGATACTTGGCGATTAGATACCATGCGTGGATGAGGCCGGGAATGTAGCCAAGACAGCAGAGGAGGATGTTGATAAGAGAATCAGCGCTGCAGAGACCGCACTTGACCCATACTAGAATTGACGTGTTAGCGATGCGCGACGATGGGAGTTGGTCAAAGCGATGTGGACTTACCAGGCAGTGGGGGGAAAAGAATGGCGAGAAAAGCGAGGAAGAAGTCGGCGGAACACATTGTTGCGCGATAGAGAGCGATCAGATTGTCGCAAAAGGATTTCCAAATTGGTTTGTTTAGGTTGCAAAAGCGAATTGAAGGGTCTTTTGTGGTGATTTGAAGGTGGATGAAAATGAAAGAGCCGAGTTGAGGGCGTGTGACCAGGCTGAGCGATGACGCTGTTGGGGAGGTTCTGCGACAAAAGCTAGGTCACCTGGAGGTGGCGTTCCTGGGGGAGGGGCTTGCGTAAGTGAGTGCTGCGGCAGGGATAATTTGGAGCTGTTATTGGCGCGGAGGTAATTGGCAGTCTTGAACCCCGCCTACAGCCACAGTCGGGTCATCACTGAAGGAACGAAAGTTCAACGGTTGGAGGGAGCCCAAAGACGTGCTCTCAGACTCTTGGCGAACTGAATCAATGCGGATAGAACAAGAAGCCATCGCCAGGCTGCCATATTTGTTACCTTGCGGGCCTAGGAGACGTTGGTAAGAAAGAGTGTAACCACTTCTTATCGCAACCTTGTGTGTATGACTCTACGTCACCTCACTTACATGAACGTCTATCTCAACAGATTCGTACGCACCGGGCAGAAGCGAGAAAGTTTCTGACACGCATGAACATGCAAAACACACCTGCAACGTTCGCCTATCCGAATGGTAAGTTTCGGTTTACTGACAGTAACATGCTACAACGAGTTTACCCTAGACTCTAACTGTAATATGCTCTCTCGTGCTGGAGTAAATGTCGCCAGCACCTCATGGTCAGGATTCTGACGTCTGCTCACAATAATCCCATTCGGGCGAATGGTTTAGTGGTATAATACTCCCTTAGCATGTTCTCAACTATGAGTTCTCCATTGGGAGTGGTCCAGGGTTCGATTCCCTGTTCGTCCAACTTAGGTGGTTTGAATCCACCATTATACAATCTTTTTGGCTTTCCGCGCGCCGGATGAACAAGCTTAGTCAATCCTTTGGCACTCCCCGTAGAGTAATTACTATTGATAGTTTGGGTGGCGATTTCTAAAGTCTAAGACTGAAAACATTGATAAACTTCCAACTTAATCGTTACACTCTGGCAGCCTCTCCAAGATTCGACTTATGCCAACTTGGCACGTGATGATAAGATAATCTGTGGATCCTTAGCTATGTGGTCCAAATGTCTTGCAAAGGATTCCTTTTGCGACATCAACATAGTTCGCGATGGATGACTTGCTGAATCTCGAGCTTTTGTCCCTTGTTTCAAAGGTGACATCAGAAGTGCAGAATCATCTGGGTGTTGGCGAAAAGACTGTAGCTGAATTCCTGATTGCCAAACGTACAGAATGCAATAGTTTCGACGAATTCCGCGACAACCTCGAGACGACTACTCCCGGCTTACCTCCTAGTCTTGTCGAAAGTATAGATCGATTGGTACTTGCTTTGCACCCCAAGTTCAAAGGAAAAGCAAAAGACGAACATAAAGAGCACCCCTCCCGAACTCTACAAGAAAAAGAAAAGGTGTTTAGCGGTCTTGCGCTACCTGACAAGGAACCTGCGCGCGACGATGGAGCCGATGCAATTGATGATACCCTCGCGCTCTTGGAGGGTCTAGAACCAAAGGTGAAAAAGGAAAAGCCGACGAGAAAACGGAGCCGAAGCCCTGAGAACGATCAAAAAGAATCAAGAAGAAGGAGAAGGGATAGATCCCGCTCGAGGGAACGACGAAAGCGAGACAAGTATCGATCAAGGTCACGATCACAAGAACGAGGCGACGAAGATTGGCGCGATGGATACCGCGATTCACGCAAAGATCGACGAGGCCGCAGGCGACACGACGATGACGACCAATTTCGTAATGCCCCGGCACCAGAAATAGATGATTCACCGCAGCTTCACAAGATCTATCCGGGCCATGTCACAGGCCTGAAAGATTTTGGTGCTTTTGTCAACTTGCATAATGTGAAAGGACGAATCGATGGGTTGGTTCACGTGTCTCGAATGTCGGCAGGGCAGCGCGTCAACCATCCTTCCGACTTGGTGACACAGGGCCAGGATGTCTGGGTCAAGGTTACAAGCCTCGACAAGGACCAAAACGGCCGCGATCGAGTAGGATTATCGATGAAGGATGTTGATCAACAAACCGGGCAGGATCTGGAGCCACAAGTTCGCATGTCGACAGGCGCCAATATGGAAGCACTGGGAGGAGGCGCAAGAGACGGATTCGCAGAGCCAAGCGGAATGCCTCGAAACGATATGGGCCCTCCACGACGACAAAAGAAGCGAATGACCTCTCCCGAAAGATGGGAGATTCGGCAATTGATCGCATCCGGAGTGGCCAAGGCCTCTGACTATCCCGACCTGGAGGAGGACTACAACGCAACTCTTCGTGGTGAAGGCGAGTTGGAGCTGGAAGAGGACGTCGATATTGAAGTTCGTGAGGAAGAACCACCTTTCTTGGCCGGACAAACCAAGCAGTCTCTTGAGTTGTCCCCAATTCGCGTCGTGAAGGCACCTGATGGCTCTATGAACCGAGCAGCAATGTCAGGCACCAACTTGGCAAAAGAACGCAAGGAACTCAAACAACAAGAGGCCGATGCTGCTGCCAAGGACGAACCTAAAGAGAACCTTTCTCAGCAATGGCAAGACCCCATGGCCGATCCAGATAAGAGAAAATTTGCTAGCGATTTACGAAACGCTAGGAAGAACCAGCCCGCTGAGGATGTTCCCGAGTGGAAGAAAGCTGTCATCCCCAAGGGACAATCTTTAGGCAAGCGTACAAATATGAGCATCAAGGACCAGAGAGAGTCTCTGCCTGTGTTTGCCTTCCGTAACCAGCTGATCAAGGCCGTCCACGAGAACCAGATCCTCATCGTCGTCGGAGAGACGGGATCCGGAAAGACTACGCAGTTGACACAATATCTTGCTGAAGCTGGCTTCGCCAACGACGGTATGATCGGTTGTACGCAACCCCGTCGTGTTGCCGCCATGTCCGTCGCCAAGCGTGTAGCTGAGGAAGTCGGCTGCAAGCTCGGTGAAGAGGTTGGATACACGATTCGATTCGAGGACTGCACCAGCCCTTCAACAAAGATCAAGTACATGACCGACGGTATGCTTCAAAGAGAGATTCTGGTTGATCCGGACATGTCCCGATACTCGTGCATCATGCTTGACGAGGCTCACGAGCGTACCATTGCTACTGATGTACTGTTTGCTCTCCTCAAAAAGACCCTGAAGCGTCGTCCTGATATGAAGGTTATTGTTACATCAGCGACACTCGATGCGGACAAATTCTCTGCATACTTTAACGAATGTCCCATCTTTACTATCCCCGGTCGAACCTTTCCTGTCGAAGTGCTTTACTCTAGGGAACCTGAATCCGATTACCTGGATACTGCGCTTGTCACAGTCATGCAGATTCACCTTACCGAACCCAAGGGCGATATTCTTCTCTTCTTGACAGGCCAGGAAGAAATTGACACAGCCTGTGAAGTCTTGTTTGAGAGAATGAAGGCCTTGGGGCCCAATGTGCCAGACTTGATCATTCTACCCGTCTACGCGTCGCTTCCAACCGAAATGCAGAGTCGAATTTTCGATCCCGCCCCTCCTGGTAGCCGCAAGGTTGTCATCGCCACCAATATTGCAGAGACCTCCATCACTATCGACGAGATTTACTACGTCGTCGACCCAGGTTTCGTGAAGCAAAACGCCTACGATCCCAAGCTGGGTATGGACTCACTGGTTGTCACGCCTATTTCTCAGGCCCAAGCAAACCAGAGAGCTGGTCGCGCTGGCCGAACAGGCCCTGGAAAGTGTTTCCGTTTGTACACCGAGGCAGCATACCAGTCTGAAATGCTTCCGACCACCATCCCCGAAATCCAACGCCAAAACCTGTCTACTACGATTCTTATGCTGAAAGCCATGGGCATCAATGATCTCCTCCACTTCGACTTTATGGACCCGCCTCCGATTAATACTATGCTTACCGCGTTGGAGGAGCTATACGCCCTCAGTGCTCTTGACGACGAAGGTCTACTCACCCGTTTGGGACGAAAAATGGCCGACTTCCCTATGGAGCCTTCCCTTGCCAAGGTTCTCATTGCTGCTGTTGATCTTGAATGCGCAGAAGAAGTGCTTAGTATCGTGTCTATGCTGAACATCCCCACCGTGTTCTACCGACCCAAGGAGAAGCAGTCCCAGGCCGACCAAAAAAAGGCAAAGTTCCACGATCCCCACGGCGATCACTTGACCTTCCTCAATGTGTACAACTCTTGGAAGACGAGTGGCTACTCAGCGCCATGGTGTTTTGAGAACTTTATCCAGGCGCGATCAATGCGCCGAGCCAAGGACGTCCGTGATCAAATTGTCAAGATCATGGACCGATACAAGCACCCTATTAAATCATGCGGTCGCGCTACAGAAAAGGTTCGCCGGGCTCTATGCGCAGGTTTCTTCCGCAACGCCGCCCGCAAGGATCCCCAGGAGGGATACAAGACCCTGATTGAGGGTACTCCCGTCTATTTGCATCCTAGCTCCGCACTCTTCGGCAAGCAAGCCGAGTGGGTCATCTACCACGAACTTGTCCTCACGAGTAAGGAGTACATGCACTGCACAACGAGCATCGAACCGAAATGGCTTGTTGAGGCTGCGCCAACGTTTTTCAAGGTCGCGCCGACGGACAGGCTGAGCAAGAGGAAGAAGGCGGAGAGGATCCAGCCTCTTTACAATAAATTCGCTACTGAAGATGACTGGCGATTAAGTGCGCAGAGGAAGGGCGGTAGAGGTGGTGGTGGTGGAGGTACTTGGGGTTAGTGATTCATGCATAGCATTGTTCAAGTCGGAGTTCATTAAAGATTTGGAATTACATTTCATGGTTAATTCAAGGAGCATATGTTTATTTTTATGTGAAATGTGTTGGAGCTTGATTGTGGGGGGCCTACGACACTTGGCGCCTATGTTATATGTTATTGAGTGAGTGACAAGAGGCTGAGAAATAGAAACTGACAAGACAATGATATGAATTGTTCCAGTGACTTTCGTATTAATTTTGTTGTCTTGTAGTGTAATCAAGTTGTTATAATTACAGGGTCAAGATGTATGTATATCATCAATAATGGACATGGATACGGCAAAGGCCTCACACGAAAACTGCACTGCAAAGGAATTATGCAAAGTATGAGCAAGAAAAATAAAAAATTAGTAATATTGATTTAGTTGGATTTACCAAAACAATGGAAATTCTCGTGGCTTGGACTGAGTTGTGAGGCTGCCCCTGGATCAGGGGTGAGCAAGGTAACTCGTTTGAATTTTCGGGATTCGTTTGGTACGAATTATATAAATCAAGGATAGACCTCTTAATGTATCAATTGGTCTTCAATCATCAAGGAAAGTACCCAGCGTAGTTGTGGTCGTACTGTAATCAATATAAGAGTGTTGTACAGGATAGATAAGTTGCCAGTTGTACTAGGTGATGAAACAAAGAGGCTTTGAATAAATTGAATGTTTTATGAGAGTCGCATACTCTCCCAGATGTTACAAATCGGGTCATGGATAAATTCGTTGACCATCCTTACCTTGGTTGGCTTTCATGCCACTTTATCACTCCTGCTACAGAATCAGATTCCTCAACCACCTCCTGTCTGTAGAGGTACTTTCAGTTCCCAGATATAAAATACATATTTAATACACTTCTGGTCATGTGTTCATCATGTAGTCTAACCCTGCATCTGGTCACCCAAAGCCAACGGCCCTATCTGGGTCTGCTGAGCTGTGAGAACCCGGATAGACATATGCGAACCTTGATGGCCAACCTTGATGAGTTTTCCCTCACCAAAGAGCACACAACTACACCAAAACAGCCAGAGAAGACAGTTGATCAATGGATTTGGAGTATCAGAATGCACGTTGAGTTGCTGCATTCGTGCATCAAAATGACCCGTTGCCGCTTCTGGCGAAAGGACCCTATGGTGGTTTGATAAGGTCGAGTCGGTGTGAGATTGAGTATAAGAATGAGGCCTTCCCTGTTGGAAGGGTTGTTTGAATTGACGATGAAGTTTTGAGAAAGCACTTCCCTTGCTTATAATGAGGTGTTGCTTCCCACTACATCATAGGAGGTCGCTCCTCCTCTGTTTGCTATGAGTTTGTAGCTCAACTTGGACCACGCCTGGAAAGATTTGAACTGGAAGGAGCTCTTTCCTTTATCAAGAAACAATAACTACCAGGTACTTACTAAAACAGCTCAGCTCAGCTCTCGATCTCTCTCTGTCATCAAGAGCTTCACACAACCAAAGAGAACTACACTATCGAGACCCCGCCTCCTTTTGTCGATTCTCTCTTGCTCTCCCCTAGGACTCGACTTCCAACCTACCGACCGAACAAGACAATATTTACCTCATCGATATCACCTCGCATAATCCGAAGCCCCCATGGTCCCATCAGAGTGGGCGCCTGATTCCTGAATTTAACGATGGCGTAAAGAGAATCGTCCCCCCCACGACAAAGCATCCTGACTTCAGGCCGAGTTGCCGAGGACCTGTTTCAACATCCCACGCCTTGATCACAGTCCGGTCAGAAGAACTCGAATTACTCCTGGATTACAATATTACGGGCCGATTCAACACGGGTCGGGGCAAGGTCTTGTTTCGCCCGAACAGAGTTGCTGCCTGCCGGGGTGCTGGAGTTTTGCCGAGCGTGATGACTGACTGGTGTGTGGTGATGAAGATGTAGTTACTAGTAGCACGACAGAAGATGATGAGTCGATTGCTTTTGATCCAAGTATCGTTTCTTCCCTAGAGATACGTGGTGTTGAAGATGTACGCTAAAGACAATCTCATGTCGATTAGCATGATCATGAGATGCACAGGTGCAGAGGTAAGTGTCCTTCACTCTTTGTTATCCATCGCGCTATCGCGGCCCAACTCTGGCGGCCCGGTATCTTTGAACAGTTGCCGCGTTAGACGTGGGTCATAGTTCCTTTCCCATATTGTCGATCGGCTTCCCTTCAAGCTCCCACGCCCGCACCCGATAGCCCGATGGTTTCTCATGACTAAAAGGCTACTGTACAAGCGTACGAGTTGTATGTTTGCTGGTCAACTTCTAAGCCTTCATCAAGGGTCGTGCGGCCTCGATCTATCTCTACCTTGTGTTTCCCTTTCTGTCATTTGCATTTTGAGTTGAGCGTATGAGCCAATGATCTTTACCCATCACATACCCAATCCTACTAAAAGCACATGCGCGGGATGCATGCATGAATGGCTCAGAAGTACTTTCTATGTACTGTATCTGAACAGGCTTTTGTGGCCCCCATACATGTTCGCACCTCTATTATCCCTCATGTTCTCGTCGGCCTCACTTGGGTGTGTTGCCAACGCAATGCATGTCACCTTGAACATGGTCTCGCGATAGGCTTGTTCACCACACTGGCTTGTCACATTCACATACCGTGATCTTGGACTAGTTTATCCTGATATCTACTGCCTGATATGACGGTTAAAGGTTGTTATTTCGGCGGCAAACGTTACTCGGTTGTCGTTGGATTAACTTTGCCATGATGACCCTTGATGCACACCAAGAAATCTATCATTGGCTGCCTCACCCCGCTTTAATCAAGTCGATTATCTCTCACATGCTCACAATGCATCCATTCCCATCTCACTCTTTCACACCAACTCACCTCGTGTACCCACATCCGGAAGACGGATTGTCTTTATTCGTCCACGTACAGGACGAGGCTACTTCATATGCCCTACTAGGAAGTACCCCATTTTTCACTCAAGGTTTTGGAGTGTGGTACCTATCGCCCCGATATTGGATGCTTCTCCTCCTCCTTCTCATACTCACCGGTGTGGGTGAGAAGACGGAACCCATTTTTATCAGTCCCCGGCTTGCCGTAATCACTATCGTTCCCGTTCTCCAACCGGCCTAATCAACCCCCACATTGGCTTCTTTTCCGACATTAGTCTCCGAGTTTCATGGAAGCATGACCTGCTTCCAACGTCGCCTTGTCCCTGGCAGCTAGACTAAACCACTGGAAACCGACCCAAGCTAGAGAAGCGAGAGATAACCGGCACATCTCTAGGAACACACCGTTATACATTGAATCCAAGGACATTACGTGGCAAACTCGTTCTCCCAACTCGACCTATCCACATGCCCTGCGGTTGGCCTCGACATGCCGATCATGGGAAACAGATTCACGCACATACTTGGGGCTTGCTGTTGAAGAACCCTAGGCCAGGAACCATTGGACTTGGTACGGGTCAGTGTTACGATACTACACTATTATTCGCTGGACAGCAACCCGACATGATCTCACCATCCAGAACTTTGGGGCGGTGGTTGCATTTCGGCACGGCGCGAATCGAAACTCACGGAACTTGAGCTTGAGTAAGAGCTTTGCTACAGTGGGGAGCTCTTTCTACAAGGGAAGTTCGGTGCAACCACTATGCATGACCTGGGCCAATTGTAGAGGCATGATATCCCACACTGCACATTGGCATGCGGGGTGAGGCTAGACTGGTAGGGTTACTTCGAAGAGAAGACCCTTGGATGGTATGATGGAAATGCTTCCCAAGTCGGCCAACATGTCGATATACATGGGGCGGAGCTACTGTCGCTTTTCACACCCATACCCATACCCACACCCTGCCATACTATGCGATAGTCAGGCAAGAGGCAACTGATGTCTGGGAAAGGACGTGGAACGTTCACGAGTGGGATCAATGGTGGCTTCGAACGAGTATAAGTAGGACGCTTGGTCTCCCTCAAACTCAACTTTTCTTTCCTCCTCCAACAAGCTATTTACTACCTCAACACACACTCAACACACTTTTATAACACTTTCGAAGTTTTTCTTCACCAATACCTTCAACATGTCTCCCTGGTGAGTACTTTCCCAGCCGGTCTGCATACTCGAGCTACAGAAACTTGGGATGAGACCGATTAAGCATTGAGAGTATTTTACTGACAACTTTCAGCTCTTGCTGCAACCACGCCGATGCTTCTTGCACCAGCGCTTGCTCTTGCTGCAAGGTGAGCTTCCCTCATGGCGATGATGACTGGATACCATCTAACAATACAATAGCACTAAATTCCTTCTTATCATCGATGCCTGACAACACTTGGCTTTACAACTACGGGTTCGCGACAATGTCTCCTCGGGATACATCATGAGGAAACAACTCGGAACGGGCTCACCGAGCAAGCCGGGTAGATACGAGAATGGACATGAAATAGAAATGGCACAAACATGCGAGAGTAGCTGTGATGGCCAATTTTCGATGGTAGCGCAGTGATAGATATCAAATTGAAGCTTGCATGCCTTAGACTGGCGTTTCTTTAATCGCATGTGATGTCTTGACTCGCTCGTTACCTTAGACAATGCACAGACAGAATGTTCGTCTGAATTGGTGGAGAACGAGAGGGTAAGTGAGGTCTAGTAGAGTTTCCTAGCTCCCGGGCTAAACAACGTCACACGCCAAGATTTTTACCAGATGATGTTTCTTACGCTATGACAGATGACCGCTCTTTGCATGATGCTCTAGATAAGATAGCCCTAGCTAGGCCGACTATGGTCGTTCTTTTAGTTGGGTGACGATTCAAGCCACGACAATTGTCGCTTGCCCACCAAGGGCCAGCGCGACGGGCCGAGCCAAGATATTGCGATGTGGACATTGTGGGAATTGATAGGCTCTGGTGAAAGAGGAGAGATAGAGTAAAAAACGAGAGGAAGATGAGATAGATTATTGGTTGTGGTGATAATGATGGCGTGAAGCAAAGCAAGAGTTGGAAAAAGCAATGTTTCCCCGCTTCGAGATCTACAACAAGGGATTTGTTTACATGCAGACAATATTGACATACATGTCTACCTGAAACATTTGTGTCTCTGAGTACCTATGAATAGGTAACTTGAACGGAATGTAAAATGAGAAAGACATGATGAGTAAGAAATGAATTTGTACTTGAAAACTACCAGAGTGAGAAGATGGAACCCCGCAATATGTTACTGTACCCGCTGAGGGTTGAAATGATCAGCTTTTAGTTGCAGATCAAATCGAATCAGACGAGAGATGGTGGAGGTTTTTGGTTTATATCTGCTCAGCCAGATCCTGATCCTACGAGTGTGAGATTTGTTTACTGCGCCATTTAGGGATTTGCAATGAGTGTCCTAAATAGTGATGAGCTGTGAGCAGTGTTGGGTTGTTGTGATGGAACATGTTTAACGGTTAGAGATACAACTACGTCATGCGTGAACTAATGCACGACAGCAAACGTCCCTTGAATCAGTCAGTGATCAGTGACTTGTCTTCCATTTTCTCTCCCATTTGATTCAAAGCTGTTGGTTTAGAATCAGGTTCTAATGCCAAGTGCCCCTCAAATGAGGCGGTGTCCCCGTCAGCCTCGCGCCCAGAAAATCCCATCACTTCAATTTTACAAAATGTGGTTTCCCTATACTCTGTATGCCTAGGTATATTAATATCTTTCTTGAGAACCAACTATTGGCCCTTGTCTCAGTTGACTAGCGGAAGCCCCTTGTCGTCGTCATCTCGGATGGAATTTCGCTCTTTTTTTCATCTCTGCTGATACAATTTTGGAGAGCATCAATTGACAGGAATTGCAATTCGTGTCTTTCTATTTAGAAACGATCCTTTCCTGTCCCTCTCTTCTTCTTCTTTCCTGCTTCTCTCTTTGTTGGCCCCCAATTCTTGGCCTTTTAGAGCCCCGCCTCACAAGCCAACCTGCGCCGCGTTTGCAGTGTTGTGTTGTTCCTTCCTTCTGGAAATACCCGTTTATTTCGAGAATTGGCGGCTCTTTTTATAGGCGACAAAGTCTAAGCCTTCCTTCCTCGTACTTAACAGCGTCTGCTCATAAACTGTTTAATCTTTACATCTTCAATATCCTTTACTCTTGTCCTTCCAACGATTCTACTTCTCCCTTCTCTTCAACGATTTCCCCTATATTCAACAAAAGTCGACGCCACTAATAATAGAATCCCTGCCACTATCGCTATTACTACTCTTTTTTTTAGCGGTGGGAACTGGGATAAGAAAAGAAAGAGCCCCATCAATCAATCAATTTGCTGGCGCGCGCCAAGTTTAAGAGTGGAGAACCGGATTTCAGGAGCCGAAACGGCGGTTGTTCAACACCGGCTATCCCCCGAAGATCACGGAGCTTCAACGGGCAACTCCAACATCTCTTCAAAGTATTCACAATGCCAGAGACACTAGATCCTGGAACTCCCACCATCACCCCGCCCGTCTCCCCGGGCGGCGGCATCGAGAGGCGCAGATCACGGAACCCTCTCAAGAACATGATGCAGCATCTCACTGTGGATCCCCCTCCGGAGGACGATGTTCGTGAGCCCAGGAGAGCTTCGCTCATACGACGCATCAGCTGGGGTCGCAAGAGCCGCAGTCCCTCTGCTCATTCTGATAGATCAGGAGGTCAGCCTCAAGATCCAAACCTGTGCACTGCCTGTGCCGGTTGGGCCGCCGACATTGACTCTACATTTGATACTATGGATGACTTTTTTACAAGAGCTCTAAATCCCACTTCAGCAGACACCTTTGAGAACAAGGAGCATTCTCTAGGCCGACTGAAAGACCTTGAAGAGAACCGCTTCATCACAAAATGTCCTCTCTGCAAACTATTTCTCTCCGTCCACATTCCTAGCGAGGGTGAAGGAGACCTATATCTCTCTGGCTTTTCCAGCAGAGATACAAATTATCTCATCGACAACAACACCATGTTTGACCAAGGCCACGCTTCCAAAAATAAGATGAAGGGCGCCAGTCCGGCATTCTTGGGCGTTGTGCCTAAGAAGAGCGGTGATGGCGCTTTGAGCTGGGACGTGAGCGCTGACTGGTTTCGCGGTTCGGGTATGCTTTACAGGACGTTACCTGATGCAGCGCCTACAAATGAGCTTCTTAGCGCAAGATCAGAAGGGAAACATTCACGAGCCAACTCCATGTCCGAGAATAACGGGTGGCAGAAGCGGGGTATTTGGGGTCGTGAGTTGGAGGATACAATCGATATGGGCATCGGACAGGAATGGCTACGGTTTTGCGAATTTTACCACCAAGGACGATGTGGACGACGACCAATTACTCGCGAAATGCCAGGATTCAAACTTGTGGACTGTGCAAAGAACCCCCCGCAGGTTGTTAGTGCTTCCATCACCGAGCGATATGTCGCGCTGAGTTATGTATGGGGAAACACAAAGACAGAGACTTGGCCCAAGGTCGTTTGGGATGCTGTCATCGCGTCCAAAGATCTCGGCATAAGATACCTCTGGGTCGATCGTCTTTGCATGGAGCAGTTGCAGCCAGCCGACCGGATGCAGCAGATTACAAGGATGGACGAAATCTTTGAGGGCGCGATTCTGGCAATTATTGCAGCGTGCGGTGAAGACGCGGATTATGGTTTACCTGGAGTAGGCTCGAGAACACGACCGCCTCAGCCCAAGTATGAATTCGTCAACTCCAACATCACCCTCGTATCAAGTCTTCCAGATCCAAGGATAGCTATCAAAGACTCAAAGTGGTACAAGAGAGGCTGGACTTACCAAGAAAGTCTTCTCGCCCGACGTCGTCTCATTTTTACAGATCAGCAAATGTACTGGGAGTGCGAAGGCATGTGCTGTCCCGAGTCGCTCATCCTGCCGCTCGAATTTTACCACGACATGGAGCAGCAGCGCATGTTTGACTTTATGAGACCCGGTTTGTTCAACGGCGTGTCTTTTGTCGACGGGAGCTGGGAGCGTTGGAAGAGACTTCCCGGCAAGATTGAAGACCCAAGTACATTGAGTATTTTCCGAGAGGCTGATCAGCATATCGGCAACTACACGCGGCGAGATTTAACCTACGACCACGATTCACTGAATGCTTTTCTGGGTATTTTGAGGCGTCTGGAAACTACGATTGGACATGGGAAAATGTTCAACATCTTGGGTGTTCCGCTCTGGGCGCCGCAGCTGGATCAAGGACCTGCAGTACAAGGACTCCCGCGCACACGTGACATATTCGCACTGTCGACATGTTTCTGGCACCACAAAGACGGTGTGATAGCGACACGGCGTTCTCACATGCCCAGCTGGACTTGGGCCGGCTGGAAAGGACCCGTTGATCTGTACTCGTCTATCACGGTGGTCGATCCAGACAGCAAAGCTATCCAGCGCAAGTATAATCACCATCACTATGTCACCGCCACGCACGTGTCACGCAACGACCCCAATTCTATACGCTGGACATATTCTCCAAATATCGTCCTCGTTAACCGCGACGGAAGCGTGGCGTATGACTTTGGCGCTTCGACAGCGGTGACGGGCATGCCACCTTCCCCACCTAATCTGCATATCAGACCCTACGGAATTCACGTGCCCAACCCATTTGTACTAGATCGTGTTAAAGCACGATCACACCCCGACGGATGGATCTTTAACCGTGTCAGTGTCGACGTGCGGATGAGTCGCGGGGCGGTGTCGATGAGGGAGTACATCGAGAGGCATGCTAGGGGTGAGCAAATGACTGTGCTCTGGTTTGTGGAAGAGGCCCTCGTGATGCTTCTGGTTGTGGAAAGGATGGAGAGAGAAGGACGAGTCGTGTGGGAGAGGGTGGGAAGGATGAGGATGGGATTCCCTGAAGAGGCAAAGGATGTGGTCAAGCGATGCGGGCGGTTGGAGAAATTGGTGGAAGAACTACCTCTTCGACGGTTAGGAGAGGATATTGTCATTGAGTAGAATGTGTTTGCATATAGGGGAGCTGTAATATTATGGTATCTGGTACGGCGGTTTTATTATGGGTTTAAAACGCAGATCTTTCTTTTCCTTGTTCGAGCCTGGTATAACGTCTGCGCGGATAACAAAGTCAATCCTCATCCCCGAATTGGTCTTTGAGGTTAGTATCACCGTCAAAGAATGTGGGATTGTCTATCGTCTCCAATCCGTTCCCCTTCCACCGACCACCAACACTTCCACCCCTACACTCCCGCAATCATAAGACATTAGAAAACCCCTAGACATGCGCCTTGGTAGTCTCAGCAGGCACGCTTTGCACTTTCTCCGGCGGGTAAATCCCATCGTCCTGCACAACGGTGATAGCTTCCGATGGTTGGTAAGGAGGAGGATCAACGTCCATGGGACCATCGCTAGTAAACGTATTATAAGCAGTTGCTCCAGTTGGAAGATGGTGAACGTACGGGTGGACTTCCATTTGCTGACTACGAACATAGTCAGCTGTTCTCAGATAGGCGATACCAGCGTCCTCTTCCATATCGGAAGCTCTGCAGAGACAGTTGCCCATTTTGGATGGTTTGTTGGAGAGTTAGTCGTTGAAAGAGTGGTTGTTTGTTTGGTAAGATGTGGTTAACGGTATTGTATACTTGGAGAATAAATAAAGGGTTATAGGTAAAGGGGACAAGTGTTCTTTGCCATTGAGTTTCGTTTCTATCTTGATTATAGTTTCTAGTTGTCTAGAAGATAAAAGCATTTATACCTTTTAATTTTGGAATGATTTGAAGCTATGTAAACTACTAAAAGGCAAGCAACATTATCCTTTGTATCTACTATCCGATAAAAGAAATAAGAAATTTTCTAGAATGTGTATACTATGAAAATACCTGTTGTGCTATAAGGCGAAATAGAGAAGTTCACTCCCCTTTTCAGGGATCTAACTTCATCCAAATATCACCATTTAAGGTTATACAATAACCCAAGCACGTCTTAGAGTTCACCAATCATAATGGACATGTTCCGTCGCTTTTCATTTTCAACTCGCTAGTAGCGCGGACAGTCTATTCGAGGCATAATACTTAATAACCCATTATCACCTGTCATAAACTCACAGGGCTCTAGTAAGAATCCAGCACCTCGGGGTGGGTCGGGAGACTGGATGTGGGCGCGGCGGAATAAGCTGTAGAAGACTTTGAGCCTTGCGGAAGGCCTTCTCAACGCAACCAACACCAACACCACCACCAACAACGACGACAACAACAGCAACAACGACGATAGCAACAGCAGCAACAACATGCCTCCCAAAAAGGCCGACCTGACCGAACTTCTGACCTTGCTGAAGAAGGAGGTGGTGCAGGAGCCGGACTGCGGCCAGCCAAAGAAACCTCGCAGCTGTGTCCTGTACGACGCGCCGCTTGGGAGCCGTGAATACATACAGTGATTGATGTTGATATAGTAATGAAAATGAAGAGCCCCGGTGCGGGAAGAAAAGGGCCACCGTCGCCGCCGCCCTCCCCCTCGCGGGCGGATACAGCTCTCAAAGAGCAGATACCTAACTGGGCTCAGCCTATAGATATAAAATACGTATTTCCTCTAAGAACCTGTAATTTCTCATATCTCTAGATCCATGCTTCATATATGCCCTTTCACTTATACTCCATACTGAGCTAGTTCTGCAGGCTGTTATGTCTT
This sequence comes from Fusarium palustre, assembly GCA_014899045.1. Lineage (NCBI taxonomy): Eukaryota > Fungi > Ascomycota > Sordariomycetes > Hypocreales > Nectriaceae > Fusarium > Fusarium palustre. The sequence goes on along the minus strand of JAAVUH010000029.1, from coordinate 252,322 downwards.
GTTGCAGGGGTATACAAAGAGCCTTTGGAACGCCATATAAAGACATTAGCATAATGATATACTCTTTGTGATGACGAATGTTATTTGAATGAGTGTTTATGATATGTATATCCTGGTGTAATGTCAATCGGCCATCAGTAGTGACATAGTGACCTAGAAGAACAAAGCCATACCAGCCCAGCATCAATCCAAGAGACGATATAAAAAATCCATAATAATCTCAAGTTTCAGGTTTCTTCGATCATCTTCTTTTGTGATAACTCTTCCACCTCCTTTCGCAGACCATGAGTCTTGTAGCCAACTGAAACAACCTACCGAGACTTCAATCTCAACCATGCGCGACACCGACCCCATCCAAGGCTTAGGCCTCACTTGTCCGTCTGGCAGTACCTTTTACGTCTGCAAAAGCGACCCCAATCGGTTCATCGGATGCTGCGGCATCAATCCCTGCGGAGCCAGAAAGGGACTCTGTCCTGATCAGCACCTCTACATGGCAGGCTTCGACAAAGCCCATGAGGAATACATCCCCCCTCAAGCTTGCACCAACGACAATGTTGATGTAGCTTGGCATGCTTGTTCCTGGTCTACGTCTTCCTTCATGGGATGTTGTGCTGTGGACCCTTGTTCTGGTGGTTGCCCAAGCAGAGAATTGCGCGCAGCCAAGTTGAGCGACAACGCCAAAAACGCCCAGTTGTTCCTCGGCGACGGCTATGATTATCCTCCAGAGCCCAGTCCTACACCCAAAACCAGTATGGATCCCTTTACGAGTACGAGTGTCACTTCGACTACCTCAATTACAACTGCTGCCATCCCGAGCTTCATAACTTCATACATCTTGGGCACGACTTCTGAAGCGGATACTTTTACGGTAGAACCAGCAGCTCCCAGCAACAAGAGTCCTGACCATTCCAAGAAGCATGAATGCTTGAGCACGGGTGGCATAGCAGGGATCGTGGTCGCAATCATAATAGTCCTTATCATCTCAGCTTTGTGTTGGTATTGGAACCGCCGCAGTCGCAAAAACAGGGAGGAAGGCGATCTTCATCCAACGAAATTTCGCGAGTCTACTCCGTCTTTAGATGGTAAGAAGTCGAGCACGTTCAAAGATGGAGGTTCGTCGCTGGTGCAACAGAAAGACCCAAGCAAGACACTTCAGACTCCGGATCAAACCAAACATTACCAGGTACAGCAGATGCTACCCACCAATACACCTCACTATCACGACATGAAACAGCCAAACGATCCGGCTTGGGCTCAACAGAAGACCGAAGTAGCTCGAAAAAGTCAACTACTTCAAGTCCCAGCTTTCCCCAGGCCATCCAGGAGTCCACCGCCCAGAGTCGATAAGGTGGTATACGAGCTCCAGAAACCGTCAGAGTTCTCAAATTGCAATATAACCAGAAAACCTGTTCCAGGCCATAATGCTGAGGAGCTAGGAAGAATTCCTACTCCTGTTTCCCCTTCTATAATAGCGCCTTCGCCTTCATTCAGTCACTCCAGTACCAAAACCAACACTGGGACTCCCCATTCTTCCTACGGCCTATTACTTGGGAAAGTAGGAACGACAAATGGGTATGCGTCTAATAGGAGTAGTGGCGCTTCAAATGTCGGTACCGTTTCCAACAATGCAGTGGAACTCCCAGGCTCGACGCCAAGTCCGACTGTATAAGCAGGTATCTTCTGCTAATGACAGTCAAACCCAATCCCAACCAATGTCAGCAGTTCCCAAGGACAATCATGCTCAGGCATAAATTCTAGAGGAAGCGTTGGTCATAAGAGATGTGTCATGTGTGGGTTTGATAGTTTGCGCTCTTATTTACTTGTGTTTGCGATAGACTAGGGGCACTTGGACGGAGTATTTAGAAGGATCTGGAGTTGCTGCTGTGTTAGAGTTGTATTGGAATTATCTTGGATATCTGTTTGGGTAGTTTATGAGTGTATGAAAAGAATATGTGACGAACAATCATAAAACAACCGACCTCGTGTTGTTCGAGAGTGCGGAGTGATCGAGGCAAGTCGTAAGAGTTGACTGACATGCAACGACACAGCGACAATGAGCGTAGCAAAAGCCTCCACAGAAGACCAAGTTGTTCAACAAACATCGACGAAAAGATGAACCACCACCTGAGTCAAATTGTGATCATCTTCAAACACATCTTGGTTGGTCCTTGGTATGTATTGACCCGAAATCCCGGCTACCAAGACAACATCTTCCCGAATTTCCGGACCAGGGATAGTGGAAGTGAATCAACCAACAATAGCAATCATCCCCGAAAGTACCAAACCCTGTTTGAGAAACAATGGCTCTGTTGGCTCGAGTTCTGGTATAACTATCCCTCTTGGCACTGAAAGTGTAGGGATTTCTTCAATCAACATGTCGGAGACCAGTCTTTGCCGAGATGTGCCCGATGCTTCTTGGGATACTGCTAGTTCCCCGTTTTCGAACGTGGTCGGGATCTAGACTCCCTTGACTGCTCGTGCACGTGGACAAGCGTTCAACGGACCCAGGCCAAGTTATCCTCTACCACAAGTCCGCATTCTGATCGCGGTTCCGCATTGACACATACCGGCGGCTCAACCAAAAGAGGTAAAGGATAGAGATTGTCGGGATCTTTGATGTGAGATCGTGTGAGGTTTGCCTTGGGTCGAGTGTTGCGTTCCTTTCTTCCAAGTGTTTTATCATCGAATGCTCAGAATCAGCTGTCATAGCCTCGCAGATCTCAGGATCGACAACACTTGATAACAGTTGCTAAACATCACAATGCAATCAATGGTGCCGTCATAAGATGGAAGCTTCGGAACGGAACCTTTCTGCTCCATACAGGCCCGACAAATATGAATCACAAATTGATCAGCAAACTCTGCGGCAGAAGCAAGGGTAATTGCCGCCGCCGACATTGGCAGAAATGCTTGGATCCCGTAGATTCGGGCTAGAAACATAATAGACAGAATTGTCAGTCTAGCTCACTTAGACCAGGCTCTTAGGTCCTCGCCTTTGCACCCAAAGCTTTGAGGCCAATTCTTCTGTTACCCTAGTCTGCCTAGCGAGCACGAAACCTACCTCGGAATGACAGAAAGCGTTCGTAGGACCCTGACCAAGTTGGTTAAAAAGCGTAACTTCAAAAACCAAGATGTGACTGGAATGCAATGCTTGTAGCGTCGGGCAATGGATACCCCGGCTAAAGGATTGGTGTTGAAAATGGATACGAGTTCACTAAATCGAGAGCAGTCTTGAGGGTCCTCGAGTTTCGGTCTTCGAGAATCGCAACCCGAGAGGCCAGTTCAAGGCATCGTAACGCACAGCAAGGATCGGCTTCTCCGTTCATAAGAGCCTCAATGCAAGAGATGTGGATTCTAGCGTTGTAAAACTGGAGAGAAAGGCTATGAAAAGGGACGGCGTCATGTTTTTGAAGCCGGCCTCGTGGCAAATGGTAGTTTGAGCGGAGCTAACAAAGCTTTGCACAAGCTTCGGTCCTTCTGGGACGGTAGAAAAGGTTTTCTCAAATTTCCTCGGCCCCGAATGTTGGCGCTCATAGCTTTGGTGGTGGAGAATGCCGGTTGATAATCTTGAATTATGTCTTGGATATTCAGGAACGCGTGACTTGGTTCTTGGCATGGCTGAATGAATAGTCAAGAAATAACTGTTGGTCGTTTGCATACTTTCCTCTTCGGTTATAGGCAGAAACGAGAGTTAAATATGCGGATGAGAGCAAAAACCATTTGATTCTGTTTGCTACACGCCAAGATCTATCCCACCAGGGTTCGTTGGTGCGGCTCGATGGCCAAGAACCCTGCAGCGATCGCTAGAAAATGCGGAGACAGACACTATTGACGATCTAGGCGATGAATAGAAAATCGGGGATGTGGGTTGGCCGGATAGACGACATACCGCAGCGATTGTCCATGCTTCAGCCAGACTGCCAAGTCGTGTGATCCCTTGCCTGGACATGTAAACCTTCAAATCAGATATTGAAAATTCAGGAACCGAAACAAACTTTGACTTGCTTGACCATCCCGCTGCCGCCTCGATCCATGGTGACATGCATACTCTTTGAGATTTGTTAGATCAATTTGAATCCCGCACCCGCCCCTCTGTTTCCTGACGCAATTCGGCAGTCTAGACTGTACTTCAATTGGCTGCAAAGAGGTGTGCCTCGTTTTTGACGGAGAAATTGTCAGGCCTCGCCCAATGGGGGACTGGGGGCGGCGCTCCGACGGACGTGGCACGCGGCAAGAGTCTTGAATAGGTTCGCTTCGCCCTGAGTAGGTGCCCTTACGTAGCGTATAAGTGGTCAGTTCAGGGCGTTTGAGTTGAGCTGTCTGGTTGGTGTTGAGAAAAACTGTTTGTTGCGGTGTAGACAATGAAAATGTCATAGGTCACGTTTTTATGTTTCCTTACGTATTGTTACTCTTTCGCTCATGTCGGTGAAGTGATTAGTGGAATGGATGAGAAACCGTCATTATTCAGTCGGTGCTGACTTTGTAAGTGTCCCGTATCTCTGACGCTCCCGTTTTTCCTTGGCAGTTAGGGTGTGGACTGATTCATTAGCAAATTTCGTTTCGAGTCGAGACCTTGCCAAAAGAAAAGAAAACGTTTGAGAATGTATTTTGTTGAACTGATCGGGTAGATTTGTACGCGGATTGCTTGTTATTAGTGGAAAGTTTTACGAGACACCCAAAAGCAAGTACAGTACAGCCTGGTTCTTGCTATTCGATGCGCTTGCAGTTACTTACCTTATTGCCTAAAGTTTCGCTTTTCCGTCTCCGGACAAATTTGTGCTGCTCTTTCCTTCCAAAGCTAATCCGCGGAATTGGTTTTCCATTGGGAGAAATGGCAGGAACGAAGATCGAAGTCAAAATCTAAGAGGGTTGCAACATACAAAGGATTCAACCTGTCATACAACGCGGACAAATCTAACGAATCTTATCCGCCGTCATTCTCTTCGCTTCGGGGTCCTTAGAGTTTCGGTTAATCGATCTGGCTCCTCTTGGCCTCCTTGAGACATCCAAGTCTTAAAGACCTAGTCCCTCGATTGATCCCTGTTCCAAGTGGAATGCCGGTTTCTCAGGTTTCAACCTCGACTAACACTTTGCAATGTTGGTGTTTACCAGTCATATCAGCCGCCCTTGTATATTATTATCATAATTCCGACGCCAAGATATCGACAGGTCTACCACACTAGTGATCAGCATCACTTCGCTGTCCCTAGTATTACGTACCTAACCCGCGAATGACGGACCGACAGTCTTATTATCCACCCACATACATATATCATCATCATCTCCACCATGCCTCCCTGGCTTCAAGACGAAGCCCAGGGCTTTTCAACTTCACCATGGAAAACCTCATTGCAGGCTCTCGAGCCCCGTCGAGTAAAACATTTCACCATGGCTCAGCTTACTCCGGATCAGACATATGCGATACACGTTGCAACTCTGGTTGTGGCATCGGCCAGCATGCTCGCAACAATAGTTACTTCTTTTTGGTTCTTTCGTATGAGACGAAGTTTTCGACATGAGTGAGTTGCAACCAGAGGCTCGTTGCGCCCAGTCGTTTCTAACACAATGTGAAGCCTCATTATGCTGCTTATTTACAGCGACATGTTTAAAACTTTCTGGCTACTCCTGTTCCCTGCCGTCGAACTCGTTGCCGGCAAAATCGAAACAGATGAAACCTTTTGCCAAGTCAGCGGTTTTTTTCTTGCCCTAAGTATAGAGGCATCCGATGTCTCCGTCGCTCTTATCTCAGTCCATACTGCATTGTTTATTTTCCGTGGCGAGCAGGGCCTTTACCCTTACCGAAAGGCTGCCTACGCTCTCGCTGCCATCGTCCCTGTCGTTATGGCTTCACTGGCATTTATTGATAGTCCCGGCTATGTCAACACAGGCCAGTTTTGCTATCTCCCGACCAACCCCATGTGGAAACGACTCGCCCTTTCTTGGATTCCTCGCTACCTCGCCTTTGCCATCATCCTTTTTCTGTGTATAGGTATATACGTTTACGTCCGTGTACTCATGAGTCGTTTTGGTGCGGGAAACGAGAGTTCAAGAAATACTCTCTCCAAAATGTCCGGCTTCGACAGCCTCGAACCAATACAGCAACCAGCGGCCACTGTTCCTCCAACGCCAATAATTAGATATCACGGGCTGATCCCATCGTCCAACGCCTCACGACGGAACTCATTCGCCATCGCCGAAGACCACCCTGCCAGGCCCTCTTTTTCTACACTCAACTCGTTTCATTTTGACATGCCTGGGAGCACGCATGTTAGCAAGCTTCATTCGGCGCGAACGGCACGTCGAGGATCAGCACAGATGTGGATGGCCAACCACGGCACGGATCTGGCCTCCCAGTCAGAGCAAGCAGAGGTCGACTCTCAAAATTCGTCGGGAACTACACGATGGGATTCAGATGATGTGATTGCACCTATAGCCATTTACACGAAACCTGACCTTCAAAATCAGTCTGCTCCGCCAGTGACAAGGCCGTCAGCTGTGACGCGAAAGTCCTCATATCTTTCTACGACTGGACCCTCTCCACCATCTATCCCGAATCTATTCACTATACTCAACCGCAAACCGATGCGTCCGCAAAGCGCACAAAACGACCTCGTTTTGACACAGAGCGATATTAACGCCCCCGGTACCGTCAAGACACGCGAGAAGATTTTACGCCAACTCCGATTACTCTTCATATATCCTGTAGTTTATGTCGTGATTTGGATTTTGCCATTTATTGTCCAACTTACAGGATATGGTAGAGGAGCACCTTATGGCATGAGACTAGCCAGCATTGTCTTTCTTTGTTTCCACGGTTTGGTTGATTCTTTGGTCTTTTGCATCAAGGAAAAGCCTTGGAGACACAGCCAAGCCTACAACCAAATCTTCAAACGTTTCAATCTACAGTTTTGGAAACGAAGACAGGAAGCGCCCGATGTGGGTGCAAGGGTGGGACGCACAAGGGAGGAAATGACACTCGACTCACGATTCGCCAAGCAGAGACGAGAACAAGAGCAAGCTGAATGGGAGATGCAGCGTCAGGCTGGCCAAGATCGTAGGGTACCCAGAACTTCCGACTGGTGGGATAGAGACGATTAATTGGGTCATATACAAGGATTTGTGACATAAATGATGGCGTTACAAAAGGCATGGAGGATGATACCCCGGGTTAAACGATTGGTCCTGGTGATTTTCATCTCCGACAGGCGTTAGGTTTGCATTGGCAGGCGTTATATACGATAAAGGTTATTTATACGTTATACCACATACGATAGATCAAAAGTACAAGCAGGCATTTGAATCGGATTCCATCTCAAAGGTCTAAAGTCGTTTTTCTCGTTAGTCTACAAAGACAATTCGTGCATCGTATATCGTTCATGTAATTCGAACGCTTATCCTCCTCTTTGTACTAAATCATACACAATTCTTTTCTTTGACATCTCTTATCCCTCTCTCCAAAACTTGAGAAAGGCCTTGGCGATAGCAACTCCATCGTGGGGCAGAGGCGCACGCTTCATGGCGTCGTTATATACTTCGTCCGTAAAGATACCAACGGTATGACGGTTGAAGAGAATTTCAGAGATGATCTCCTCGTTGAACTCGGGGTGTCCTTGCACTGTGATGTACTTTCCGGGCGAGTAGAACCCTTGAACTTCGCAAATTTCGTTGGAACCCAGAGCGATAGAGTTCTTGGGGAATGCGTCGACAATGTCGCGATGCATCTGGTGGATGCGCTGTGACACAAAGAGTCAGTCACATCGTCGTACAAAAAACGGCGAAACCCAAAACTTACCATCTTGTCCAATCCAAACACCTCCTTACCCTTGGCTGTCAGATCAACCTCTGTGACAGCAACCTCCCACCCGTTATTGCTCCTACCGCACTTGGCACCCTCGGCGCGCCCGACGATTTGGTGCCCAAAGCAAACACCCACGACGCGCACACGATTTGAAGCAATGGCCTTTTTCGTGTACTCGACAAGCTTTAGGATCCAGGGGTCGTTGTCAAATGCCGTGTGTCGGGAACCAGTGATGAGGATCGCATCGATGTCCTCGAGCGCGGGGTACGAGTGCAGTTCGTTGACAACGTCGTAGCCCTTGATGCTGACGAGCTCAGAAAGCTTCTGTGGCTTGGCCGCTGCTTCGAGGAGCGCCGTAAAGACGCCCGTGTAGCCCCCGTAACGATCGCGGGTTTGTGGCTGAGGTGTATCGGCTTCGAGGATGGCGAGGCGAAGAGGAGGCATTTTGGGCAAGATGTGTGAGGTCAAGGATGGGAAGGTTGTTTGTAGGTGAAAAAGATAAAGGAATCAGGAATGAATGGAATATGCCTCTTTGCGAAAGCGGAAATAAAAATGGTCAGGGTGTACATGCTGCAACTCCGGTCTGAGGATGTAACGGCGGGACCGGTAGCGGGGGTGGAGGGGTACAACGGCAGAACTATAATATGTCATAATGCTACCTGATTGAGAAGGCGGTAAGATTGAGGTCACTCTTGGAAGTGAGCTGGCTGAGGGCATTAGAGAATTGGCCGCCGTCGGTGGGATGTACTTGGGAGTCGTCTTGATATCGGAAACTAGGTATTTAAGTATGGGATACTTGGAGAGAGGTGTTTGTAGACTACAGTGATTATTTGTTAAAACAATGAGTACTGCTAGTCGACAACGTTGAGCAGACTCGCTGACTATCTGAGCTGTTACCTAGAGTGAGTACTATTTGTTTGTAATCTGTTATATTTCCTTATATGTAAGCTGCTTTAGACTAGGGAACAGCCAATCCATAGAATATTTTAAAAGCTTACCTGAGTTATAAAGCTTTGCTTCTTCCAACATGGGCAGACGAGATAAAAGAACGATATTATTAGTTTCATCTAATAAGCGTTATATTCAACTTAACAAGATATATAACTGTATGAAAAAACTGTTAGAGGAGATGTAAATATTATAATGCATTATCGTATTTACTCAAAAAACAATAAAAAGGAGACAATAGCCTGGATGGAAATTATTATAGAATTTTTGATTCCGAATCTACTCTCCCCACATCCACCTTCCTACATCATCGCATGAATATCCATCCTGTATACGAACACCAAGTCAAAATACCAACATCGTATATTTACTTCCATAAGTATGACAGTACGATTGAAGTAGATAATTATGAAATTGATACTGACCGAAAATGCACAGTTTTGATCAACATTATGATATCTTGAGAAGCATCGCCCTCCAACATCACAGCAGGCACCGATCACCGCGGCTGAGATTATGGTTGACTTAGATTACGTTCAGAGCTGCTATAGGAGCACAATAATCTACAGCCAGGGCGATCTCGTTCGACAAGAGAGAAAAAGCCCTGCACGATCCTACACGAATGGCGTGCGACAAGTCTGAAAAATCTGCGGCAGTCATTGGGCACTGTTGGGACAGGTCGATAGTGACAGAATCAGTGGTACTGGCTTGGGAGGACATGGACGTTGCTAAGTTCATACCGCTGAATCCGATTCCGAAGCTCTCACTGCTATAACGAGTGACGAAACCGACGCTGGAGCTATGTCTCCTCTCTCCGAGGCTGGTAATGAAGCTGAGCACGGTGAACATACCGAAACCGAGGTTCCTCATAGTGATGACGAGCTCAATGAGAACAACGAAGACTCGAATGGCGGCAACACGACTCAAATCGAGACTTTAAGCGGCAACTCCAGCGGGCGCTCTCAGCATGTCGGCGTTTGAGTTCTTCGATAGCAAGGCAGTCTTCCTCGGTGATGCTGTTGCTGTCGTTGTCAGACTCTTCATCTTCATCGGAGGTTCGTTTCGACTGCATTGGGTCGGATCAATCATCCGATCATCATGCCTGGAACACCCGGGCGAAGGACATCTTTCGAAGTGCCAGAGTGACAGCCTGATATGAATGACAAAGATTTTCTGGAAGCTCGACGACCGGACTCCATTATTGCAAGTCAGTCGGACTTAACTCGCGAGAAGACCGCTCTGTATGACCTACTGCAAGAGTGGTATACCACTCGCCCGAACCAGTCACTTGTGCGCCCAGCCAGGTCTTTTGCTCGGGTGTTCCAGGGATGGAACACCGAGAACGATTGTATTTCTCTGTCTGCCATTCCCGGCAAGAAGAAGCTCTCCAAATCCGCGGTACTCGTAGGTACCTCCAAGCATGACCTCCTAATCACTCCGCAGAAGCGGAAGTCGGGAGGCAACTCCCAGCAAAAGCCCTGGCGATGCGCTGGAGCGAGGGCGTGGTTGAGCGTCCACCTCCAAACGGAGGCTCAGGGGCTCACCACTCTGTGGAGAGACAATCTTGGCGCCACGGTGAACGGTGACCATGTCCGACTGGACTACGGTATCACGATGGAGTGGGACATTGCCAAGGCCTGTATCAACTGGGATCAGGCCGAGAAGGCTCGAATTCAAGCCTACAACACCAGTCTTGTCATCGCGCTCGCCCGTCTCAGAATCGTCAACTTTGCCAAGGCTGGCACTGAATAGCTCCCAATTGTTCCTGGTGACCTTCGGGTCAACCAGCGTTTGATGAGGTGCCAACTCATCAGCGACGGGTTCGCCAGGATCCAGCGAGTCATCAACAATGTCGCCAACGCACGTGAGCCAGCCAACGTCAGCCAGGCCTATTATTTGATGCGAGGAAGGGCAGTGAGGAAGGGAGGTGGCAGAGATCACAAAGGCCTGCATCAACTGGGATCAGGAAGAGAAGATCCGAGCTCAACCTACCCGGAGGACAAGCGACAAGTCAACGGGATAGCTCAGTCCACGTGAGTTTCCACTTGACACTCAGAGAGAGGGAAGGTCATGTCAGTTTACTTGTTTACTTGATCCCTGTAGATTCAACACAGTGATTCAACAGATTGATAGCAGGGTAAAAGACCTGTTATCACCATTTATGACATGACCGACCTATCGAATGACCGTGATCATCGGTATTCATTGTGTTATTTTTCGTCCTGTCCATTCAGCTGGATCAGGGAATGGCCTCATTATTTGATGTCATTTTCCAATACATGCACTCGATCGACTGCAACGCCGACCGAGTGACACAAGTCTCGCCACTCCTACGGAACCAGGTAGTTCAAGAAGAGGCTAGTCCGGTCCATTTTATGTTCGAGACTGTCCTGGTTTATGTGACCTAGATGGTAATATGCATAGACATCCCTTTTTGTCCTAGACGAAGCCAATGCCAAGATTGATGATTGCGATACGCTCTAACCAATGATTATCGACATTTGTTGACATACATGGGGACGTTCAAGCGGAATACAACCGAACTTGGCATCTCTTGGACATCAGAAAGGGTGTGATGCATGGAAATGAGTGGTAAATATCCAATCTTCAGCATGGCACGAGATCTGGCAGTTGATAGACGGAATAATTTAGTCACACTACCATGTACTGATCTGGGGTCCATTAATATCCATTTTATTCATCTCAATGTTACGTTCCGCAAAATCTGAGACCCCAAGACTGCCAATAATCCAAGGTGGAACCTAACAAATGAGACCGAAAAGGACGGTGGAGAGAGGAGGTAACTGTAGCTAGAGTGTGCGTAAATTTAGCGAAAATGACAACAAAGGGATAAGAGAGACGCACCCTAAACAAAGCAACGAACAAAAGAAGCGCGCGGTTCAGAAAAGATCTATTTCTGTGTCTATTCCTAGTGCCCGTTTCCTGTCTACGCACAAAGAAAACGACAACCAACGAATCCCAGACATGCAGAATGAGTCTCGTTACAGCAGACACAAAAGGGGATCCAGACCTTGTTTCAGCGCGAAGAAAGGAACCAATGAAGCCTCTGATGTCATGATACACCCTGAAAGCCCAGTATTTTCTTTGTTGTGGGGGGCATTTGACCCTGTCGGCTAAGCAGCCAGTGCAGACGGGTATCAGAAAGGTTGTCCTCTGGAATTTGGGATGCAAAAAATAAGTGACCTAAGAGATGTGATCAGAGTCGTATAAGCTGATCTACTAATTTCGTCTCTTACGCTCCTGAATGCGACCTTTTCTGACCCCTCATGCCCCTGTAACTGTAGTCGAGATTGTAAGCGAGAATGTCCAATCATATTCTGAGCTCGTCCCATTCTGGAATTCGTTGCCGCCCATCCACTGACAGGGGTTAACAGTCATGACGCGCGATTGATAGCGGTAGTTAGTTCAGACCCAAACACCAAAATATCTTGGAAACTCAAACCTCGGATCTCCTCTCTTTTTCTGTTACATCTCCGTTCCAAAACTTCTATTACCCATTCACTACTCAATACCCATTATCGCGACTGGTCGGTCACTGCCGCAGTCAACTGTGAAGCACTATCATTCAACGCTTCAATTCAGACACCCACTACGTTACCTACCTATACGACGTATAGGCCTCCCTCAATCAGAAAAGTTCGTTGCTGGAAGCATAAGGGACGAAATTAGTAGGTGAGCTTTGGCAACTTAGACCGTATCTTTGAGGTCATTTGTTTTTTGTACCCTGAAGTTTGAGGTTGACTTCTCTACTACTCACTAGATAGATAGGGCCCCTTCTAACGTCTCCCCTCTTGGGGCTACCTTTCTCCCTCCCCTTCAAGCTCCATCGACATAATTTCACAACATGTCTTCTACAGACACAGACGCTTCGGCGTCGGTGACAGCGACAGGCACAGGGACGGAAACAGGAACAGCATCAATAACTGGTTCCATACTAAGCTCGTTGTTGTCCTCTGCCATGACTCCCTCCTCTACCTCCTCAGGACCTACAAAGACAACAGACTCTCTTTTCCCGCCTCCAACGCAGTCCAATGCTGCAGATAAAGACAAAGGCATCGGTATTGTCAGTTTCTTAACGGCTGTGGGTGTGGCTGTTGCCATTTTCGCCGTGCAAATTCTACTATTCCTCGTCCTTCGAAACAAGCTCGCACGCATCTTCAAACCGAAAACCTACCTGGTTCCCGAGCGCGAACGAACCGAATCGCCCCCAAACAAGCCACTTGCTATGTTGAAGACCCTATGGCACTACGGAGACCGTGAGATTATCGAAAAATGTGGTCTTGATGCTTACTTCTTCCTCCGCTACCTCAAGACCCTTCTCATCATCTTCCTTCCCATCGGGGCTGTCGTCATGCCTATCTTGATCCCCCTGAACTATGTTGGCGGTGTTGGCCAAAAGGTTGATGTGAGAGACGATGACGAACAGAATAACGATACGCCGACAGGTCTCGACACACTTTCGTGGGGCAATGTGGCCCCCAAGAACTCGAGTCGGTACGCAGCCCATCTCCTTATGGCCATCCTGGTAGTTATCTGGGTGTGCACGGTATTCTTCTTCGAGCTCCGGGTATACATCAAGGTTCGACAGGATTGGCTTACGAGCGCCGAGCACCGCCTGAGAGCTTCTGCTACTACTGTTCTTGTTAATTCCATTCCTTCGAAATGGCTCAGCGAGGAAGCCCTAATGGGCCTCTTTGATGTATTTCCTGGAGGCATCAGAAATATCTGGCTGAACCGGGACTTGTCAACGCTGTTGGACAAGGTCAAGGAACGAAACAATATTCATCTCCAACTCGAGCAAGCCGAGACAGATCTCATCAAAGACGCTAAAAAGGCACAGCTCAAACAACAAAAGGCCGAAGAAAAGAAACGACGAAAAGAGTTGAAGCTCAAAGCCATGACGAAGCAGGAACGAGCTGATAAGAATGCCCGCGAAGATGCAGAAGCTCAGCGCCGGGCTCAAGATGGTTCGGGTATTGCGGCTGGTGATCAGCATAACGTCCCACACAGCGTCGATGCTGGAGTCCGTGAGTCCCAACATGAGGCCTTTAACCGTGACTCTGAGGACCTCCATGGGCATGATCACAAGAGGAAAGGATTTAAAGTACCCCTTCTCGGCGACCCGCTCGCCAAGGTTGGACAAGGTATTCTGGGTGTTGTTTCAAAAGCCGGCAACAACGTGGACGAAACGATCGAGACGACGAACGGATTCGTGGGACTGTCACAAACCACACACTCGAGGAACGCGTCTAGAAATTCGAACCGAGGTCCAGAACGACCTTCAATAGAGGAAGAAGAGCTCAATTCTCCATCCGACACCCTTCGTGTACAGAACCAGTCTCAAAATAGTATGCGACGTTCCGGCGAAAGCACGGCTGCAATGAATCCCAAGCCGAATCAGCCCCTTGGCAACACAGTCCGAAAGATTGATGATATAGACGAGATCTACAGCAAGGATGAAGCCCAGTGGTGGCAGTTCTGGAAGCCGCCTCCTGGCGCCTATGCCTCGCCAGTTCCCCAGGGAGACGTGGCAGAGGCATTCAGGCAGAAGAAGACTAATGAAAGCAAGCCTCTTTGGAAGAGAATCAAATATGCGCTCCCTTTTGTGAGCCCAGAAATCGAAGCCGAACCATTGGAGTATCCTACAGCCTACAACACCAATTACGACGAAGCTGCAGAGCCTGCAGAGTGGGAGAAATATCTTAAGAAGAAAGACCGCCCAACTCATCGTCTTCCGCTATTTGAAAAGTCATGGCTGTTCCCCATACCGTTTGTTACTAAAAAGGTCGATACAATTTACTGGTGTCGTGAACAACTGGCTCGTCTCAACGCGGAAATTGAAATGGATCAGCAACATCCAGAACGGTTTCCTCTCATGAACTCGGCCTTCATCCAATTCAACAACCAAGTTTCAGCTCATATGGCTTGTCAGAGTGTTATCCATCACGTACCCAGACAGATGGCCCCGCGAATAAACGAAATTTCACCTAAAGACGTCGATTGGGACAACATGGCATTCAGCTGGTGGCAAGAGTGGCTGCGCTCGGGAATTGTCTTTGCTATCGTTATTGCCATGATCTTCCTCTGGGCCATTCCTGTGGCTTGGACAGCCGCGCTGAGTCAACTCGATCAGCTTATTAGTTCAAACGAGTGGCTGTCTTTCCTAAAAGATAACAAAGCAGTCCACAATATCGCCAAAGCCATTGCTGGTGTTTTGCCAGCAGCCGTCCTCGGTCTGCTGCTGGTGCTCATCCCAATCTTTCTGGACTTCCTCGCTGCTTTTAGAGGCGCCAAGACGGGTGCCCAGAGAGTTGAGTTTGTGCAAGTTTTTTACTTTGCCTTCTTGTTCATTCAAGTCTTTCTCATTGTCTCTATTGCTTCGTTCTTCGCGGCGTCGCTGGATGAACTGATCCACAATGTCCAGGAGCTACAGACTGTCAATGATGTGCTTACTTTGCTCGCAGAAAATTTGCCGAGTGCGGCCAATTATTTCTTCTCATACATGATTCTGCAAGCCATGTCGACAAGTTCTGCCACTTTGCTTCAGCTCGGAGCTCTAGTGATGTGGTACATCATTGCCAGAATTTTTGACAGTACTGCACGAAGCAAGTGGTCGCGAAACACCAGCCTTCGTCAAGTCAAATGGGGCGCGTTTTTCCCCATCTACACCAACTTCGCCTGTATTGGGCTTGTCTACTGTGTTATTGCACCTCTAATTGCTCTGTTTGCAATCATCACTTTTGCACTCTTGTGGCTCGCCCAGCGCTATGCCATGCTCTACGTTACCCGATTTCAGCACGATACAGGAGGTGTGCTGTATCCTCGAGCCATCAACCAAACCTTTACCGGAATTTACTTCATGGAACTGTGCATGGCTGGTCTTTTCTTCCTGGTCCGGGATGAAAACAAGGAAAAAGTCTGCACAGCACATGGCGTCGTCATGATTGTCGTGCTCATCCTCACTATCTTGTATCAGATTCTCCTCAACTACTCCTTCAGCCCGCTTTTCCGCTACCTGCCCATCACTTTTGAAGACGAGGCAGTGCTTCGGGACCAGGCTTTTCAAAGAGCTCAAGATCAACGACTTGGCCTCTTGGATGACGACGAATTAGCAGAAGAACCAGAGAACCTCAAGTCGTACGAGAAGGGTACGCCGACCGAGAAGGGTATCGAGATGCGAAGGCTAGCTTCTGTCCGTAGACCTATGAAGCAGGTCGGGACCTGGGCTAAGGACGGAGGCAACCAAATCGCAAAATTCACCGGCGTAAAGCAGGCTCGAGATAAAAATAAAAGAGCCTCGGAGTACAGGAAGAAGCATCGGCAGAAGGACGTTGAAGCCCAGCTTGCAATCGGCGAGGCTCTTTTTGGAGGCATCCATGACGAAATCGAGGACCTTACACCCGACGAGAGAGATGCCCTCGTAAGGCACGCCTTCCAACACGAGGCTCTTCGCGCCCGTCGTCCTACCGTTTGGATCCCTCACGACGACTTGGGCATCAGCGAAGATGAAATTCGTCGTACGCAGGCGTACAGCGAGCATATCTGGATTAGTAATGAGGGCACAGCGCTCGATAGCAAAGTCCGCGTTGTGTACGGCCGGGCACCGCCTGACTTTTCAGAGATTGATTTGATAAACTTATAGAATTCCCTAAGCTTTAGGATAAAGATTAATAATAGAAACCTACAGTTTTAGTCTAACATGACATATACTGGCATGGCCGTTTCGTTGCGATTTGATGTAAGGAGGGATATTTATGTACAGCCCGAAGTTCAAACTATTACTACCTTGAGAGCTTTGGGAAATAAAGACAAACATTCTAAGAAGTATAATTTAAGTATTATAAGCTGGTCATACCGTTATTATATTAAAGAGAAAGCCAAAATACATACAAACTAAACTATTAGCACTTGATGCTAAAGTGCCACTTACACTAAAATTCAGCTATAGACCTTCTATGACCTCTACAATTGAACTGGAGGAGTTACCTATTGCAGAATCGATATCCTTTTGCGTTGCTGACTTTGCTAAAGAAGCACCTGGCTCCTTGTAAGCTGGGTATTCCTCCAGTAAGGGCCGAAGTTCTATTAATTCGGCCTTCTTGGGGGGCATGTTAGTGTTGCTGTCATTATTGTAATTTCTACATTAATCTTGCCTGAGAGGATCCTTTCTACCATATAGTAGAGGAGTCAAGTCTAATCATTAAACACTCTATCTTTCAGGCAATTAACAAGTTACCTGGCTGATATCTAATTCTTATATATATCTCTTCATCTTAGAAGACTTGGGATTTTATCTTTATTCTTTTTATCTCTGTACCTATTCTACTACTACTGCATGCTGGTGACTGCCTCTTCGGATCTAGTGCAATCGCGGCTATCTACGAGTCCTGTGTGACCCCGCAACCTCGATCGAGCGATTTCGGCCGCAGGAAAAAACAATCGCCGACCAATTCCTCTCAGTCAATCACAAAATCTATTCTCCACAAGCTGTCGCATTTGGTCCTCAACACTCTAATTCACGTCAATTGGCTTGCGAAGCACCCGTCGCCATGTTCTCAACCACCTCTATGGTCTTCCGGGCCGGCGCTCGTCGCGTCGTTCGACGATCTATGCCCGTCCTCCCTGCCATGGGACCCAGCCCTACCCGATACCTCGCCGGTCGACAGAACAACTTTGTCATTGCTAGTATGAGCCAGCAACTGCAGCAGCGACGTGGTTATGTTGCCGAGACGAACCCCAACCCTCCTCTGGGCAAGAAGAACGCATCAAACGAAGGCCCTTCTCGAATTGGTCTAATAGGCGCCAGAGGATACACTGGTTCAGCTTTGGTTGAGCTTCTCAACGAGCACCCCAACATGGAGCTTACCCATGTGTCTTCTCGAGAACTCGCTGGACAGGAACTTCAAGGATACACCAAGCGCAAGGTTATCTACGAGACCTTGTCCCCTGAGGATATTGCTCAATTGGACAGCCAGGGCAAGGTTGATTGCTGGATCATGGCTCTTCCCAACGGTGTTTGCGGGCCTTATGTCGAGGCTTTGGATGGAATCAACAGCAAGAGCGTCGTTGTCGATCTCTCAGCTGACTACCGATGGGACGAAAAGTGTAAGGAAGCGAAAACATGGCTTGGATAGGTGACTAACTTATAACAGGGACATACGGTCTCCCCGAGCTTGTCAAGCGTTCCAAGATTGCGCAGTCCAACCGTATCTCCAACCCCGGATGCTACGCCACTGGTGCTCAAATCGGTCTTGCTGGAGCTCTTAGCCTGATCGAAGGAACACCTACTGTTTTCGGTGTCTCAGGCTACTCTGGAGCCGGATCCAAGCCCAACCCCAGAAACAACGTCGAAGTCCTCAAGGATGCCATCATTCCTTACTCTCTGACCGGACACATCCACGAGCGCGAGATTTCTACACAACTGAACCACCCTGTCGCTTTCATCCCCCACGTTGCTGGGTAAGTCGAGACGACCAACTCATTCGATGTAGTAGCTAACAGTCCAAAAGATGGTTCAGGGGTATCACTCTGACTATCAGCATCCCCCTTAAGAAGGAGATGACTTCACGAGATATCCGACAACTGTACCAGGACCGCTACGCTGGAGAGAAGCTCATCAAGGTCGTGGGTGAGCCACCTCTGGTGAGTGCGATTTCGGGACAACACGGAGTCGAGATCGGTGGCTTTGCCGTCGACAGCACCGGAAAGCGAGTTGTGGTTGTCGCCACTATCGATAACCTAGCAAAGGGTGCCGCCACTCAATGTCTGCGTAAGTATCCTTTTCCGAAAATTAGTTATCTGTCTAACCAATTCACAGAAAACATGAACCTCGCCCTGGGTTACGGAGAGTACGAGGGTATTCCCGTCATGTAAAGGGTTAGCAGCAACATACACGGATAATTATGTATAAAGGTTGTTTGCTTCGGACGTTAGAATTGTTAGTACAAGAGCCTAGACATGTATCAATCTCCATTGTCACGCATATGGCTAGAAACGAGCTTGCAGGGCGTGCATCAGAATATAATCTACCCCATGAAGTTCAATTAAAGATATTGAATGCCACGTTTTACACAAGCTGGGAAACAATCGGAGTAAAATAGTGAGCCAGACTATATGTTGTGTTTGTAACACCGTAACAATCGCATCATGAAGGAATGCGGAAGTAACAAGCCCATACAAGACCTCTCTTATAAAGTAAAACCTGTCGGAGAGAAAGCCGAAATACATACAAACCGGACCATCGGCCACAAGACCGGCACCAAATGCCACTCGCGCCAAGATGGACCGACCCGAATGATCATGACGATCAAGGTGAGGAGTCCGATTGCGGGGCTCAAGTTATTGTTCACTTATACAATGATCCATGATAAATAGATACTGCAGTTTGGCATCAGCCTCAATATAATTGACAACACCACAAAGACTATCAATACAATACCTATCATGAGTGACCTCGAAGCAATGGAGTCCGAGACTCCCAATATCCCAGCTCCAAGAGGTACACACTCTCATCCTCTCGCATGACAGCATATCTAACTAATACAGATATCCAACTCCCCTCCAATGTACCAACTCTCGATCAAATTCTTTCAGCACATGACTTTGCACTCGCTGCTGAGAAAGCTCTTACGCCAAAAGCATGGGCCTTTTAC
The DNA here is from genome assembly GCA_014899045.1 of Fusarium palustre. NCBI lineage: Eukaryota > Fungi > Ascomycota > Sordariomycetes > Hypocreales > Nectriaceae > Fusarium > Fusarium palustre. Next base: position 232,903 of record JAAVUH010000029.1, on the reverse strand, counting down.
TCTTCGGCAGCGACGGATCTTGTGACAGTGACAAAGAACCGCGAACTCATCCGCAGAGTCATGCTTCGGCCGAGAATTCTAAGAAATGTATCTAAAGTCAACATCAACCGCAAAATCCTAGGACTACAGAGCAAAGCGCCCTTCTTCATGTGTCCTGCTGCCATGGCGACACTGGCGCATCCAGATGGTGAACTTGGTTGGAGTCGAGCTGCTGCCAGTGAAGGCATCTTTGAGATTGTAAGTTACATGACAAAAATCGGGGATGGTACTAATAAGTGCAGATCTCGAGCAATGCCTCTTATTCTCTCCCAAGTATCATCGGTGCAGCTCCCAAAGGCCATCCCTTCTTCCTCCAGCTCTACGTCAATTCGCACCGCCCGAAAACCGTGCAACTCCTCAACCGCGCTCGATCTCTCGGCATAAAAGCAATTTTCGTTACCGTCGACGCCCCAGTACCAGGTAAACGGGAGGCCGACGAGCGCGCACCACAAGCCGTCGTCATCAAGTCCGAAATGAGTGGCAGCGAGAGCAGCAAAGACGGCAAGGGTAGCGGTTTAGGACGCTTAATGGGACAGTATATCGACAAGAGTCTTTCTTGGGAGGATCTCGAATGGATCAGACGAGAGAGTTCTGTGCCGATTGTGTTGAAGGGTGTGCAGACGGTGGAGGATGTCAAGTTGGCGGTTGAGTATGGTGTTGACGGCGTGATGCTGAGTAACCATGGAGGAAGATCGCTCGATGGGTAAGTTTGGCCTCGAATTATTCAAAAGGTATAACTAATCAGATATAGTGCGCAAGCATCTATTCTTATCCTGTTAGAAGTTCGAAAGCGCTTCCCTGAAGCTTTTGATCACCTCGAGATCTTTATCGACGGCGGCTTCGAGCGCGGATCGGATATACTTAAAGCTATTGCGCTGGGCGCTACGGCTGTTGGAATTGCAAGACCCTTTTTGTATTCCTTGGTATATGGCCAAAAGGGTGTTGAGCACCTGTCACAGAGTAAGTCCCTTGACCATTGTTATTAACATGTACTGACTTTCGTCTAGTTCTCAAGGATGAGCTTGAGACTTCAATGAGACTTGCTGGTATTACCAGTCTAGATCAAGCAACACCTGCTCTTGTGAATACTCTGGATATAGATCATCTTGTTACATCTGGACGTATTGAGCCCAGTTCAGTATCGAGAAAAGTGCGAACCTCAAAGCTATAGAAATGCTTGCCAAGATCAATTGTCATATAGAATACCTTAATTAATAACAAAAGCATTATTTTGCCTTGAGTCTCTCCTGGAATGCCCTGACAGCATCAACCAAGTCCCCGTCATCTTGCAATCCCAGGCTCTTCGCCCTACTTGCATCAAACCAAGGAGCCCAACCCTGTACAATCTTGTACGCAGCCTCATCCTCTTCGTCCTTGACGTATCCCACCGCTTCCTTGCCGCCCACCTTCTCCACCGCGTCCAGAATATCCTGTACAGAAACCGTTCTTCCTGGCAGATTCACGATACGAGAGTGTCCAAATTTCTCAGCGGGTATGCCCTTCATCATGATGAGGTTCTTGATCACCGTCGCGGGACTGCAGATCCATATGGGGGTACTTCGAGGGACAGGGAGTTTATTTGGGATGCCTTGCAAAGACTCCCTTACAATTCCTGAAGCAAAACTCGAAGCTGCAGCGGATGGCTTTCCAGGTCTCACCACAACAGTTGGAAGTCGCACAATGCGTCCATCAATCAAGCCCCTTCTCGAAAAGTCGTTTATCAACAACTCGGTCATGAATTTCTCCGAGCCGTAGGATGACCTTGGCTGCGGAAGCGTCTGCTCAGTGACGGGTCCCTCTTCGGGACCATACACAGCAGACGTGCTGGAGAAGACGACTTTGACGCCAGGAAGCTTGTTTCGTAAAGTGTCAAGAACGCAGCGCACGGAATCGACGTTGACTTTAAGACCCAGATCGAGGTTGGCTTCTGAACCGCTCGACATGATGCCGTGAAAGAGATAGACTGTTGAGAAGCGCTGAGACGTGATGAGTTTTTCCACCACACTTGGGTCTGTGAGATCTGCGCCTAGAGATGTGATGCGGTTCGAGTATGCCTCTGGAACGGGAGGTGTAGCGAGGTCTACAATGGTAAGATGAATGTCTGACGATGAATCGAGGAGGGGGCCCAGTAGTTCCTGGCCAATAAAGCCCCCACCGCCGGTGATGAGGATATGCTGTGTAGTCATGATGAATGTGTTGCTTAGACTTTGATGAGTTGGAATCTGAGATTCTTCGAGTATTTAAGTATGTTGAGACGGATAAGCTTGGTCCACTACCGCGGGGGTAGTGAGGTTATCCGTCTTCTCCGCAGACATGATGCGGGGATGCCGGCAGGAAAACCGAGATATCAATACTGTGGAGATGTACGTTTCATCAGATGCGAGGAGGTGGGTATGCTGATGTGATTAGGAGAGCTGAGAAGCGGAGGTTATAAGTGTGGTCCAACCGAGGCTTGAAGAGGTTGACGACTTGTTTTGTCTATTTACTGTGTCTGAGAGCCAGAAGGCATTTATCATTCAAGGTTTGTATTCCATAGCTAACAGGTATCGCAAACAACTAATTTCTAACAAATGCTGCTCAACTCATTGTGGTCTCATCCCATAATCCGGTTCGGGATACGTCGGTATAGATTGCCCCGAGGCATCAACCGTAAACATACTCGGATCGAACCGAAACACAGGCGAAAGTCCAAAACTCATATCATAGTCAAAGAATGTATCGCCATCCATGTCAGTATATACCTGATTCCCCGGCATCATCTGCCCAGCCATATCCACACTCTCCATCGTGTTGTACACCACTCCAGCCGACTGGCCCACCTGCCCTGGCTCGACAGTTGCGAGCGTAGCAGTCATGCGTTCTAATCCCCCAGCCATCAGATTCGCAAGATGCCACTTGCCTGCTTTTAGCGAGCGGAACTGCCGAACAAGACTCGTCGTGAGATCGTGCACGCGCTGGCGCTCGATCAGATCGCTGCCGTACTTGACAGCGACTTTGATGAGAAACATGCATGCAAAGGCAGTCATGGAGAGCATGTATGAGGGCATTCCTACGATGCCTAGGGCGACGTCTGGGTCGGTGATTATCAGGTCGATGATGGCTGTTGCGGCTGTCACAGCTTGTGTAGCGCAGTCGAGAAAGTAATGCGGTATGGGCGCGTCACCTGACAGGCCGCGGAAAACGTGAGAGTAGAGGTGTATTTGGGCGAAATTGTAGTGAAGAATTGTGCCTTTTCGAGGGAATGAGCCGATCTGTGTCCATTGTTCTGTTGCATGTTAGTATGGCTTTGCCGTGGGGTGGTGAGCTTACCTGGCAAATCTTTCATCCAGCGAGTATACCACTGATCAAGCTGCCGTCTGAATTGCAGAATATGATTCAGATATACTCGTGGAACAGGCTCTCCCTTGTCCGTACCAAATAGTTCGCGGATGTTCCGCAAGATACTAACCAACATCACTTGACCAGTAAGACGCTTATCCTCCTCGTTGGCCACAGGTGATTTCAAGAACTGTTCCCAACCCTGAATTGATGAATCTTCCTGGACAATCGAGGGTCGTCCATATAGTGTCGCGAGGTGCTGGTCACAGATGTACAGGATATACCATAACCGAGCGCAATCCGCAGCCTCCTGACTTTGCTCCTTTATAGCCTGGTTATAGCTGTTGTGTAGATTACATTCAGCAGCCCGTCGAATAGCATACCCTGAGAGCATCCAGGACAAATCACTTAGCCAATAGGAAGCGATGCACATGGCGCGTAGATAATCGCGATCAATACGGCGCTCAAACATGGATTTCTCCATTAAACGTCGAAATTCACCACTACAGATCCCATAGATGCTATCGGCTTTGGGATCATGTAGCGCAGCCACTGTGAGCGTGGCAGCGGATAGAATGGGACTCTTGCGTCGCAGCTCTTCCAACGTCATGTAACGGCAGCCGATTCCATACATGTACCGATCCAAACGGTCGCGATACAACGCAAATAAACTCTCGGCGTCTGCTAATGACAGAGCCCCGCGGGCGATAAAGTCGTTTATCACGTTTCCTCGTTGCGCTTCGGGATTGTCGGGGGATCGAAGAGCGCTGAGTTTGGTGAGGGTATATAGAGAATGGATAGGGACGTAGGGAAGACCTTCATCTTCAGGGGTTGCTTTTGGAGAGTTGTCGCATGAAGGGCCGCGATATTCGTCTTGAGATACAGTGAGATGATTTGACATATTTGAGGGGTTATCATCTTTTGGTGGCGTTCCCTCGGCGTCTCTAGAATTGATGCTCTGTAAGGGTGGAAGTTCTGGGAGGCTTAGTTTGTTCATGACTTGTCGTAGAGCGTTGTGCATTTGTTCTAGATCTTGTACGACGGATTCAGAAAATCTGACTTTGTTAGTCAAAGAAATTTGATGTCGTTCGATACTCACTGTGACTTTTCATCAATGATCGTTTGAAGACTTTTGCTCAAGACACAACCCAGATTTCTCTCAGAACATCTTCGACAGGGCGGGCCACTCTCATCCATCAGGCATTTAATCTATGAATCTCAGTTCTAGATTCAACTCAACTCATGAGTGGGATTACCTTGTGTTTCCGACATGCTGCACAAGCCTTGATCTTGCGTGAGATCTGAGGGATTGAAGCTTCAGCAGACATAATTCCTGAGATACTCTGCCGACCAGATGAAGTCCTTCCATGGCCATTTGGACGCGCTGTCGCTGGAGACTAGGATGTGTCAGTCCGGTTTTCCGTGGTTGGTTAAAGACATACAGCAGTAGCATCAACGCTGATGGTCCCGGCAGGGTTTGAGTCGGACCACGTTCTTTTAGCCATTCTGGTGTATTATGTGAACCTGCCGATTCACTGAGTCGCGCGAGTTGTTGGATGAGTAATTGGTCAACCAGCCCCTTGGTTTGGATTTCCCCACACTTCAACGCTGATCTCTAATAAGACGGATGAGTTTGATTAGTCAACGACGTAAGATAAGGTATCTCGCTCAATTGAACCATCAATTCAGGGAAGAAAAAGAAACACCAATATCAGGTCAGGTAAAAAGAGTCAAATGTTCACGAAACGAAGGAAGTTAAAACGGGGAAATCTCCCCCGACTTTGACTAGCGGAGTTTAAGCCAATCACATATCGAGGATTTGGTTCCAAGACTTGGATTTGCCTCCCCGCAATCTAAGTTAACCGAGTGGAGGAAGGAAAGTGCGGGGTAGAAGAGATGAATTCTTAAACATGGAAAGGTGGATGAGAATCAAGATATTCAGAAGCAGGAAGATACTGGGTTGTTTCTGAGTACTAAGAGAAGGTGCACACTGAACAGTTGATGCACTAGTTAGGTATAGTACCTACAAATACAGTACCTACAAAGCGATTGCAAGTCTCGGGCAATCGACCAGTCAGTCAAATCGACGAGGATCAATGCACAAAGGAGAAGGCCTCTTTGTCAGACACAAATCCGTTCCATGTCCGATTTGCTAAGTAGTCAAGTAAGTGCTCTAATAAGGCGCGTGCTTAGGTTGTGGAGTGTCGTTCTACCGGAAACTAAAATCGGCCAAGGTACTTGCTATCTGCACAATACCTACATGAAGAGACAGGGTCGGTTCAGAAGACAGAAACTGTCCAGACAATTGATAGGGAAAAATATAAATATCACAATATATACTTACTTATTACTTACCAGATACATATATGTAACAAGCAAGTATTGAAGATTTGTACATCTGCAGTTGGCTTTCTCTATAGGGTAGTCAGAATGGGGATTACCAACGTCTCGGGAACGTCGATCAGGGTTGACGCCGCATCCACCATCCAAAGACGTCACGCCCCCACTACAGGGCGACATACCTCTGCAAAATTGAACCTCAACACCAAACTTTTCTTCTTCATCTAACATCTAAACAATCGCTTAAAATGCCAAGGAAACTCTCAAAAAACCCTCTCCCTGCGAGCTCCTCCACACTCTCCTCGACGTCTTCAGCATCAGGAACAGCCTCTCTCCTCCCATCATCCCTCGCCGATCCATCCCTTCCGCTACCTAAACTCATCGTCTTCGATCTCGACTATACCCTCTGGCCCTTTTGGGTCGATACTCATGTTACGCCGCCCCTGAAACCTAATTCCTCCCACACGAGCGCTACGGACCGCTATGGTGAAGACTACGGCTTCTTTAGCGATGTTCCAGCCATTCTCTACGCGCTTCCTCGTGCAGGCATAAAAATCGGTGTCGCTTCACGTACAAGTGCGCCCAGTCTTGCGCGCGATCTACTAAAGATGCTTCATATCACCGCGCCTGAAGGCAACGCCAACAAAGAAAAGCCAAAGAAGGCGCTCGATATGTTTGATGGCTTGTTGGAGATTTACCCCGGGTGTAAGATCAAGCATTTTGAGAGTTTGCAGAAGAGGACGGGAATCAAATACGAGGATATGCTATTTTTTGACGACGAGGCGAGGAATAGAGATACTGAGAGTTTGGGTGTAACAATGTGTCTTGTTAGAGATGGTGTTACGTGGGAGGAGCTTGAGAGGGGTGTTACGCAATGGAGAAATAAGAGAGGGTATATCAAGAGACCTGATGCTATCGAGTTGGAATAAATTGGCGATTTGGTAGAGTAAAGAATGTTGCTAGGTTTGGAGTTTACTAGAAGGGTCACGATAGACGATTATGGATCAGAACAACTAGAACAATATTTACAATAGAAGAGAATAAGTCCGCTCTAACGGCAGGTTCTCTAAGCATGCGCCAAACATACTGGTATATACTCCAATCCTCAAGTGTTAGAATTCGGTCTTTGACTTGAAAATCGCAACCGAAACCTTAATACTCCAATCCTATATCCAAACCCAACGACGTCTTCCATCTCTTAAACCATCCCTTGAATCCATCCCGGGGTATGCCATTCTTTTCTAAACAAAACATGATTTAAGCAGCGGTGGTTTGAGGAACAGCGGGCTTGTCATCCTGAATCTTGAGCTTCTCGTTAACCTCGCCGCTCAAGGTAGAGTCGTCGGTCTGAACGCCTTCGGCTCCCGCGGTACCGTTGGTAACGCCATTGACGGGAGCGGCGTCGACCGGCGCATTCACACCCGAAATCTCAACTACAGGCGCCAAACCAAAGGTCTTGGGAATGGTGCAAATTCTCTCATGTCGGGGCTTGCCGTCCTTGGATCCCTTGGCAATGCAGACCAGTCGACCATTCGTGTCCTCCTCCCACAGCAAAGGTCCACTGGGAAACGTCGTGTGACCGTTCTCAAACTCGACAACGCCCGCCCAGTTAGGGTCAGGGTTTCCGAGGTCTCCAAAACTGTAGTCAAGCTCGCCACCGTACTTCTTGGGGATATTCCTAGGCTCAATGTATTGCTCCAGCACAGTCTTGACCTCGTGACTGCCAAGGATGAAAATCTTGGACACGGTGATGGGATCAAACCAGCGCTTAACCCATCCCCAAACAGTGCTAAAAAATGAAGGCGCACCGATAACGAATATGCGATCCAGCGTCTCGGGGTAGTGTGCTGTGGCGAGTTGCGAAGCAGCTTGCATGTGTTGTTTCAGGTTCCAGAACTGCTTAAGACCGACACCTGAAATGTCGACAATGTTTGTGCTCAGCGTGATTGGGACTTCGGGGTAGTCGCGGTCGAGGAGTTGAGTGCAAAGGGGCATGTTGAAGCGGGTCAAGTTTTCGTAGAGCGCAAAGAGTCGCAAAAGACCGTTGGGAGTCTTGCCGTCGGACTTGGCTTGGGAAAATGTGCTCGATGCGCCGACCTTTTCATACTCGTGCACTGTCTTGGAGTCGAGAGTCTTGACTTCAAAGACATAAAGAGGGATTCCGCGACGGTCGCGTCGACCTGTCCATTGGGGATACTGGTGGAGTTAGTACCAAAGTTGTTGATGGCGGTCAATCAAGACATACTAAGCGACGGCTGAAATCGTAGGCACTGAGATCAATGGTATCATATAGCACATTCAAGTCGTTTGCCTTGCGCCAGTCTTCTGTCTCTTTAAATTGGGTATAAGCATCCTCAACGTTCCATCTTCGTGCGCGCAGGTATCGTCTATGACGTTTGTTAGAGCGGCTTCATGTTGGGCTGCGAAAGACATACAGGATCAAAGGGTCATCATGAGAAGGGGGAGGCCCAGGCTTCAAAAGTCCCCTTTCTTCAAGCACCTTTTTAAACTGAACAAAAGCTTCTTCCTGCTTTTGTGTAAGATGACCAAGGTGACCGTACGGATAAGCGTAATCGTTGATGGTTGAGGCCGTAGAGGTGATGCGTTCGGCTGGGGCGCCAGGCGCTTCAAGGTTGGCGCTCATGGTGTAGTATACTGAGAGCGAAATCGGCGAGAAAGGAGGAGAGTGTGGTTTTCAAACTTTCCAAAGTGGGAATCCTTATCTTTTCCCTCGAAAAGAGAGAGGAGAAAGAATTTTCGGGTTCCAGTCTATAATTCAAAAAGGGAAAGAAATGTGACGGAAGCGCCGGAGTCGCTGACAATGACGACAGTGGAATAAGATTGGATCTGACAGCGGAGACCTCCACTGTAGGTCCCTAGGGGTAGGGCTACCGCTAGTTGAGATCGTCATCCTTGTCCGAAGGCCGGAATGTTCGGCCGAAAGCGGGACATCATCACCTGGAGTGAATACCGAGTAATTCTCATCTTGAATCGTAGACTTGACACTATCCATCTTGAATATGCAGCTAAATATCCTCCACATGTTTTATACCATGTGTTTTAACGGTACGGCCCGAGATTTGCAACTCACGTTTTTTTTACGGAGAGTTTATAATGTTTCTGACGGCTCTGATTGGTTCCATCTGATTTACACCAAGTTGAAGCTTGTAGGGCTGATGAGCTTTGTGACTGTTGCAATGGTAGGACGGTGCCTTGCTTCGTGACGCTTCACATGTTGTGCTGAAAGAAAGTATGTTATTACACGTGAGCCGTTTGTGCTTCAGGCATATAGACATGGCATACCTTGTGAGTGTCCTGTACAACGATAGACACTCCACGCAGACGTGATACCATGGGGATGTTACATTCGTGAATCAGAGCAACATACTTTTGGTGCATTAAAGCATCACTCTCGCATACAAATACCCAGCCTAGCCAACACACATCCCAGAGCTCTCTCCGAAAGTGCTGATCGACAGTAGTCATGCTTGTCAGTCTTGCGCTTTCTCGACATGAGTGATTCTCAAGAAGTTGCGCTCACCCAGCATGGGCTCCAAAACTCCAACAAGAGACCTCGCAGCAGGTCCTTGTCCAACTTCTCATCACACGTACCACCAGCGAAGAAGACCCTTTATGACTGGTACACTCAAGATTGCAGCCATGTACGTACCCCTCTATACAGCGCTGCACCATCATACTACATTATCTCAGACCTCCTACTCATATACAGACACTAACATTTGTCTTACTAGATGATGGAGGAGCCAAGTACGAGTCCAGGGGGCATTACCCTTCACTGCTGAGCTGGACTATATAAACGCTTTCTGGAGCTCTCCTCCAACAGACCAAGTTGACTCTTGGCTTGAAGAAACTTATCCATCTGAAATCCATCGCCGCTACTCGTACTCAGGCATCATCATCGAAACCCCTTTACAGATACCTCAGACAAGATACGCACGATCCGAGCCTCCAAGTATGACTCGCCGTATCACACTACAGAAGAGAACCCGATTTAGTCGTCGGCTTTCTACTCCCGGAAATACCGGTATTGGACCTTCATATAGTGAACAGAACGCATTCTCGACAGAGCCTGTGACCCCTATAACTACGTCTGTCAGAAGTACCGGCTCGCTCGTCGAAAAGGCACACTACGAGGCCATCAATTTGGCAGCGAACAACATCATCTTTCGTGACCGCCGCGAGGAACTTCCAGCACGCATTTCAAAGCTTGTCCAGAGAGTCGCAAGTGATAGGGAGCTACCAGATATATCCGTCCAAGACGTCGACGCTGATGATGCCCTTGCAGCCCTGGAGAGAGGAGCCGGCGAGCCAAACGTTGAACAATATATACAGAATACGCTCGTCCTCTTGCCACCTCGAAACGACATATTAAAGCGAAGTGACAAGATACCCATGTCAAAGAGGACGGTACCCAACACCGGGACTGAGTATCGAGTCAGTGGCCCTGTTCCAGGCATCCTGCTTGGATACAACCTCGCAGGCGCTTTCACCCATGCCCAACGAATGAATCTCTCTTCGATGGATCTGGCTTCAGCAAACAACGATGGTCTTTGCCTGCCATATTTTCTTGTCGAACTCAAAGGTGATGGTCCTTCTAGCAAAGGTAGTCTCTAGGTGGCGACTAACCAATGCTTGGGCGGATCGTCTTCGTGTGTCAATATCGCCGAGATGCTGAACAAAGAGCTCAAGAAACGCGAGCGCAAGGCCAAGCCAATTGACACATCTGCTTTCAGTATCTCTATGAACGGAACAGAGGCGCGACTATACATAACGTGGAAGGAAAAGGAGAGCTTTTGTGTCCAAAAGATCCGAAGTTTTGCTCTTCAAGAGGCACAGCAATTATTGGAGTTTCGCAAGTACGTTCTCAACATCATGGACTACGGTAGGAATGAACGTCTTGAGAGCATCAAAACTGGACTTGATCTCTTGTCTAAAGACGGATCGAAGGATTCGCAGAAAAGCTCGACGACCACCAAGTCAAAGTACAGTGATGCCTTGAGACGACGGAAGCCTAATTAGCGCTGGACACTTGTGATTTTGAAAGCAGTCTAGGTAGCTCGAATTCGCAAATGCACGTAAAGCTTGAAATCTTCCTCAAGTATTATTTACCTACTGTCAGGGTATGAACACGGGTACCTTCAGCTGGGATCAAAGGCGTTTGGATGGAAATGTGATACTGGCATACTTCAAGCCATGCCCCCTGATGATATATCACCATTGTCAAACTATATAAAGCCGCTCTCCTCTTGCAAATGAAGGAGGCGCTTGAACGTCACTCTTCCATATATTTATTCATAATTCCGAAGCATGGTACCAATCCTTCTTACGTCCGACTGCTCGGGCCTTTCAAGTTTGAACTTTTCGATATAAATACAATGGGTCAAGAAGCCCAGACACTTCTTGGTGGCTGCCCAGCCTACCTACGTCTCATCCACACCGTCGTCTTTGAAGTTGGGAGCGAAGAGGAGACACCGAGTCACACCAATACGATCCATCTATATCATATACACTTAAACGAATATTCGTTTACGACTAAACTGCGGAGATGCTTAATTACCGTCTACCGATATCGGCCGAGATTCTCTTCGACATAGACGCCAAAAGGTATGGGATGTTAAAGGTGTGAGCCTCAACTGCTATTAGAATGAATCATTTTGCTCTTGACAGATAATTCTCTGTTTAAAGAAGGAGGCTCCTTCGATATGGTACCAATTAGTTGGCAGTACTTGTTTGTTCTTAACTTGCAGTGTCCGTCTTTGTGGACAGAGGTTCAGCGCAAGATGCACTTGCTGTGTTTGTCGCTTCTCTACACGAATCTAAAGCCCATCAATAAGTCTTTACTCATGTTCCTTCAGGATTTGATCATTGAATAAACAATAATACAATGGACCAATCTTCATCCGACAGACCTGCCAGTTCTCCAAGTTTTACTCTTTGGCACCAATGCACGACATCCTCTTTTCATTGGCCAAACTAAGATCGCCCGCCGCAGCACTACGCAGGGGCATCAGCCTGGCAAACTCGGCTTTACGATGACGAAAGCTGCATGTGTCGGTAATCAATCATCAGCTCATGAAGTTATTTCCTGTTTAAATGACGATGAGAAATGTTCATGAGTTCTTGAACTGGATTGGTTCATGGATTTGATAGCAATTGACTTTGCACGTGACGTATTCTATCGTAAATGCCTTTCACATGCTTGAAAACGTCAATTGTCGTCATCGAAGCCATCACCGTCTCGTAACAAACCTGTACACACGTTTCAGTTGGTGTCGTGTGTAACCACCCATTCATGAATTACTCGATTTCAACTGGAACCTCAGGATACTGTCAAGACTGTGTAGTGTGTCTAGACCAATCCCTTGGCAATGAATTTCGTCGCCTAAAACAAAGACCCTCAGCCTCTTCAGCTTACGATGCTAGGATGCCAACCTCTTTATCCACTCCTCCCTTGGATGATGGCGCTGAACCCTGGTCATCTTCCCTTGTGTGTTAGCTCAGTCATCACTGAAGCGCCCTGAAAGTTACTGAAACCTGTCCTGAGTTCTGACGCGGGAGGGTTTTTGTGTCCATATCCTGGTCAGCACAGTGTTACAGCCACTTGTTCATTCCAGCAGTTTCAAATTGTGGTTAGTTCTAGTTGTTTCTGCACTGTGCATGTTATCAGAGTAAGCCGAGGGTGTAAGAAATAAACAGCAGTCTAAATCGTATACAGTGACTCGACTATTTCGTCTCTTATGATATCACTCACTTTCCACCCCTCTTGTCCTGTATTGGAGCTTGAGCTTGGGCCATACCGTCCGCAAACCTAAAAGCGGGGGCAGGCTCGTCACTGAATCACTAACCCCCCCTGCCTTGATTCTTTACTCGCCCAACTCCCGTTAACTTCTCTTCATTCTTCTCTTCTTCAATCAACCTACGCTTCATTGACATACCCAGGTACTAAACCTTGAAGCATATTTTACGACTCAACACGTATATACATTCAACAACATGGCTCCTCCGCCAAACCCCAATCTTCCTCTCCAGGAGAGACTTATGGCTCTTGCCAAAACCCTTCAGTGTACGTGGTCAACTTGCGCCTGGTTGAGATCGCATCGCTAATTCTTTGTCACAGTCGGTTGGTTTGTCGGGTACGTCCGATCATGAACTCTGTCGCTCAGTCTCGGTGTGACGGGACCTCGCAGCATTCGTAACTGACAATCTTGTAGACATCTTACCTTGATCCTCGCAACAATTCGATATGGCTTTTCCTGGTTGAGAATGAACTACTACACCCGCATGGCTCAGTTCTCTTACCGCACAGCCTTTGTCGCCGCCGCCGTTACTTATGGCATCGTCGTCTACAAGACCATGCGCGCTCGCGCCAAGAGCGGCCAGCGTGCTGCTCCCACTCCCTTGGCTATGCTTGCCGATGAGAACATTCAATACCTTGGTAAGTTTTGTTTTCTGCAGCCATGTAACATGCTAACAGTCAACAGCCATGTCTCTTGTTTGGCTCTTCTGCCCCCAATATCCCCTCGCCTTGATCCCTTACACCATTTACTCGGTCTTCCACGTTGCCACCTACACTCGCGCCAACCTGATCCCCGCTGTCCTCGCTCCCAAGCCTGCCCCCGAGGCTGATGGTGCTACTCCCAACCGTCGAACCAGCGTCGACAGCCCTCTTGCTAACCAGATTGGCGCTTTCGTGAAGGAGTACTACGATGCCTCAATGGCCATTGTTGCTTCTCTTGAGATTGCTTTGTGGGGTCGTATCTTCCTCTCCGCCATTCTCTTCCAGCGTCGATCCTGGATTCTTATTGTCCTTTACACCGCTTTCCTCCGCGCCCGTTACACTCAGAGCACCCACGTTCAGCACTCATTCTCTCAGTTGAGCGCCCGTGTAGATTCTTTTGTCAGTGCCCAAGGAACTCCTCCCGCTGCTCGCTCCGTCTGGCAGTCTGTAAAGGAAGGCGCAAGACAATTCCACGACGCCACTGCTTTGGTTGGTCCCGCTGGTCCCGCTAAGAAGACCTCGTAAGCGAGGAATAAATAAGATTGGTCATGGAATTGGTATAATTTAGATGTTAAGCTTGAGAAAATTATAAAATTCTATCCTAAGTTCCCGAAGGCATATAATGTCGTTGCTTTGTGATGTTTATTTAAAGTCGTGATATTAATTGAACGGCAGCTACAAAGTACTGTTTTGTTCGTCCATTCTTGGCATGACAATAGGCCCGACTGAGGCAGAGGTAGGCTATAGAAGGCTATGCTGTAGACAATTAGAAATTCTCATTTCCAAAGAATCATCATTACCTGTCTTTGTCTTTGTCTGTCATCCTGATTTTGGTGATGATCCGATTGCGATCAAGTAGTGGGGCACCGGGATGACGTCGCCTGCAAGTTACTTGTATCTCCAGCCTGACCTCAGCCGGTTCTATTCATCTACACTTCAGCATCCGCTTCAACTCCTCTTTTAAAGTCTAGCGGAACTGCAAGTGGTCATTCTAACCACTTTGGAATACATTTTACCGCTTCACGACCGAAGCTAATTATGGCGTCTATCTTGCGACAAATTGTCGCGGGGCCACGTGCTCGCCATCCTGAAGCTGGCTTGGATCTTTGCTATGTTACAGATCACATCATCGCAACGTGAGATTCCTTTCGCTGAGATATTATATGTTAGTGCTGGAGTTTATTTGCTAACCTGCCCGACGATAGATCCGGACCTTCAGAAACATACCCTCAACTCGCATACCGAAACCCTCTCGATCAGGTCGTCAAATTCCTTGATAGCAAGCATGGTGAGGACTGGGCGATATGGGAGTTTCGTGCAGAAGGAACAGGATACCCCGATGAATCCGTATACGGTCGAGTGAGGCATTACCCGTGGCCTGATCATCACCCTCCACCATTCCGACTCGTCCCTATGATCATGGCTAGCATGCGCAACTGGCTACACGGCGGCGAATTAGGTGGTGGAATAGTCGCAAACGATGGAAGACCCATGTCCTCGAGCAAGGATGCTCTCACGCAAGAACAAAAGGATGAGAAGCGCAAGAAAAGAGTGGTTGTGGTGCACTGCAAAGCCGGCAAGGGACGCAGTGGTACAGTGAGTTGCAGTTATCTCATCGCAGAAGAGGGCTGGAAACCTGAAGATGCTCTTGCGCGATTCACCGAACGACGTATGCGCCCAAAGTTCGGTGCTGGTGTATCCATTCCCTCGCAACTTCGTTGGATCAGCTATGTTGAGCGCTGGACTCGAGGTGACAAGAAATACACCGATCGCCCTATTGAAATCGCCGAGATTCACGTATGGGGTTTGCGCCATGGTGTTAAAGTAGACATCGAAGGGTTTACAGACGAGGGAAAGAAAATTGACATCTTTCATACGTTCAAAAAAGAGGAGCGCGTGGTCGTTGATCCTAAAGCACCAGAGGAAAGCGGTATTAGCGACATGATTTGGGAAATGGCAGGATATCCCGTTGCAAAGGCGAACCAGAAGGCGCCGGAAGAAGCGCCCTTTTCCGATGCCACAAACCCCGGAGACGCCAAGTCCGCGACCGAGGATGAGAGCAAGAAACATGCTCTCAAGAGAAAGGGTACAGAGATCTTGCACAAGGTATCACCGAGGGACTCCAAGCACAAAAATGAATCTGCTACATCTTCAAAGACAGATGTTACAGATAACTCCGAGGAAGAGCCTGGTGGTATGGCAGTCATTCTGAGACCCAAAGAGCCGGTTCGCATCCCGAACAGCGATGTCAACATTTCAGTTGAGCGTCGCAACAAGACTCCCAAGAGCATGGGTCTCACTATGGTCACGGCTGTCGCCCATGTCTGGTTCAACACTTTCTTCGAGGGCCAGGGACCTGAAAGGGATGGCAAGGCTCTCGACAGTGGTGTCTTTAGTATTGAGTGGGATGCCATGGATGGAATCAAAGGATCTAGCCGCAAGGGATCCCGAGCCTTTGATCGCATTGCTGTGGTGTGGCGTGTAGCCGGTACTGATGCCTTGCCTGAGGAAGTGGTCGAGCCGGCAGAGGGACAACCAGTACCTCAAGTTCGACCAGCAGATTGGAAGGGTACGAATAGCAAGGATCCAGATAACCAGAAGGATTTGGGTCTCCGAGTGCAGAGCCCTGCCAGTGCGGATGTGAGCAAGGCTAGCAGTATGAGAAGTACTGAAGAGCCCGAGACTAAGCAGAGTGATGAGGAGCTTGAAGGTGTAAGGTCGAGTGGACCGACAGGAGAGGACTTGAACATTGGTGACCACGGAGAGGTCCAAGATGGGATTGAGAAGAAGTAGTCAAGATTATGATATCCATGTAGAAACTCAAATGAGGGCATTCGTAACAGTACATACAAAATTACAATCATTTCTCAACAGTTGGGTATCTTAAAGTGAACTGACATCTAACCTTAGCGGTGTCTACCCCTTCCTCCTCTGTAGTGTCTATCTCCTCGGTATCCCCCATAAGGTCCTCCGCGCCTATGATCCCCACGATCTCTGTGTCCACGGTATCCTCCCCGTCCACCTCCTCCAGGACCCTCTTCAAGAGGAAGCGGCGCTATGGGTTCTTCAACCTCGACCTCGTACTCTTCATATTCATCTTTGAAGAATTCACTTGTCATTTCCTGCTCCCTCTTTGCAGCCTCGGGGTCAAACACAAACCGCATCGTTCCCTCTTGCCCACGCGCCGTTCGTCGTCCCGAAGCATCGCCTGGCCACGATGCTGCCGTCACGGGGGTTGTGGCAGATGCGGGTGTCGAGGGCTGCGGATCCTCGGCTTCGCAGCGGGTGCAGAAGTTGAGATACCTTGGTTCAAAAGCCTTGTCAAGATCGTTGTTAAGCCGAATCTTGATATCAATAATCCTGTTCTGATCAATCTGCGCCCCGATCTTTGTGGATTTAGAATGCTGCACGTAGAGGTCCAAAATATCCAGCATCGTCTCCATAACCGCACCGCGACTGTACTGCGGTTTTGTCGTCGTGTATTCGCGAACCTTGTCGACGTGTTGTTCTGTCATGAGAGCCGTGAGCTCCACGATAGCCATGACCATGGAGAAAGTTGTGCGCTTGATGGGTACAAAGGTCTTGTAGATGTCGATACACATTATGTATGCTGTGTCGTAGAATGGTTTGCCTTCTTTCCCGAAGATGTCACGGACGACTTTGACGAGAAGTTTTTGCGGGTAGCGCGTGCGAAAATCGAAGCCGATTGTTTCGAGGATGAGGCGTTCGAGACAGATGATGATTTTGCCTTGTTCAAATATCTGAAAAGTCAGCGAATGGTCTAATTTCACGACAATTGACATTACCTTGTCATCTGCTGCTACGGGTTTGTCAGGGTTTTTGACAGCATGCGCTGCTGCTAGAATATCCTTGGACTTTTTGATTGTATCCTCCACCTTGCAAGCAACAAACAACGAAGCCAGCGCGGCATCTTGATAGTCGTACTCTGCATCTCGGAAGTTGAGTCGGAACTTGTGAAAGTATGTGCACGCCGTATCGAAAGTACGAACAGGTCTATCGAGTTAGTCGCGTACCGCACAGGAGCGTCTGAACATACAGTTGTAGGTATTGTCTGACGTTGTCAATCAGCTGCACGCCTTTAAGACTGTAGTTATCTTGTCTTGCAGGATCGCAGCCGTTGTCTTTGAGCATGCGACGGAGCTTTAGTTCGGATGTGTATTGATTCGAGCTGGAGATGAAGCCTGGATGAGGTCCGATCTTGGGCACTCCGTCGCCATTTGTTGCCGCGGATACATCTCGATTGGACGCCATCTCGAGTCGCCCTATAGGGTTGATGAGGGCAAGGTTCGTCGTGGGTGATTGTGTGTTGCGTTTCGTGAAAGTCTCGATCGCAGAGGATCGCTGAGGGTGCCAGATTCAACGGCTCTTTCCGCGCGTCACTTTTCGCCGTATATACCGGAGTAAAAGAGGCGATTGGCCAGGAAGATATAATACCTCCAGTGATAGACCCAGGTTTATGTGTTGTCGCGTGGAAATGATTTCACTTGTCATGATGAAATGTTCTTGCGATGGGGCGGAAGCTTTTTGTGGCGCAGTCGGCACTAGCCACAGTTTATGGTTTGCTCATGAAGAGAATCTTTCACGATCGAAGGACGAGTCTTTGGTATTATCGTTATTACAGTGTTGACTTGTTTATGATTCATTGATACCGTGTTCGTCTCTTGAGCTGACAGATCATATAGCCAATCATGGGATCACCTAGTCTCATTAACCTGAGAGGTAACTAACCCTAGACCTGTTTATTAGTCTAGTCTCTGGAAGCTACAAATACATTGTAAGAGGACACATACTGCATACTCACTATGTCCATATTCGAAAGAGGGAATAATGTGATATTTATCTGATTTTAAACGGTCAGGCAAAAGTAGCTAGCACAGGAGTGTTTGAAAAACGGGTGTATAGAAGCAAGTTTGATCAACGGTAGAGTTATGCAGACACGAAGGAAAGATACCCACGTAAGTACGATTGCTATAATGGACAGTTCCCCTCGCGAATGGTTGTCAAGCGGAATGATGACGCATTTCACAATATTCAACTGCCATCGCTTATATCACTTCCAGACAACGAATCGTGGTAGTCGTCCCTGAAGCATTCTCATGTCAGTCAAAATCCAAGGCAATTGATCGGCAGGGCTCTGCACTAACCATTGCGCTTATATCCACTTATTTTGGAGTCGCGTCGGGAAGTCGGGACCTGCATGTTGGAGATCGGGGAAGTGCTTCTCCACGAGAAGAAAGACACGATTGTTTCGATATTTACAAGAAGACGAGAGACAAAACAGAAAGATCTATAGAACTAGATGCAATAGACAGAACATCCACCTGCAAATCGTTTCACAAGCTCTTTCCTTGTTAAGCCATCATCCCTGTCCCCGCGTTCCTTCCGAAAGTGGAGGTCTTAGCTCGCTGCAAGCATGTAGACTAGACCCTGACGTCTTCAACTCTAGGCAACTCTCCATTCTCATCAACATCCATCACTTCGTCATATTCATCAGTATCGTCTCCATCACATCCATCTTATTGATTGTACGTTCGTTATCATGCTCTACACTTCTTTGCTCCGTTTTGGCTTTGCCATAGGAGCTCTCGCTGGTCATGGCCACGCGGCACCACACGCCAAAGATGACCTTGATGATACTCCCCTCCCCATCGTCGTTTGGCACGGCCTGGGTGATCAGTTCAACAGCGATGGCATGAAGAGCATCGAAGAACTCGCTGAAGCCATCAACCCCGGTACTTTTGTTCACGTCATCTCCCTTAATGAGGACCCCAACCAAGATCGCTCTGCTACCTTTACTGGTAACGTCACGGATCAGATCAGCAAGGTCTGCGAGGAACTTGCCAAGCACCCAATCCTCTCTACAGCACCCGCTATCGATGCCATCGGTATTTCTCAGGGTGGCCAGTTCCTCCGTGGCTATGTTGAGCGATGCAATTGGCCACAAGTTCGTAGTCTTGTTACCTTTGGCAGCCAGCACAACGGCATCGTCAAGTTCAAGGCCTGTAGTCAGAACGACTGGCTCTGCAAGGGTGCCATGGCCCTCCTTCGATTCAACGTCTGGAGCAGCTTTGTGCAATCACGTCTTGTCCCAGCCCAGTACTACCGCGATCCTAGTACCGAAAAGGAATACAACAACTACCTCGAAAACTCCAACTTTCTTGCCGACATCAACAACGAGCGTGAGCTCAAGAACGTCAAGTACAAGGCGAACCTCGGCAGTTTGACCAACTTTGTCATGTGGATGTTTGAGGATGACAACCTGGTTGTTCCCAAGGAAACTTCATGGTTTGAGGAAGTTAATGGCACAGAGAGCATCCCCCTCCGAGCTCGCAAGCTCTACCAGGAGGACTGGCTCGGTCTCCGAGGTTTGGATCGCAACGGTGGCCTTCACTTCCGAAGCGCCCCTGGCGATCATCTCCAAGGTATGGAGGAGTTGCTCAACCAAACCATCACGGACTACTTTGGTCCTTGGAAGCGAAGTTTCTCGTCGCCTGATATCTATATGGAGGAGGATGTCTGGCAAGTGGAGGAGCTGTAGCACGGCTCGGATGGTTATGGTATAAATCGCGAGACGTTGAGTTCCAAGGTTTATGTGAGTTTTATGTTTCCAAGCTTGATCTGTTCTAATCTTGAATAACTGCAGGTTCAAGATGAAGAACGCGACTTTCACCCTACTACTACTATTACTACATGTCACTTGACCCCTGTGCCAAATGCCGACCTAGATCAAGACCCGACTGGAAAATCGTGTTTGCACGCCCGTAACAATGAACCGCATCCAAGTGACTGCTCGAACTCAAACTCAGAATCCGATGACACGATCGATGATTGGGACTCTGATGTCTTGGATGCTCTCGACAACTCGGACCCTGATTACATACCGTATTTCTGGATGTCCAAGGACAGATCCACAAAAGCACGCTGTTATTGTTCGGAATTGAATGAAGGCGAAGTACTATGTGAATGTGACGAACCAGACAAGCATCTCGGTTCCAAAAAGATTGTCATGGTTGCGCAAGACCCTGCTGAGTATCTCAAAAACGTCGAGTGTCGGTGCAAGAAAGTTGGCCGTGAAGGACATTGTGACTGTAACGGCCGAGTTCGTCGCGTGAATTCCGACAAGATTCGCTTGATACCTATTGAAGAATAATGGACTGGAAATGCATGAGATGGACAGGCAGTGTAGTATTACTCAGCAGTGTAGTATTACTCAACAGTTAATATTGTTAGGAATGCAAGTATACAGTTCGTTCTATTCTGGGTTTTTTACCACCTTTCAACGCCCCAACACCGATGCAAATACCATGTTTTAGTTGTCAATAGCCTTCTTGGCCGAAGCCTTTTGCTTTCTCAAACGGGTCTTGCGGTCCGAGATTTGCTTATCAAGCTTGTTGTCATCGGCCTCAGGAACCTCCTTCTGCTTCTTAGCCTTCTTAGGAGCAGCCTCGACCTCCTCGGCGTTCTCGAGCGACTTGCGCTTCTTGCCAATGTTGGCCTTTTCAATGTTGGCCTTGGCCTCATCCTCAGCAATGACATCCTTCTCATCAACCCAGAGCTCATCGGTCAACCAGATGGGGAGAGCAGTAGTCTCGGGCCCCTTGATGTAAATGCTCTTCATGTTGCGCCACTTTTGAGGAATCCACTTCTCGATCATACCGGTGACAACAGCGTCGACATTGTCGGCAATTTGCTGAGCGGTCCAACCAGAGTATCCAATTCGGATAGAAGTGTTTGTTGATGGGGTAAGGCTGACGAAAGCAGAGTTGATAGCCTTCTGGACCTCCTTGGCGATCTCAGCAGGTGTACCAGAGTTGACGGTACCCTCAGCCTTGACACGCTTCTGTCGCTTTCCATCGACCTTGGGAGCCTTGGCCTGCAGGTTGACAGGGACCGGTCGCTTCTGTGTTGTCTTGTAAAAGGTCTTGCCTAGAACCTTGGGTAACCGGTTGATGATGCGGTCGTCACCAAGGAAGATGTCGGCCTCGTTGAAGAGCTTCCTCTGAGCCTCGTACTGGCTGTACTTGGCCTTGAGCTTGCCGTAGTCGACAACACGAGTGATGCGCTTGCGAAGCTCCTCAGGGAACTCCTCCGAGGCGACAATGTTCTTGTAGTGGCGCTGAGGCTCGGCGGTGATGAGACAAATAGTTGTGGACTCGTCGGTGTTGAGCGAGTGAGGAAGGGAGATCTTGCCGGGCTGCAGGCGGGCCTTGTCGACGATGTGACGCTTGGTGGTCAAGTTGAGCCAGATGGGGATGTTTTGGGAGTCTTCATCGTCGTCGAGGAGGTTGCGCTTGCTAGACTCGTCGGCCTTTTGCTTGGAAGCCTTCTTGATGTGTGCCAAAAGAGCCTTGGACGCCTTGAGGGTCTAGGGAGGAATTGTTAGAGCAGCTAGGGATGTGTAATGTCGAGGAAAACTTACCTGATCAGGGTCAATTGCGGCGACAGCAGTAGAGCCGGTAGCGACGACTTCCTTTGAGGGCGCCATTGTCGCAAAAATAAAGATGTTTGGGTTGTAAAAGTTGTTGATATGATAGTGGGGGCTCTACTTTATCAGTAGTCGACGAAGAAAAATAATTTTTTTTCTACGATAGTTGCGATCGGAATTACAAGACCCGAGCTCCGGTCCAGGGGTCTCTAGCGGCGCGGCAGACCCACTTTCTTCGTGGACGGCTTACAAGATGAGGATTTGATCCTACAACAAACATAATACCAAGCGATTATTTATGCAATTTTCAAGTCGAAACGATTATTCAAACAAGCCAAACAAACAGATTACCCCGGAATGCAGGACCCCAGTAATAGGAGATCCTCCTGCGACCAGTGCAGTACAGTCACCTGCAATTCCCGCTCATATCCGGGTCCACTGCTGATCAATCAATAAGGACAAAAGAAGCTCAAATGTGACGGTGGATATCCGTATTGCGGAAGATGCTCCAGTACATCAGAAACATGTATATACTCGGCCAAGTTACCTATGGGAAGACCAAAAAAGAGAAAAATCACCGAAAGCGAGGTCCCTCATAGCAGTGCGGAGAGCAGGACATCACCGTCAACTTTGGCTATGAGTATCACGAGCGAAACGGGAAGTGAAGCTGAGAGGAGATCAAGTTTTGATCATTGTCAGCACATGTCTGATGATACCCTGTTGGAAATGATGTCTCT
This sequence comes from Fusarium palustre, assembly GCA_014899045.1. NCBI lineage: Eukaryota > Fungi > Ascomycota > Sordariomycetes > Hypocreales > Nectriaceae > Fusarium > Fusarium palustre. Next base: position 210,504 of record JAAVUH010000029.1, on the reverse strand, counting down.
TGGGTGAGTTGATACTACAAGACACCTTGATGGCCCACTAACACATCTCAGGTCAGATACAAACGTTGATCCAAAGCTGCTGGCTTTTGAGACAGATCCCAGCAAGCAAAGTTGTGCATGTCTTGCAAATTTATATCTATCGTTAGAAGAAGTCCGGAAAGCAGATGACCTGCCCTTTACATCTCGACTATCAGTCTTGCGACAGTTGACAACCACAGCAGCAGGTGTCATTCAATGTCAAATATGTCCTACCAAATTTCTCTGGGCCATGCAGAATGCCCAGCTTCTCAACACCTTGATTATATCCCTTGCCGAGGGGTACAAGAGGATTGTGAAATTTGTCGAGGACGAGACGATACGGGCTGAAGAAGCCAATGAAGCAAAGGATTTATGTATAAATGAAGGCCAACAATCTGACACGGGGCTTCAAATGAGTTTGGATCCAGAAGATTGGCAGATTATCGCAAACAAGGCGATAAAAACAGAGCTGTTTGGGACGAAACATTGCACGACTAACTCGTTCGTGGCGATGCTGCAGTTGATGGAGGATAGACAAAATGCATGGCACTCAGGGCATACTCATGTTCCACCCGGGATTGGAACTCGCATGACTCATCAGATGCATGAGAAAGAGCCGCATTGCGTTTCGGTCGTGAAGCATACGAGAGATATGGTAAGTCAGTTGTTGTCTGTTTGAGCGTGTGATTGGAGACAAGGTAATGTGATGATGCCTGTTTATTAGCAAGAACTTGTATGGAAAGAGACTGCTTGCATTCGGTAGAAGGAAGAGACCTGTGTGCACCCAGATAGTAATATTTAGAACTAGCCAAGTATTAGAAGCAATCGGAGATATACCGGGCAAGATATAGTTATGAAATATGTACAATTAAATTGAAACAATCCCATATTTTACCAAGAGTCCATGATACCTTTTGTCTTCCTGATGTTTAAGCCAGATCGCAAAAGGCAGCTAGGATCAGGCGACAATACTACAAAGCCGATTCAAGTTGAGAATCCAAATTATGAAACCCCAGCAGGCGTGATTATCTCTAGCGAGAAATGTGACGAATCTTGAGACCTGCATGAGGGAGAGCCTGCAAGTCTGCACTGAGATATACCAGCCCCGACCAGATTCTCCGGATGGGATGCTACAACGTTAGAACAGCTTAGCATCGTCCAGAACCAGGGTCAACACTAAAGATCTAGTCAGCTTTATTACATCAACAAAGCAAAGACAACAAACATACCGCCATTTGAATCTGCTGTTGTGGTTTGTGCCTCCCTGTCTACAATTCTCTATCATGTGTTGCAACCAAATTTGGCATTCTTCGGATGACAAAGTATAATCCTTGGCCTGGGTATTCTGCATCTCAAAAACGATTTTGTGGTTGTTATCAGACTGGTAATAATTATAGCAGCCCTTTTTCTGCTGGCCCTGGCGGAACTTTCCAGATCCTCCATTACCAGAACACCATCGACCGGCGCGGTCAATGGCGTAGTCCGTGTTGTCACCAAAATAGGAACCGCTCTGATAGCAGTATCGGTTTTGACGTTTCATAAGATTGGCTTTATTCTCAGAGACGTCTCGAATGTCGAACCCGTCTTGAGCAACATCGTGTTTGGATGGATCCGGTAAGGGGTTGGCAATGGCCATGGAGACTGCCGACAAGATGGTAAAAAGGCTTGTGATTTGCATGGTGAAAGGTATATAAATGGTCTGAAAGGACTGAAATCGGATGAGATTTTGGGAAGTGTTGATTTGAGGATGGGAAATGGTATTTTGGTCTGAGAGTTCTCTTCTCTTTATAGTTGGTCGTTTTGGAGACGATTACAAGTCACTTTACCTGGGAGAAGTAATCAAGTCAGTTGCCGCTATATTTAATTTCTCCACAGATACAAGATGAGTTTATCCAATAGGTATTGTAGGTTTCCGAGATTGAATCCACTGAGGTTGATTCTTGATTTTTCAAAGACTGGTCTGGGTCATGCCAAGGTTCGGGCCAAGCATAGTAAGAGCAATACGATCTATCAAAGCCAAATTTCTATTGGTATAAAGAAAAAGGAGCGCAAATAGCATAAGCTACAGGCGAATCGGGCTGCTCCCTCGAGTGATGTAAGCTTACTGAACATAGCAAACGAAGCGAGCTGACGTTGGAAATGTGTCGTGTGCAAAAAAAGAAAGACTCGTTGACCTATGACTTTCCATCCAATGGAACGGTACGGTCTTGCTGAAACTATGATATAGAGAAAGTACTTTACTAATGCCCGTGTATAATCATCAGTTGTGCTGAACTCAACATGATGGCCAGTGACAACAACAGGTGTGTATGCGTTTGTATCTCGATGGAAGCGACTAGACCCTGACTGTTTTTACGCGAGTCAACATTTGCGAGATATGATAACTGTATCAAGTCTGTAGTGTAGGCGCCCTGAGTGTTGAGGGTGCTTCCTGTACCATCACTCGAGCTATATTTATGTAGTCCTGACATATTACGTGAATGGATGTGCGATAACCTTGATGTACATCATTGCGCTGTGGTCTTGAGATCGCTAGACATTTAGCATGTCTTTGGAATGATGAGGGATCTTGAAAATGATACACTGCTTACGACCCGGCTCTGTCGCAGTACCTGTGGTAATCCAACCCCAATCAAGGCCGTGCCAGTAGCAGAGCTAAACCCCGACCAAATGATAAAGAGAGTAGAGTTTCAAAACACGCGGCTGATTAATTCAAGTATGCGACCAAAGTATCCCTCCTATGAGATAGTTGTAGTTGTACACTGCATGTCTGACTACTGACCGCTGACTTAGACCCCACAAAGCTTTAGTAGTGCGGATCTCCACGCGGATTTCCGCAGTATCCCAGCTTTTACTTGGACTACCGCGCGGAATTCCACTCTATAGATAACCTCAATAGACAAAAATTTTACTTTCAGTTTGCATTGTAATCTAGAATAACTAATAGCTACAGGATTCCCTGACTCACCTGGCTATAAAAAAGCTACAGTGCCCAGTTTCTCAGGTCTAGGAAAAACAGTCCTTCACACTTTCAACAGCCACTACAGTCCTTTATCTCCCATCATTTCTATCAATCAACTTCTATCATGGCAACTGATACCCCGACAATTGGCTATCGCCTATTTCCCGTCACAGAGAAATCTTACAAGGCTGTCTATCCTGCTATCTCGCCTTCCAAGCCATCACTGTCCCAAGCTGGCAAAACCATCCTCATCACAGGAGCTACCCGAGGAATTGGTTTTGAAACTGCTCGGTCGTTTGCTACTGCTGGTGCCGAAAGGGTGATCATTGTTGGCAGAGACGAGTCGAAAGCCAAGTCTGCCGCCGAGACACTTACTTGTCAGTCTGGTAGTGCTAACACCAGCACTGTCTTTGAAGGCCGAAGCTGTGATGCTGCTTCGTCTGCTAGTGTTGACAGGTTGTGGGATGAGCTTGATACAGACGGCATAATTGTTGACGTAATAGTTCTCAATGCTGCGCTGACAAGCCAATTTGGAAAAATGACAGACCTGGGCTGGGAAGAGGTTTGGAAAGCATACGAGGTCAACGTTCGATCTTCCCATCAGTTCTGCGACAGACTGAGGAAGCAAGTCTTGGGTCAAGGACGCAAGGTACGTTTATACAGTATTCCATAACTATAGCCATGCACCTTTCTTGGTCCCTGTCACTAATCAAAAAAACTAATAGAAGTATGTTGTCAACATTTCGACTTCTGCCATCCACGACTTCCCAGCGGCTTCCTACTCTCCCGGCTATTCCTTGACCAAGAATTCGGTTGCTCTTTTGCTTCAACTTCTTGCTCGTGAACTTCCAGCTTCTGAAATGCAATTTGTGAGCCTTCATCCTGGCGCCATCCTCACCCCGGCTGCAGCAGGACTGGGATGCGATGAAACTACGCTGGACTGGGACGATAGTGAGTTCACCTGTACCGCCTTTCCTGTACAAGCTGATGACTAAACCAAATCTAGTCAGTCTCCCTTCATCTGTGGCAGTATGGGCGGCCTCGGATGAGGCCGCCTTCTTGCATGGGCGATTCATTTGGTCCATGTGGGATGTCGAAGAACTTGCTTCTGGTGAACTTGGGAAACGCCTTGCGAGTGACGAAAACTTCCTTCGTGTTGGTGTGCACGGGCTTGAGTATGGAGTAGCTAAATAAGCAAGGCCGATTGCATAAATTGTCAAATGCATGTAACGGATTCTAATATTGAGGACTTATTCGCTTTTCCCGCAATCCCCATCTTCTCAGGGTCTCCCTGTCACCACCAAGCCAACGTTCTAATGCTTCTAAGCCAGTGAAAGTTGCGCGAAATATAATACCTAGTTCCTCGAAATCATCGGGTGTGGCTTTTTCTGTATCGCGACCAAAAGTCGACACAGTAAGTTCAAGACGGGGGAACTTGGACCAAGCCAATTCCCATTCAGCTGCTGATCTGGCTTCCCAGAGCGCAGCTTGGGCTGTGAACCCAAGACTTTCTACTACTTGTTCTCCTCTGTCCCATCTAAACTTCAGAAACGTGTACACCCCAGTCACGACTTCGGAAAATAATACTGTCCGCCGCACACTTTCTTGAGACACCCAGTCCATCCAACATTTTGGGGTATCAAATGTCTGTATTCTCTGCCGCAGTCTTGCGGCCCATGATGTCAGATACGTCGCATCACGTTCGGCTTGACCTTGTTGAGTAATGTCCATAGTGGAGAAGAGTCGAATGCACTGATAGATGAGAAGTGCCTGAACAGGTGGGAGAAGGTCAAGTTGAACTGTTGGGTGATGTACAAATAGTCTTTCGACAGCCTGTGTCAAGAGTGTTGCCCGTCTCTCAATCTCGCTCTTGACGATCTCCACATTGGATGAGTTTCTCATGGCATGCAAACAGCTGGCGGCAAGAGCCTCTTGCAATACAGCTGAATTGCCGACTTGCGAGTGATGAATAAAGGCGGTTTGGCCTGTCTGAGCTAATGTAACGGCTTGTGATGCAATACGCCGTCCTACGTATTCTATGCGAGCCTGGAACCTGCTGTTGATGGGAATAGCCCCCTCCATAGAACTCATAGGGTGACTGGTCAGCGGGAGCTCACTGGTTATTGATGCCGTCGCAAAGTTGAAATCGAGAGATGATATCTCCGTACTATTGACCAGACCGCCTAATAGAGCTTCCATAGCAGGGGAAAGTGGCCGAGGGATGGTGGTAGGTTCGGAAGGGCACAAAAGGTTGTTAATATCACTAGATGTCCCAGGTGTCCCAGATATCCAGGAGAAGTCTTGATGAGTGAAACTCGATACTGGAGAGTTGCCATTGTCAAGTTGTGTCCAAGGGTACTCGCAGCAAACTCTCTTTACGAGACATCGATCGCAAGATGGCAGCCCAAGATCACAGCGCCGCTTGGACTTGACACAGGCTCTGCATGATTTGCGCCGTGTGGATAGCATTGATAGTAGGTAGGTGAAGTTTATTAGAAAGACATGAATAGTGGTCTCAAGGAAGATACGATTTCTATACCAAGCTATAATCTCACAGCTTAGCAACCCAGATGCGGAACAACAATAAACCGGCTTAATATACTGCAAGTAACGTGAATAATAAGTAAGTAGGCTAACTAAGTAACTAGGCTAAAAATAATAGAGAGTTAAGACAATAATATTAATCTTTTACCCCAGATATACTGAGCCAAGAGTTGGCGAACCAGGTGAGCAAGAGATCCAGACGACGAAATGCTGCCTTATGGCTATGTGTCAACGCAAGTCCAGCCTTGATGAAAATCTTTCATCCGTTGGCTTGGCATTACTGGGACATATTGTACAACGCAGTCATTTACAAGTGTTTCTAGAGGGTGGAACCAAACTCACCCCGACAAACTGGCAGGCCTATAGGTCGACTTAAGGGGTGTGAAGACTCACCGAAAGATGTGACATGGACAGCCAAGTGCCAACAATACCTTGGCAGATTCTGCCGGTTAGTCACAATGACATCGAAGTGCATGCACTGGCTACCTCCAGCGTCCTGAATCGAGCCTCCAAATCCGGAAGCAGTGGTTAACTACCCATCCTGGGTGAGATACCCCATTGCAATGTGAGCACCCAGGCGACGAGACGTCTTACTGATCGTCACTTCCTGTGCTTGGTCTGCATTCCGTTCGCTGAATCCTGCGGGTATGGATTTGTGTCAGAAGGATAATCAGGCTCTGTCCGGTGACATGCTGACTGAAAACAATGCAGTCACCAATGATACAGGTGAATCATACGTTAGTTCTGCAGCCACCTCTATTGGCAGTGGTGATCAGCACAACGGAAACCACACCGAGCACAACAACCATTCATTTAACTTTGCACCTACATTTAAATTCACTCTTAATGTCCATCTGGACTCAACAGTGATGCTATATGCCATGGCACATGTTGGATCTGCCCAGCTGCTGGACAGGAAGCGCGAGATTGCCGGCATGGGTGCTATGTTGGTCTTGATCAAACTGATTCTCTGACTTTGCAGACACTGGAAATGATCTCCGCCTTGAAGCATCAGATCATGGATTTTCAGATAGGACTGCAGCGTTGTGGCACATGTTGATGCTTCGCTATTGGCCATTATTTCAACACCGTCGTATTTGATCGAATCCAGAGTGCCAAGTCAGAAAAACTGTCTCAGGCTGAGGCATTTTGCGGAGTGGAGCTGTGATGAATGTCCTATGAAGAGATGAAAAGATGAATTTGATTAGCTTGGAAGACTTTCGAGAATGGAACATAATAATTTTGTCAACCAGGGCTCAAATTTAGCCACGTAGCTTCATCCATCATCAAATACAGTCATGTGATGTAAGTTGCAAATAAAAGTACACATCGGAACTTCAAGTTACGTCTAAGTTTCAAGACTCAAAAGATGACTTATGTAGCAGCTTGTTCCTAACGTTTGTTCCAAGACTTTTCATCCACTGACCAATACATTGGGACGGCTATCGTCGAGTGCGTTTCCAGTGAACTTTCTTTGGGAGTTGAACTAATACAAGAGAAAGATAGTATAAAGGTCATTGACCCAAGACAGTGTGCACCAGTCCGCCGAGCCTCCAAAATCCAATTGGGGAAAAGTTGCGAGAGTGCTCCGAGCCTAATAGAACCTCGAAAGCTCCCCTACACCCTGTTATACTTGTACAACCTCATAAGTGGCTCAGCCAGCCTTTGCCACTGAGGCTATCATCTGATGTTATAACCAAATTTAAGGCGCAAATCGCGGCAATCTTTACCCCTGAAACGGTTCTAAAATCTCACCGATCACCTCAAAAGTGCAGTCTTATTCAGGTATGCGGAGTTTTAGTTCTTCACCCTTATTTGCCATGTCACTATACCGCTTCTTGAGTATCTCGGGTACACCGAGTCTGGCACACAACTCTATTATCCTTGGAGAGTTAGTTTCCCAAAAGATCCAGGAATTAATGCCCAATTTTTAGTGTGATGGGGACATCTAGGCCTCATCTTTCAGCAGCGCTCGTTGATAATTTCCTTTCTTGAGTCATTCCGAATGCCACGTCGATAAAGTTACTGATAGTCCTACATTTTCAACACCATAATCTAAATTTTGAGGGAGAAATTCTACTCAAGATAGCTGTTAGTGATCGTTGGCCTTGACTGACCGCTCTTTAACTTGGCTGACATCCTAAAAATTATAGGGCCTCGAAATTGGATCGGGGCTATCATGGCAGAAGTTATCGGCGTCGCCGCATCGGCCGCCCAGCTTGGTGCAGTGTGCTTCTCTTTGATTGATATCTTGAGAAAGGCAAGAGGTTGCGCAACTATAATTAAACAATATTACTCCCAACTACGAGAACTTCACGACCTCTCTATCAGCATCTACGAAAACCCACTTTTGCAAACTCCTGAGATAGGGACTCAGACGAAAGCTCTTCTCTCAACCATAGACAACAACTGCATCAATTCCCTTCTCAAGAAAGGAAGGTTACTTCGAGCTTGGAGCTTTCTGTACCGAGAGCAAGACCTTGTCGATATCTTTGTCACACTTGAACAACAGAAGAGTACCCTCTGCCTTGCCATCAATCAAATACAGTCCAAAGCTTTGTATCAAATCAAGACTGATATCGAGAAGATGTCTTCCAAAACAGCTGTCAAGGACAAATCATCCAAGTTCCACAATGGGAGCTCACTGGAGTTTCTTTATCGCGGCGAAACCTCACAGAATTCTCTTCTGCGCAAAGAACTTGACCATGTCGGCCTCTCTGGTCCTTCAGCAACGTCATCAGTGATGGTGATCCAACATCTGGCGAACTCTTCTGCGAAGAGAACCGCCACCGTCATGTCGTCACACTCGAACAACTTGGCTGATGCTAGGTTTGAACAAGCCGGACCACAGTGGAACCGCTGTCAGACCGATCCAGGTTTTCATCAAGAAAACAGACGAATCTACACGATCAATGGCCCACTCTCCCAAGAACTCGCCAAGAATAAACCCATTCAATGCACGTTCAGTGATCAGCTAAAGCTGGGAAACGGAAATCAGAACAACCGCCATCATATCAAGTTTGTGGGAGACATTACTGGTGCAGTTGTGCCGAACATGGATCATGATCGATGGAATGATTGCAACATCAAGGCTTGTGCGACTGAAGATGGAAAGGGTCAGATTCTTGGAACACAGTTCAATGGGATTGAGATTGAGTACGAGGAGGCAGCCACAGATGCCAAGAATGGATGATTGCAGATAAAATGAGGTGAAGGATTCGCTTATCATGGAAAAAAGGCAGTAGAAAAATTAGTCGATTTATGAATTGACACAAAGTTCGGTACAGTTCTTTGTCTTGCAACTATCGAAGTTGGTGTAAGTTTGAAGACTGGTACCAAGTCTTTGAGAAAGGAAACGAGGTGATTTTTTTGCTATATTTTTAAAAAGAGATCTATAACTATACCTATAAAGTGATCAAAGATATACGTATTCAGAAGCCGTAACTTATCATGTGTGATAGATCTCCATGTTCGTGATAAGGAGCTCACGTGATATGTCACATGTCGTATTCCAAACCAATTTAGCACCATAATGAGAGAAATCTTTGACTTCTTTCCACATAACGAAATAGCCCAACAGCCAAGTACCATTAGTAACATGAATTTTTTCAATCCCTTCTCCCGGCAGGGCGCCCAATGGACCTTTGTGGGACATATTTCGGAGTTTCCAGATGTGGATGACGATGCTGGCAACCTAGCAAAACATCGACTGTGCAATACAAAATCAATACCAGGATGCAAAGCCTTTCACATCCCAAAAGAGGATATATCTTTGTCCAAGGAGGTTGAGGTAGGAGATGATGCACTGGGGCAGCCTCTCGAAGATCAAGTTCTCGTCTTTCAATACAAAGGAAAATTCCATGCAGTTGACCACGTAGGCAAATATCACCATCTTCAAGGGCAGATTGCTAACAAGGATGCCAGTCTTGCCCGCATAGTCAGTTCCCCCTCTCAAGAGGCACGCCTTTCGATATTGAGGACTTTGGAGTCACTCTCAGCGTGGGTGTTACGTGTCCCAAGCACGATTGGTCTTTTGATCTCTTTACCGGCATGTCTGATCGTGGAAGTTACAAACTCAAAACTTGGGAGGTCCAGATCAGAGACGCCAAGGAACACAACTCGTCTCAAGTGGACGGCGATGACGAGAAGAAGAAGGACAGTGAGGTCTGGGTGAGGAGAAAGCAGAGGATAGGTTAACACATCGCTTCTGCAAGCAATCTCAAGATGCGAAATGTTTTCCCCTTCTTTTTAACTATGGCCTAGATACCATGCCAGATGCGTCGTCAGCACTTTCGAGTTGCACCAACCCTCGAACAGTTCAGAAAGGCACTCGAGTTATAGGTGGCATGGAAGTCCACGATAGTCATGGTATTCGACCTTGAACGCAGGGAACTAGTTTCGACGCAACAGCCGCAGAACCAAGAGGCCAGCAAGACACTTGCATACGGATGAACAAGCTGGCACTGCACAGAACATCCAGATGCCATTTTATCCCAGTTGATCACACACAAATCAATGTGTTCTACAACTCGGCTTCGATGATATTGGAAATAGGACTGACAAATGCTGGCCAAGTGTCCCAGATATCCACTGTGCAGGCCGCATCAGCATACCTGAGGGCAGTATCAGTATCACTCACTTCCTAGAAAGTCACGTTGTGGAGTCTGATATGGGCAGTAAGCACTGATTTTGGCAATACATCAGAAACAATTAGAAATGTCGATGCGACATTCAAGGCGAATCAGATCCGGAAACTCCAAATGCGCGCACAATGAAGGGAATGAGGATAGCGGGAGGGATACCTGTAGCCCGTCGTGATCCTGTAGCTATTGCCCTGTTAGGGTCCCCTGAGATAAAACAACAAATACTACCACTGTTCAATCCAAGGGGATGAGGGCCAGCGCCAGGTGGACTTCTGTAATTATAATGCAAACTCAAGAGAGCTCAATTCGATCGTTCTCGTCTCATGTGACTTTAGGATGGCGACTGCTATACCAATGCTATCCTCACCATAATGAAATGAAGCGGGGGCGCAGTTCCTTCCTTCAAGTAACCATGTCGAAGCACGATAGCGGAGTTTTGGGGAAGGTTCAGAATCAAGAGGAAGGTGACCTGTGAGTGGGCTATTGTGATCTTTTTTAGTTACGTCATGCCTCGCGAATCACTCCCGTCACTGGCACCTAGGCAGGTAGGCGATATGTTGTACTTGTACGAACTAATACGACCTTTCAACCCACGAAACCTTTTTCCATTGAAGGACATCATTCTGTTGTTTCTTGTACACCAAAAAGCATATAGGGCTTGACAACTACCCCATCTTAGATTAACATTGTCAGATTTGGCTATCTTGAGACACTTCCATCCGCCGTTGAAACCGAACATACGACAGTTTGCCAACTTTCAAAAACATCACGGATTTCGAGACGACAAACACATGCTGTAAGAACCATGCCTAGTCGTTGCATCGGACTAGAGTAGTCTGCGCTTCTGCAATCATGGCTGTTTCCAAGATTATTTCTTCCGTCGTTTGTGAAGCTGATGGCCAATTTCTGGACCACGAAACCTCCGGCTTATGCGTGGACATGTCGAGTAAGTGGTGCCCACAATCTCAACCAATAATCAAAGAGCAACCTGGAAAAGACGCTAATTCTTGGTACTTTATATGTTTGGCCCATGATAAGGCTCTATACATGTTCAGGATACGCTATCATCGATTCTGAGTACAATACCGAGACAGACATTAGACAAGATCAAAACGACAATCCATCACACACTGCCGACGAGAGTTATGACAAGGTCGGCCCCAACAAGGAAGTCTTTGAGGACTTGGCTGAGGATAATGATCTTAGGTAAGAAACCTTCCATTTGGTGGCTGCACCTCAGGCTCGGCACATCCCATCAAAGCTCGGTGATGATTCCAGACATACCGGGCTTCAACAAAAGGCTACTGATTTAATTCAACATATCTTCAAAATACTAAAGACTGCACAAATTATCAACTTCTCATGGTAAAGAAGCGCTTATGGACTCGACGCTATTAATGATGAAAGGGGTGGATCAAAGTCTCAGAGGGGAGTCTGGTAGAGTCTGACTGACAAAAGCAACACTGAGCTCATGCCGCTAATTACGAGCGTGTGAAGAACATCTAAGTATCGGGTACGTTTTAGGCTAACAGACACATGTGAAAAAAGCCAGCACTGCCGATGCCCTTTGTTACAGACGACCAGAAATCCCGGGGAGAAAAGCCGGTTGGACTACATCCCAATGAAACGCCAAGCTGCGCGAACGGGTTTCCTGGCAGACAATTGCCTTCGCCTCCAAAAGACAGATTAACCAGCCTCATCAGGATCCCAGCCTCCCCAGTTAACTGATGCAGACATTTAGGGGTTTCATACTTGAGGAGATGATCATCGAGATTTGTTCCCATGATCCTACGGATACTTCCCGAAATGCTACATGATGTCGGTACAACATGTTCCCATTACGAGTTCATCAATCGACGCCTTCCATCATACGCTACTTTACTCAACAACTGGTTTAAGTTCCAGCGAGGAAAACACCATCAGCGACAACCAGGCCTGTTCCGAGCGGACCACCGGGAAAGTGGAGGGCCCGAGGACACCATGCCAATATTGCGGTCGATGTTCCGAATCAAGCAAGGTCTTCGCAGCCACAAACTTATTCAACGTTTCTGGTTGGCTTGGATAAGACACAGTTCAACGATCTAGATTGAGGGGAACAACATGGGGTAATCCGGGGTAGCGTGGAGGAAATCAGGGATGCCACTCTTTACCCAGGTATTTAGTTGACAATATCCTCTGATAAAAAATGTTTGATTCAGTACCCCTAACTGCAGACTCTTCAATCATGGTCTCTTTCAAAACAGCCTTTTCTCTGTCTTCACAGGAGGTTGAAGCCGCGACACCTCCTGGAACGATCCAGATTCATCGTGAGTCCCAATTGCTCCTGGAACGACAACCCTAACATTCAGTAGGTGAAGAAGAAGATGGCCCTCGTCATATTTTGAGCCCAACCAACGACCCTCGAGATCCTCTAAACTTTCCAACGTGGACCAAGATCGCTGCTTTGCTGGTCGTCTCGCTATATGCATTCGTTGCCAACTTTACCTCTGGTGTCATTGCACCAGCACTCCAGATATGGCCCATGGTATTCCCTAGGGATCCGAGAAGTCTTTCTGAGCTTTCCAAGTTAATGGCTGTATGGGCCCTTTACCTGTTTCGAGACTATCGCTAACAGACGATACAGATCAACGTCCTCTTCCTCGGCGCAGGGAATATCTGGTGGGTGCCATTGTCGAATTGGATGGGACGTCGACCTGTTCTTATCGTCGCCACACTTCTCCTAACTTTCAGCACACTTTGGTGTGGACTGGCAACTTCGTTTGACTCTCTACTTGCTGCTAGGGCCTTTCAAGGCATGGGTGGTGCAGCAGCAGATTCAGTTGCTCCCGCTTTGGTTGGAGATCTGTTTCCCGTTCATCAACGCGGACGTGCTATGGTTTGTGCCCAACAAGTCAACGGCTGCAACATGCTAACTCTTTTAGGCCGTCTATACCGTCATGTTGGTTGTTGGACCACTCGCAGGTGGTATCTCGGGGGGCTATATCGCTTTTCAGCAGGGCTGGAAGATGATCTTTTGGGTCGGCGTTGCATTATCTGCGGCTTGCGTCGTCGGCGTCATCTTTTTTGTTCCCGAGACCCTATACAGCAGAAGCGCCCCGATCGAGGGCGTGCCCCATACAGAGTCTGAAAAGCAAGCTCAGTTCGGAAACAACGAGCATGTCGAAAATAAACAGACAAGTACAGTCGGCGAGCAACAGACCACAAAGCCATTCACCTACGTACAGTCCTTGGGTTTTATCAAGCCCCGCGGAAGTCTACTCAAGCAATTCATTCAACCATGGCGAACACTTGCTCTGCCTGGTACTTGGGTAGTTATGCTTCACTACGCGGGTCTGGTTGGAGGTATCGTGTCCATCTCGACCATCGGACCCCAACTGGTAGCCAGTCCACCTTATCTTTGGCAAGCAAACGCAGGCCTGATCAATATTGGCGCTCTTATTGGTGGCATCATTGGATACATCTATACCTACATGCTTGCCGATGGCTCACTTGTCAAAAAGGCGAGCAAGAAGCGCCACGGTGTTGCTGAGGCTGAAGATCGACTTCCTACTCTATTCTTCCCGCTCTTTGTAGCGACAGGCGGATTACTTGTTTTTGGATTCTGCGCTCAATATCCAGGAGGAAACATGTGGGTTGGATTGCAATTCGGATATGGAATGCTCACATTTGGTCTGATGCAAGTTCCCTCTGTCGGGTTCAACTATGTAAGTGCCATCCTTGCAGCCATCCTTGCATTGATGACATATTCTAACATACTTAGCTCATCGACTCGTACCACTCTTTGGCGGCAGATTGTTTCACAATGGTTACTATCCTCCGAGCAATCATTGCATTTGCGTGGACATTTTTCGTAGCTGATTGGATTCACCACAAAGGTGCCGCTGAGCCGTTTGGTATTTTTGGACTTTTGATGGGAATCTTTTCCTTGTTGACCGTCCCGCTTTGGATGTTTGGAAAACGAATGAGGATTGCGACAGCGGAAAGGGTCCTTCGTTGGCAGGGATTTTAGGGGATAATCCTTGCTGGTTGAGCCTCAACCGGTACCTCAAGCACGAGGGCAGATTTGCCCCTCGGTAACATTTATGATTTCACCACCAGAATGGATATCTTTCAACTTGACACCTATAACTTGACACCCATAACTTGACACCTGTAGGTGGAACCTTCTATTGTTATCTATTATCTTCGTTTAGGGAGTGAAAAATGACCCACCTATCGTGTCAATCTCTCCAAGAACAGCCAAGAAATCTAGACTCAACCTCTCACCGGAAGAGATCATCTCAGCAAATGCAACGATAGGCAAAACATCAGCTTACGAATGGCGGTAACAAAACACACAACTCAAACCCCTCTCTTTCGTTTTGTCTCCCCTCAAATGCCAAGCCCATATTAAAAAGAGGCGCCAAGGATTTGTTGGCCATTGGATACTATCCCCAGACCCGTACGACTTGCCAAGACTTCTTCTCACCGCACAGCCGTCTCATGTAAGACAAGAGGATTGTTTTGTTTCAAGACCCCAAACTGCATAAAGAATTTCTGTTTTATTTTTATTTACTAGAGGCCTCCTGTACTCTTCCCGAGACAAACATACGCAGGAACCAATAGCAAAGTTACTGTTGTATCATGTATGAAAGGCGGGTCTTTCGGTACTGAGGGTCCATGTGAGGCAGGCGGGGATGTTTTCAGGGGTCCATGTCTGCAAGTGGACTTTCTGATGCACTGCATTCGTGGCATCTTTCTCATCGCTCCTGCGCGGTTGACTCGGTCTTGGTGATTTCTTGGCTCTTGAAGGAAAGCGCATACGTGAGGCCTCGTGAATCACTGCCCCTCTTGAACAAATATATATAGACCTCAACTCTCCAATCTTTACCCTCTTCATCAACACTTCTTCTTCCACCAACACAAACCTATAACCTCATCCACAAAAATGGGCAACTTCCACGAGAGCTCTTCCAACATCTGGCTCGAGGACGGCCACATCCTCCACGCCGAGTGCGGTGATGGTGAGGGCGGCTCTGTCGAGTCTACTCTTGACCTTGATTACTACATCGGTAACGACAACGGTGCTTTCCAGTGGGGCGGTGAAGGTAAGTAAACCGAAACAAGCTGAACATCCAGTATGCTGACTTGACCAGGCTTCTCCGGATCTGCCTCCGACATTTCTTTCGAACTTGAGGGTGACGATGGCAACCCTATCCTCCGCGCCCACTTGAACCCCGTGGACGGTGATCCCGTCGAGGCCGACCTTAACCTCGCCGAGCGTATTGGCAATGACTGCGGCACTCTCATCTTCCGTGAGTTCTTATAGCACAACTAAGCGACTATTACTAACTAGTTATCAGTTGCTTAAACTTCATAAGTGGTAGTTCATGGGTAGAGGCAGAAACAACAAATCAAGTAAAACATTTCAAAAACTGTCCCTTTCACTGACCCTGCAATGTGGTGACATCCTGAATTACATACTCATTACTACTAAACATATACTGCAGTATATGGTTCCGTCACACTGAAACATGCATCAACACCCGGGTATCACGTGTCCATCTTTCGCTTTGCAGAATTCTCCAACTCCCCCATGAGCTGCACCAATTTCTCCGTCAAATGTGGTGTCGGCAGCCCCGCAAAGTTCCTCCTCACGACCCCCATCACAGCTTCCATAACCTTGTCAGGTTGACTCAACGATACACTCATCATAATCTCTCCTTGACTTTGAATCTCTGAATGCCATCTGATGCACGGCTGTCCCTGTCCGAATCCTTTGAACCTTTGCAAAGCAATACTGTCCGCGTCGTCCAGATATACGTTCTGACTCAGTGCCCGAGATTGGTCGGACAACAGACCGTAAACCCAAAAGGCCAAGCTGGCGTGGTATAGAATTATAGCCATAGGTCCACGCATGGAACCTTTCGGGGATTCTTTGGCGATTTGTACGATTTGGGCTGCATGGTAGATGGTGTGTCGTGCAGCTTCACTCTTGGCCCACTCCCGAACCATGGGATAAACTGCGCGTGCGCGTTCTGGACCTTCCATGCCTGCAAATATTTGAATATCTTCGAATGGCATCTGTAGGTGTAGCAGCGCGAGCTCAAGACGCATTTTTATCTCGGGATCTGCGGCAGCATCCGCCGACAAACTCAATTTCAAATGACCAAGCAGCTTCAACAGCTCATCTTTCCGCATCTCTGTCACGAGAGTATTCCATCGTCGTGGCTTTGATCGTTGTAGTGACGCGATTTGGAGATATTCCCAACACATAGTCCACGTACACGCCAGGACGGATAAAATTGCGGTGTGGGCATCTACTGAACCAGCATAGTTGTTCAAAACGTCAGGGTCATCAATCACATCGGCGACGTAGAGTGGTTCGGTATCCACACGCGAAGACATTAGGGAACTCCACTGCTCAGGAGATGAAGCAGTCCACAATTCTGCATTTCCTGGCAACGGCAGTAGAACCTCTGCGTACGAGACCAATGGACCAACCATCAGTGCCATGGAAGAGTTTGCGTCGTGAGAAAGCATTCGTAGGGCAAGTCGTTTGAATGACTCGTGCTGTATCCAATCTAGCCAATCTTGACGTGCGCGGCCAGCAGGTTTGTAATCCGAGTAGGCCGACCTCTTGAATTTTCCATCGCGGCGCATCATGGTTAGGACGGGATTAAAGAAGCTTTCCGCAATTTCGACCTTTCGGGGCAGGCCACTCCAGATGCCCATTTCCAGGACAATCACAAAGGCCTGGGTGAGTTGGAGGTCTCTAACAGTACTGTTGTCACTATCCCACTATAGAAGTTAGTACGTACTAATGTTTGTGGTTATAAAACTTACATGTTTAGCTACAGCTCCCCGGAGGCATTCTTGTATAGCATAGCCAAGCTTTGAAAGGGCTGGGTCGGATGTCAATACGGCACCACAAGCGGCCATGGCAGCAACTAGTTCCGGTCTCTTTTCGTTGGGGTTGAACGACGCTGCATGGATAAAGGCTGTGGCACGCGTGACAGACGAAGTCAAGTAAAATTGAAGAAGGGTATCCAGCAACTCAGCTGACGGAAATGAAGCAACCGCTTTGGAGAGATGGTCTGACCGACAACTGCTCACAACCATCATCAAGATCCTATCCCTTGCAGGACCCTCCAGCTTGGCACAAGTAACCCTTGTATTCAAATCCAAAGCGACACCAGACTCGGGAGAAGGATAAGCCGAGTCGGTAGCA
Source organism: Fusarium palustre (assembly GCA_014899045.1). Lineage (NCBI taxonomy): Eukaryota > Fungi > Ascomycota > Sordariomycetes > Hypocreales > Nectriaceae > Fusarium > Fusarium palustre. Next base: position 193,127 of record JAAVUH010000029.1, on the reverse strand, counting down.
GGAAGGGAAAGGTTGTGTTCTTCAGCGCCCGCATGATCCTTTGCGTTGGGTCTGAACTTCCAGTGTGAATTTTGGAATGCTTCAGTACACATAGCAGCTGGTTCACCGGGATCAGTGTGTGATGCAGCTCGCGGTGTCTGGGCTCCTCGTGGTGTCGGCTGGATACTTCTTATCTCGAAGGGTATGGTTGTATTATAAGAGTCGAGGAATCGTAGGTCAATGTCGTCGAGTTCATTGTAGGAGAACATCTCCACGTCATTGGTATTGGTAGATGCCCAGCCGCCGGAGAGTAGGTTGAGGTCGGGGAACTGGAACGAGAGAGGATCTGTCGCTTGGTTCAAAGATGGGTCTGTATCGTCAGCATGTGAGTATGTGTAGAGTAATGTACCTACCAAGATTGTGAAATAGGCTTTGCGTTGTTTGAGGCGTCAGAATATCCAATGGCTGACCCATCGCCGACGAACCAGAAGTCGAACCAATACTAGTTTGATCTGTAAAGCCAGTCATGGAAGATCCATTGTCTTGTGAAAATATGGACTCATCCTGCTGTTGATCCTCAGGCGAGGCATAATCTGCGTCCATCTCCATTGGGTCATTCCACTTGCACTCAATGCCCTTCTCTTGGCACCTTCGACAAGGTTTCTCATCACTACAACGCAAATGATTCGACGAACAAGCTTTACAGGCCTTGCCTACTCGTCCCGGCATGAACCGGGGTTGATCAGACACTGAACCTTCCCCAGCTTGAGAGCCGTGGCCAGAGACATGTCTCTTGAGTAGGTCGCTGAACAGATGTTAGCCAACGTTACGCAGCAGCATAGTAGACTAACGGTCTTGTGAAAGCTTTTGGACAGACGTGGCACTTGTAAGGTTTCGTCTGTGTATCTATCCGTCGTCAACCATGACCCCAACCATGACCCTCTTACTCCCACAAACTTACGGGAGCGCACGTGACGAGCTAGATGATCAAGACGCTTGTAATTCTTCTTGCATGAACCACACTGGAACATGCCTGGTTGAGTCGTCGACATTGTTAGTCTGATCAAGTGGAGAGACGATACGATGGATTCGGGACGTGGAGGAGAAGGAGGGAAAACGCAGGGAAAGTCGCGTTTTTCCCCTCGGGTCGGATATATCGTAGAATCCGGGGTAGGAGCAAAGGGGATCTGGACCCTGGGCTAATGCGGGGGTGGCACATCGCGTCTGAGGGGAAGGTACGGCAGTTGCCGCCTTCTCGGCTCCCCCACATCCCGATGATGAAGTTATCTCTCCGTCAAAAGTTACACTCGACGATTGATATAGATATCGATACAGCAAAATGGGTACGTTGGATAATTCTCAACCAGTTCTTCAGCTAACAATGAAAGCCGGTCTAACACCAGTTCACTTCTTCTCCCATGGATCAACCATGATGTTGGGAGAAGAATCCGAGTCAGCCGACTACTGGAAGAAGGCTGGCGACCAAGCTTTAGCGAACAAGATCAAAGGAGTAATCATGATGGTATGTCGTGTCTGTATCGGAAATCTATGTCGAACTCGCTAACATTCCCAGGGCGCCCATTGGGACGCAGAAGGAGATCGTATGGAAGTCGCCATGAATCCTAAACCAGGCAAATCCCCCGTCGCATACGTCCACCCTTCAAAATACGTCGATTACGAACTTGTTCCCGATCTACCGACCGGTGAAAAGTGTATTTCTCTTTTGAAGAACGCCGGCTTCAACGTCTCAGCAAACCCAAACTTTGAGTGGATCCACGATACATATCTTATCCTTATTCGAATGTTTCCCAACGGTTGCCCTCCGACAACCCTCATCTCCATGAACGCGAGGTTTGACCCCCACTACCACATGCGCGTCGGGGCCACCCTTCGGTCCCTCCGAAAAGAAGGCTACTTGATAATTGGTTCTGGTGGTGCAGTGCATAACTTGTATCGCAACATCTGGGCGCCTATCGTATACTACTCGGACAACTTTGCACAGGAGAAGCCACCAGAGTCATGGGCTTTGGAGTTTAGGCAGGCTGTCGAAGACGTGATCAAGAACAACAGTGGGCCAAGATTGAGGAGGGCGATGACGAGATTGATGAAGCATCCTTGCTACAGGGATGCGCATGCCACGGATGATCACTTTATGTCGGCTATGTTTGTGGCCGGGGCAGCAGGTGACGAAGACGATGAGGGCGTATACGGTGAGCTCAAGGCTGAGGATTGGGAGTTGACGAATATGTGTAACAGTCAGTTTACCTTTGGAACATGGCCGAGGACTCTTGGGGTGGCTGCATAGGTGATTTGATTGGGTTGGAGTTTAGACTATGAATTGATAACCTTTCTACACATTAACCAATGTACCCGCCAGACTACGATAGGAAGTATCATGCGTGTCTGAGGTCTTAGAGGTGTTGTCAATCTTTATTTACGTACATTACCTCTGGTCGAGACAAACAGCCCCCATATGTTTATTTTGGCGTGTCCATAAGACTGTCCGTTTTGTTTGCCTTGAGTGACATGAGGTTTAAAGCCTGTACAATCTGAATACTTGGTACACAAGGCTCCCTATGTCATCATCGTTATAGAGAGTGCTGGTTTGAATTGGATTGTGAGTATATATTAGTACCATTACACGAGCAAGTTATTGATCAGGTTGGAATGAAACAGATTAGACAACAGAGGTTATATCAATTCACATTTTTCATGCCAAGAATTCGTCTCATTTGAAATTCAAGGCTCTGTCATAAGTATTTCTGACGTGGACGGCTCTCATACCTGAAATAATAAGGCTACCTCTGTCCAGGTGTGTCGATATAGGGGCATGAATCAAGCAAATCACAATACAACTATTGTTCCAGCCTTTCGTCATTCCTCCAAAACTATAGACTTGTAGGCGGCTGGTAGGGAGGTGTGGTGTAATTCTTGTTTCGCGCTTTATATCAAGGATGACATACATTGTCTGATTATGCTTCAAGATAAAAGAGAATGGGTTGTTCTGTTTCTGTAACAACACGAAAATCTTGTCTTGCATAGTGAGATATTTGAAATGCCACATGATCAATTGCAAGAACGTGGCTTAAGGGTTTATATCCAACAATGCCCTGTTGCATCTCCACGACACTCTTGTGTAATCTTGATGTAATGAATAATTAACTATAGGGAAAAAATGCCAAGTAATGCTATGTCTCATCGTACACCCATACTTCTGGTTCGCGTTACCCCTGACTAACTGACAAGACAATTTCCCTTAGTGGCAACGGATCTCAACGTTGTCTTACCGATTGGTCAAGGCAACGATGACAAGATGTGGCTTGGCATTTGCTCACAGTAGTGAAATAGTAACATTCTCTTCCCGTCTCATAAACTTATTCGGAGTATCGTCCTTTCTCAGGAAACACAACACGGCTACTAATTGAGGCTCTGCCACAGGGGACAGGGCAAAAGAATTTATGATTGATGATACCTTGAATAAAACTGTTGACTATAGGTTAACTCCGTACGGTATGTTACTGGTGTGGTGTGGCAGCTTAATGGCTTGCAAACATGACATTCCAGTGTACCCTTGTTCTAGTGTACCAATTGAGTGCTGCCAGGTATGTTCTCCAGGAAAGGGACTAGGTACCCCTATCCAAAGCTACAATGCCCGTCAAAGTGACTGGAGAATATAGTCACAATGAATAAAAATCAGGATTTGCTTACAATCTACTTGGATAGCGGATTCAGCTACAGTCACTGAGTTAATTGAAAATAATAATGACAAATAGTTGTAAATAAATATGTATTGAGAATATTATCTTGAATTATTAAAACTCTTCACTTCAAGTCATGTTGCCTAGCAATCCTTTTCCTCAACATTTAGCTGGAGATCTCAATGATGGCAGGGCCAGCGGCGACAGTGTCGTCAGAGACAGCTGTGTTGCAGCTGGTAAGGACAACGTAGGTCTGGCCAGCAAAGCCCTCAGGAATCTCAACAGTGAAACCACCATCAACAGGCATGGCCTCAACAAAAGTAGGGCCAGTGACAGCGATGAAAGCAGCGTAGACCTTCTGGCCCTTGGCAGCCTCAATAGTGTATCCAGGGGTCATGAGAGTGACAGTGGAGTTGGTCATGATAGGCTCCTTGGATGCCTCAGCCATCAAGGCAGGGAAAGCCTTGACGGGAAGAGCAGGGTTGGACTTGGGGCAGCTGGTGATGAAGCCAGAAGCAAGGGAGTAGACCTCATCGTAGGTCAAGGGAGTGTCGAAAGGCTGAGGGAAGGGAACCTCCTTAATTCCGGCGCGGATGTAAGCAGAGTGGCGAGCCTCGACAGTGAGGATGGAACCAGCTGCAGTGAGGTAGGTCTTGCTCATGATATCGGCAGCAGCACCGAGGTAAGCCGAGACACCAACACCCTCGAGAACGGAGGCAGTGGCGAGGAAAGACTTGACATCAGTGACACCGAAGGAGTAAGTGCACTTCTCAACAGGGGTAACACCAGCAGCTGGAAAGTTAGCAAGTTGATCGCGTCAATCTCAATTAGTTTAACGTACCCTTGAGAGCCTTGGTGAGGAACTCGACGTGAGTGGTCTCATCTCCGGAAACCTTCTTGATGTTGCTGTAAAAGGTAGAGTCGTAACCAGCATCGGCAAAGTCTTGCTCGGTAAAGTTGGAGAGACCCTGCATGTAGAACTGGTTCTCAAGATGCTCAAGAGTAAGAGCGTAGTTGAGAATGACACCGTCGTTGATGGCAGAGGCACGCTTCTGAATAGCAGGAGCAGCGGCAGCAAGGCCAGCAGCGGCGAGAGTGAGGGATGTAGAGAAGTACATTTTGATGTTTGTACAATAAAGTAATTAGATGATTAAGGAAGATGAGAGATTGTGTGATGAGGGAATGTCTGATGTGAGTGTGTAAAGATTAGAGACTTTGTGAGAAGCCATCATGTATTATATCTTCAACACCTTCCAGTAGTCCCGTCAATCCCTTGGATACCATCATCAACAATGCCTAATCTCTTAATGATTCAACTTGGAAACCTTAGAATTGCTCGGCATCTTCCATATCCGACAGACTCTTAGCAAGTGTGTCTAATCTCCATGAACCCATACTAAAGCTACCGGTCCGGTCTAGATTGTAGCCCTAAGAAAACCCCTCTCCCAAACAAAACATTTCTAGAGTGAATTGCCGAACAATAACGTCATTCATATTCCCAAAACTGTTTCTCTTGTGCCAAATTGGGTCTGTGCAGAATGATGATCAGGGCGCCTTTCACGGAAGGCTTCTTGCCGGCTGTTTTAGCGTTGATCGTGATTTGTTCATTTGTATCTCAAATGGTGGGTCTGTTTGTTGTCGGCATGTTTCGTTTCCGTGGACTAACATGAATGGAGGTTTAGATCGACTCTTAGTGACTCTTAGTCACTTTTCTTGAGACATCTTTCGGGACTATGACTTTCCGATCGAATATAGCCTGAGATATTAAGATTGCGCATGTCGATCTGGGATAGTCTCCTTTGTAAAGCACCTTGTCTTGGTTTGGGCTTCAAGATGGAATTGAGGAGATTTGATCAACCTAGTAATTAACTAACAATGCCGAAGACCTTCGGATGTTGTATGCTCCGTGATCTAGGAGACTTTGGAATGTCTTTTCAATTGTAGTTATTGTGGTACTGAGTATCTGTTATTATTCTTAATTCCTGCATTTCCTCATCTAGTTTCAAAACAATCTCAATTATCAAACTCTACACTCGCTATTATCACCACTCCTTTCAAGTTACGATACCCTCAGCAAACATGAAGTTTTTCGTCGTTGCCAGCCTTGCCTGTAAGTTAAATGTCAACACGAATCAAGTCTTTGACTGACATCTCAGTCCTTTCCGGCGCCTACGCTGCCGACTCATCAACCACCATCACTTGCGCCGGATGTCCCTCGGCCGTCACGACCCCCGATATCGTAACACGATCTGCTCTGCCTACGGTCTCTTGCACCGAGCAGCCCCTCAAGATCGTCACCAATACCAAGGACGGTTCTTCCGGTGTTGCAGCTCCTACCGGATCCGACTCTGGATCTGGACCTGTTTCTACACCCACCCAGGTTCCCGTATCTGGTGCCAGCGCCAACAAGATGGGAGGCGCTGGTATGGCCGTGGCTGCTGCGGTTGCCGCGGTCTATCTTCTTTAAGCGTTGATACAGAATAAATAGTGGAGGAAGTTAATATTCTAGCCAGTGGCACAGAAACAGTTTATGTCAGAAGCAGTTTACGTATATACAAGCTCTAATTGAACCTTTTCATCCAGTCCCGTGTGAGCATTGGAGTCATAGTGCTTGAAATGTGTGATTGAAGATGGAAACCTTATTATCAGGAGCCTTTTAATCCATTTTCACCAACAATATAATTCTAACATGAAGACTATTGATACTATACTTGACAAATGCTGTCTAGTTGGGAATCACGGGAAGAGTGATGTAATTTTGTTGTAGCGGGCCAAAGTGAATATGGTTATGTCCCTGGAAAATCTCGGGAGATCTAAAAAGTTAGCGACTCGTCTTAGTGAATGGTCTGAAAGAACAAACTTACCTATCAACAGGATCATTATGTTGGAAAATACCCGATCCTTGGGTATCACCAGATGCAACTTCAAATACCAACTTGCCACCCTTGTCGACCACCACATTTGTAGGCCAAACCTCGACATCAACAGCGTAGACTTCGCCCTGTATCACGGGAAGAACATCCTTGCTGGTGTAGTTGCGATGAGGAAGCCACTCGCGATGCTTGGGGTGTTCTTGATCCACCTTGCGTAGAGACACACGTAGCCAGCCCTTTGTTACGGGTACGGGATCACCTGCTGTGCCAGTGTAAAAGACTTCTTGGCCGGATGGGTCGATGTGACGGAGTGTTACAAAGAGATCAATGTCACTTGGAGTAGGGCCTGATGGATCAGGAGAGACAGAAACATTGAGGTGAGCGACGACGTGACCTGTAATTTCCGTCTCTGCTTCAAATGCTGGTGTCGTGAACTGTAGCACCTCTGGCTTCTCTAGGGTACCCAGAGCTTTGTAGGAGAGCTTCTTGCGGTCGGTGGGCGCATCCCAGCTAAGCCCTTGGTCTGGGGTAAGGAAGAGCTTTTTGTATTGTGTACGCGCGATAGGCCACTCGGTCTCTTCTCGACGAGGGTAAGCCTTTTCCTTTTTCGCATCGTTGAAACCGACGTTGCCCTTACGAAGAACGAGACTCACAGGAGCCACTTTGCCTTCTTGTGACCAACCAACGCGGTCATCGCCTTTGAGGAAAGCATCGAGGAAACTTTTTTGGATCTCAACCTCCTCTTCATAGTAAAAGGGGAGGTCATGGCGGCCGGTGATAAGACGGAGATACTTGAACTTGGATCCTGCGTGGATGTATCCCTCGATGTTGCCTCGTAGGTGGAGAAGGATGCCACCCCAGTTGCCAACTGACAACAGGGGAACTTCGATATCACCCATGTCATACTCTTTGGACGCATAGTACGAATCATCGCGGAATCGATTGGCTTGGTTGTCGATGGTCTGGTCCTGTCTGTTGGCTTCAAGCTCATCATCGGGCAAATCACCCTCAATAGTATCGGGTCCCCAATTTCTTGCACTTCGCCCCGGTCTTCCATACTGGTTCGTGATGACCTGTCGGTTCCACCAAAACTTGATAAAAGCGTTTGACAAAATACCACCATGGCGACATCGGTCCCGGTAATAATCCGACATGCCTTCCCAGGGCACAATAGCGCTCAGGCCCTTTGGTTTTCTCGCAGCGACCCGCCATTGACTACCGGCGTAGTAGCTGATGCCGAGGAGACCAACTTTGCCGGATGACCAGGGTTGTTCGGCTGCCCATTCAACGACATCGAAAAACGCTTCACTTGTGCCGCGAGACATGGTGTCCAGTTTGCCGCTGGATTGTCCAAGACCTCGCTCATCAGCACGGACGATGGCATAGCCATTCTTTGTCCAAAAAGCAGGGTCTGGAGTTTCCCATGCCGAGTGTTCTGATTTGTGCTGAGGATTCACCTCGCTGAAGGATTTAGGGTGGAAGCTAAGACGTTAGTTGGGATTTCAGCGGAGCTTGGGACAAGCTTACTCTTGGTATGAAATATCCTTTCCATAAGGTCCATATGTGACGAGGACAGGGACCTTGTCAACGCCCTTTGGACGATAGACATTCAAACGAACAAGCCCGTCACCGGCTTTGAGAGGAACAGTAGCGTTCTGCTCAAAGATGTAAGGAAATGATTCCTCATCTATAGTGTGGATGTCTTTTTTGATTGGGTTTGGCATTTTGATGGTGAAGCGATTGATATGAAAATCTTTGAATTGAAGGTATTGACTTCCATATTTGATTCAATTTCCAGTGGATATCTTCTCCTCATTCGCGCCATTTCGTTGTCGATATTCCCGAAGTTCGGTTGATCGTTGGAGGTGGAGGGTTCCGAGCCTGTTTCGGTTACGTGGGGCCGAGACCCGAATCGGAACAACAGGGAAATATTGTCCGACATACAAACAGCAGGTGCAGTGGATGAATTGGTTATTAAGGAAGCATGCAGTGAGGTTCTTGCCAAGTTGTTTCGTAGACGTTATCCGCGAATTGTTTCATCGACAAAAAAAATGTCCGACACAACACCATTGAACGTGCTCATCGTTGGAGCAGGTGAGCTACCACATCCTTGTTATAGAGTTTGGCTAATATTATAGGTATCGGTGGACTCACCGCGGCTCTTGGGCTCCGCCAGCAGGGTCACAATGTAACGGTACGCAAAGCTTATCTGAGTATCAATCAAAACTAACAGAAACAGTTATTTGAGAGATCGCAGCTGGCACAAGAAGTTGGAGCAGCCATTCATCTTGCGCCAAATTGCCATGGAATTCTACGAAAGTTTGGAGTGTACCCTGAGACCTTTGGCGCCAATCCTATCGAAGGAGTAAGTCATCAAATGTCAGAACTATTTACGAGACTGACTTTGGTAGATCACCGAATATACCGGCACTGGAGAAACCAAGTTTGACATGAACTTGACAGGTCCTTTGTCCATTTGGGAAAATGTATGTCACTCTCAGTCTTTTTGATGCCTGCTAACACGCCTAGCCATGGGTCCTTTCGCACCGTGTCCGCCTTCACGAAGAGCTCAAGAGACTAGCAACATCTACAGAAGGCAAAGGAAAACCTGCTATCCTCAAGACATCCAGCCCGGTCGTTGATGTTGAACCTTCTACGGCCACTGTCAAATTTGAAGATGGCACTACAGCGTCTGGAGATTTGGTTCTTGGTGCCGATGGCGTCAGCGTAAGTTTGGACACCTTTATTTATCAATCTATACTGAAACATCTAGTCTATAACCCGAAATATCGTCGCTGGCCCTGATATTAAACCCTTTGGTTCAGGAAAGAGCGCTTTCAGATTTTTGATTCCTCACGAGGTCATTCGCAACAACGAAGCTACAAAGGTCTTTACAGAACGAACAGGATTCATGACAATGTGGATGGGTGATGATCGTAGATTGATCATGTATCCCTGTTCAAACAACACTTTTATGAACTTTGTCGCTATCCACCCTAGCAGTCTTTCGGCTGGAGCGAACAAGGGTGCTGGTAGGTTACTGTGACTGTGTTCGAAAGGGCGTGGCTAATGTGCACAGGCTGGGGACGTGGTGGCAGCACAGAGCTGCTAAGAGAAGTGTACAAAGACTTTGAGCCTAGAGTCCGAGCGCTCTTGGAGTTGGTCGATGCTGATGAATTGAAGCTTTGGACTCTGTTGGATATGGACAGAATCCCAACTTGGCACAAGGAGAGGCTAGTACTTCTCGGAGACGCCGCTCATCCATTCTTACCTCGTGAGTAAATTGCGTTCCTTCGCAATACCCACTAACATTTTTATAGACCAGGGACAAGGAGGCGGTATTGCGATCGAGGACGCAGCATCATTGGCTGCTTTATTACCGCTTGGCACCACGGCAGCTGATATCCCATCGCGTCTATCTCTGTATGAAAAGACTAGAGATGGAAGAGCGCATATTGTCCAAGAATTTACCAGGCAGGCAGGAGAGGATCTACATGGAGAGAAGCGTGCCAAGTTCAACAGTAAGAAATCCTCCTGCGACGGGGACAATACTAACAGAAGCAGTCTACAAGTTCCTTGACTACAACTTTAACCACGACGAGTGGCACAACTCTACAAAAGCTCTCAAAGATTATCTCTACTCGCAGAACAAGACCCTCCACTGGAAGTCTCCCTTATCATTTGGTCCCATGCCTAGCCCTCGCCAAGATATCCTCGGTCGCCGTCATGATGGAACCAGCTCATCTTTTACCACGTATTCCGTACGTTTCAAGTCTTCAGCAACCTATCTCAAGACTCTATTTCCCACACCGCAGTTCAGTTTCTTCAAGCCTGGAACCGTCGCAGAAGCTACATTTGCATGCACCGAGCTAAAGGAAATGAAGTGGCTGGGTGGAGGTGGTTACAGATACTTTGGTCTCTGGCTACACGGTGTGCAGTACGAGAAGAAGGATGGAAGCAAGATCTTTGGATCTTTCCTGGCGGTTTTGATGGAGAATTTGGCGGACCCTATCGTTACCGGAAGGGAAGAGCTTGGCATGCCCAAGTTGTTCTGTGATATTGACGTTGAAGAGAAGGATTCAGCGACCAAGATCCAATGCAGTTGGAGAGGGGCAAAGTTTGTTGATATTGCCATCAACGGTCTTGCTGAATCTGATGGTATCAACGGCACCAACGGCACCAATGGCACCAATGGGGCACCCAAGCCTACAGGACCTCCCGGCGCTCCACCACTGCCAGAAGAACAAGGAACAATCATCTACCGCTATGTCCCCTCGGTTGGCAACCCGGGTGTTCCTGATGCAGCTTATCCTGTTTTTATCGAGGATGGTTTGGAGACGACCCCTCGAAAGGTTGAATCAACTTTTGTTGCAAGTGAAGCCGACTTGACTTTGGCAGCTGGAACCTGGGAGACTCTTCCAACACTGAACCACATTGCGACAGGGTTCTCAGAGATTCCTGTCTATGGGATTGTGAAGGGCAAGGTTGAGCGTGGAAGAGGAGTTGATGATATTTCTCATGCAAGAAGGGTAGAATAGGTTAGGATCAAGAGCCTTTTGGTTTCATGCTTGAGTCTACGTTGAATATTAACGACTAATTTTCTCAAACTGCACATACAAATAACCTAAAGCTTTCAATCTGAGGAGCATAAACTGTCCCAATCATCTCGTCTCATAGCCATAGCGGCCAATACGATTACCTACAATTCACGTCAAGTCTCGGGCGCGATGGTCATGTAATAGATCACGCGATGTATTGTAACCTTGTCGAAGCTACCGAAAATTCTTTTCGCGCCCTACATCTTCCTGAATACACAGCTGTACAGCATAGCGTAAGACTTTGGTTTCGGCTTGAATTCATTAGCTCTGGCCGCCAATTTTTCTCATACCCTGATGGTAGGCGAGTTCTTACTTACTATTCCACTCTAGCAGCCCTCTCCTCCATCAAGCGGGTCATCTGCCTCATCCGGTTGGCTTCCGTAGCTCAGTTGGTTAGAGCGTCGTACTAATACTTCAATCTGAATATTCAGTAATGCGAAGGTCTCAGGTTCAAGCCCTGGCGGGAGCAATCCCATCGCCACCGGATTCTTTTTGCTTTTGAGATAATGTATTTTGCTGTCGTCTAATAAGGTTTAGCAGGTGTGAGCTGTCCAACACACTCGCCGAATCCAACGCCCGAACCTTCTTCTCCGACGATAGCCGTTATCCTGACAACATCACCATCCTCAAGAAATCCTCTCTTGCATCCATCGCTCAGAGTAACAGGCTTGGCACCACCCTCTGTCGCTTCAAGCATACATCCTCTGCTCTTCTCGTCTGAACCAGTGACTGTTCCCGTAGCCAAAACATCTCCAGTGCGAAGTGCACTACCAGAGCTGACCGAGTGTGCAATCATCTGCTGAGGAGTCCAGTATAGAGCCTCAACAGGGCATACACCGACAGTTGTCGCAGTCGAGTTGGCCAGAACTTCAACTTTCATAGTAATGGAGAATGTTGAGGGGTTGGGATGCTGGAGGTATGACGCTGCAAGGGTTTGCTGAGCTGGTGAGCGTGTCCTGAAGGAATCCAGGGCATCGAGAGTAATTATCCATGGAGAGAGGGACGTGCCCAGACTCTTGCCGTTGAAAGGACCAAGAGGGCTCATTTCGAAACCTTGAATATCACGGGCTAGACTTTTTAGTAAACATTTCTTTGCGGTAGACAGTTGACCTACCACTCCAGTCGTTGAGAATAGCAAAACCAAAAATATGCTCTTCTGCATCCTTCGCATTCAGCCTCTGCTTCATACCCAGAGGCTTTCCAATAATGGCCGCAAGCTCAACCTCGTAATCAACCTTTTGTGAAGGTCCATAAATGACGGCACTTTCACCATTTGCAGCGTTTGGGTTACGGAATTGTCCGTATGGTCGCTCAATATCGGTGCCTGACACGACAATGGAGCTTGTGCGACCTTGGTAGCCAACAGGAAAGTGAAAGAAGCCTGGTGGAGGGTTGGGATTGTTGACAACTATGCGACCTGCGTTTATGACGTGGTCCAGAGAGCAGGAGAAGTCTGTCAAAGTTAGTGGTCGGGCGTGGGAAAGCGTGGGTTGTGTTACCAGCAAAGTCTTTGATTTCCATAGGTAAATTCATCGTGACAGCATTCACGTCTTCTTTGCCAAATGCAATGCCATCAAGGCCATTCTTCTGGTGTGCTGATTGAATTGCCTTTCGAACATTTTGATGCACGCTCTTGGGTAGAGCTGCAAACGCGTTAAGAGTAGGCTGGCTGAAAACATCTTGGAGACCCTCAACATGCTTGAAGAGGTTATCCACTAGATCATTAAGGAAAATGACAGTATTTCCCAGTCTCGTGACGGCCTGAGGATTCTTGTGGGTTGCGGAGGAAGCAATCCCAAATGGAATGTTCTTGTCCGAGAAGTGGTGGGAGTAGTCTGCTGTGAACATTTTGAAATTCGATAATGCTGAATCAACTGAAGCGAGCCAAAATCGAGGATATCGATGGCTGATATGAGCCATGCCATCCGCGGGCACTATTCCCGACCCCGTGTCGTTGTAAAGTGGGCGATCGGATGTAGGAAAAGTTGGCCGAGTGAACCTCCACATCCCGAGGGTAAACATCCCGGGGAAGGAGCGGATACAAATGGCGAAAGCATAAAACGATCATCAAACATTCCAAGTAACAAATAATTGATTTTCAAAGTCACGATCAATCAAAAATATCTACGATGGCGCTCAACGGCAAACTCAGACAAACTCAACGCTTCATTACAACCCACAATGAAGAAGGCAAGGCAGTAGTCGACACAACAATCGACTCAGATGCACCCTTCTATGCCCTCCCCAACGGAGAAGCCCATTTCGCTTTGGGCTACGCAACAAAACAATTTCCCGCTGATCTGTCGAAAGACGTGTCCTCTTACCAATCTTTCCTGAGTGACGCTCCAGGACTTAGTGTCTCAACAGGTACTGTCCTACGATATGTCGACATGTGCCCTGGCCATATGTCTCCCATGCATCGCACAGTCAGTCTTGATTATGGTGTTGTGCTTGAAGGAGAGGTGGAACTGATTTTGGACTCGGGGGATAAGAGAGTGCTCAAGAGGGGTGATGTTTGTGTGCAGAGAGCTACTATGCATGCTTGGAGGAATTGCAGTGAGACAGAGTGGGCGAGAATGCTCTATGTTCTTTTGCCATCCACAAAGCCTGTCGTGGGGGAGAAAGAGTTGGGAGAAGATTATGGAAACATGGTTGGTGTCAAGGCGTCTGAATAAATAGTCACTGAATGCGACATGATTCAGGGTATACTACATTCTATACCGTCCAACAAGTCATTAATTGTAGATTGGGTGCTGTTGCCTTGCACCTTTTCGTTCAGCTAATACAGTGAGTACAACTTCACATCTCAACAACATTTGAGTCACCATAACCTGTAGTCTACCTCCAACTCAAATAGACAAAAAAGGTTGCCAAAAAGATTGCCAAAAAGATTATTGTTATAAAAAGAAAGCAAGCTGACTTAACAACTTGTTGCCTCAACACGGGATCGAACCGTGGACCTTGTCATTACTAGTGACACGCTCTACCACTGAGCCATTGAGGCGCCTATTGGATGAGAATAATGGTTCAGATTAGGCTCTAAGATGCCGCAGCATTGGAACTTCGAAAGCAAAGTGTCGACGAAACAAATAAATTCGAAATAAAACGATAAAGTATGATTCTAAATTGGCAGTTGACAAAAGCAAAGATATCCATCTCAAAACTCTCCACCAATGGGGTACTTCCAGACCTTGTCTGTAAACTTTCCAACAGAAGCCCTCCAAGTTTGCGCCGCGCCCTGCTAAGTCAGTAAAACTCCTGAACTGATTGCAACGTAACTTACAGCATTAAAGCTCAATCCTCGAAACATGGCAGTTATGAAAAACAACTCGGGCGTGCTGGTGTACACCCTCACACCGTTGATGTGCTCTGGATCGCGGTTGAGTGGTCGATAAGAAGGTACTCGACGATGCGGCAAGTCAAATTCGGGATGATCAAGAGACGCTGCAGAATGAGGCTCTGGTGTTTCCTCGCGACTTTGTGAGTGATGGAGCTCGTAATCTCTCAAAACAGCACTGTGAAATGATCCATTTTGGACACGCGTCTGAGTTGTTGTGGTTGACATGATTTCTGTGTAGATGACAAAGTGAAGTGTGAAATTCAATAATTGGTCCAAGATCTCTGGCATTATCAAATGAAGGGACCCTCAAATGACTTCTGCTTACTTTACAGCGGAAGCCCCGGATATCGGCTGTTGAGGTGAAGTGACCTCCACTCGGGATGTGGAGGAGCATACCAACCAAAACACCCGAACCGATGGACAATCCGGGGACCCCGGATCAACTACGACTTTACTCTTCTCAGAAGGACGAATTGTTGATAGTCCAAATACTTGATGCCCTCAAACGTCCAAACTGCAAATCATCCTCACCAGCTCAACATGTCGAAACAATTCTCTGCAATCCGCTCAGCGGCTATTGACGGTCGCGTCCATAACCCGATCTATCGCAAAGACCAACTGCGCAGCCTTCACAGCGCCTTGGCTGATAACGCATCCGCTATTCAAGATGCGATAGCCAAAGATTCAAAACATCAGCATTCAGAAGTCAAAGTCGAATATTGTCTTGCCCTGCAGCTCATTGCAGATGCTTACACTGCCATCAACCCTGATCAGCAGTTGGAGCAGGAATATGCCGTGACAAAAGGTCAAGATGATGTTACCAGTCGTGAACCAGCTGGAATTGTCGTTATCGAGCCTTCAAGTCATGCCTTCTTTTATGGTTTGATCTCTGCGCTAGCGCCTGCTCTTGCGGCCGGAAACTGCGTGATTGTTCAGGTGAGTTCTCATGGTCAATTAACAAACTCAACTAATGAAATAGTCTGAAAACTCTTTGCGCGAAACACCAAAATTGGTATTGGATCTCATCGAAAAGTCTCTAGACAGAGATATCTTTACTGTCTCAGCCCAACCCGTCACATCAGAAGACATCAACACGTCTCACATTTTCGTGTCCCAAAATGGCTCGACAGGTCCCGTTCTCCGCAACCATCTCGTCTCAGACCCAAAATCTCCAGTGGTAGCCTTTGTTGAGAGAGACGCAGATATTTCGGCTGCTGCTCAAGCTCTCGTGTCATCACGCTTTAGTCTGCAAGGCAAATCACCCTACGCGCCTGATGTGGTTTTTGTGAACGAGTGGGTCAAGAAAGATTTGCTACGCGCTCTTGTGCAGCAGAGTACTGAATTTCTTGCTACCTCACCCACAAAAGGTAGAACTTTGAAAACAGGACTTGCGAGAGAGGTCGAGAAGGATGACAGCACGCATGTCGTGCTTTCTGGTTCGAATGGAGTTATTCTTGATGTTCAGAACAGGTAAGATCTTGAGAGAAATGATATATGGCTCGCTAACCGGTATAGGTCTTCGAATCTGCTGAAGCAAAAGGTTGAAGAGACGACTTTGATTGTTCACTCTGTTACAAGCATGGACGATGCCATCGATGCGTCACGAGAGTATGTCCCCCAAATCTTGACCGAGTTACTCGACTGACCTTTTAGTATTGGATCTCTTGCTGCCGCATACGTCTTTACAACACCCGCGATGGCCAAATACATTTGCCAATTCCTCGATACAGCTGTTAGCTACGTGAACCAAATTCCGACCAAACTTCTTTGTATGTCACCTTGTCTCGCCCATCTACTTCAACTAACTCTCCAGATTCTCCCATCGCACCACTTGGCTCTCCGCCCCAGCCTAGCACCAACACCATCTACAACCAAGATCAATTCTCCAGCTCAAAACCGAAATACCTCACAAGGTCAAGTACAGAGCAAAAGCTAACCAAGATTCTTGGAGCTTCAACCGCTGCTGAATTGAGAGCCTTGGAAGTGGAAGCGACAAAGAGACTCCCAGAGATGAAACGACGACTCAAGGGCACACAACTTGGTTTTTTTGAGCAGGGTATCGTCACGAGTTTGGTTTTTGTCTTGACCACGCTTGTTTCGGGGACCGGGTTGCTTGGATATTATGGAATACGATATTTGAGGTCATGAGGGTAGTCAATTCAGTCATATTCTATTTTTGTACTCGACTTGAGAGTTTGGAACGTCGAATGTACGGAATATGATGCACCGTGTTCTATCATCACTTCAGTCAGAGCGTGCAAATTGAGCGTCAAACTTCGTGTGCCTTCTAGATCATTCATAACCCAATATCTTTCCCATTCAAACAAGAGTAAACACCTGCTTATGGTCACTGTTCGTACTAAGAGCATCCAAAATCTCCCCATGCATGATCCCCTGCACAAAGCACTCGCCTACAAGCTCATATCTCAACTCATCTCCTTCTTTCCTGACCAGTCTCAGCAGATATGGCACGTTCCCTCCATCAAGCAGCACAACCGTATCTCCCTCTTTAGATCCCCAAGGGCATAATCCAAATAATCCGGACGTCATGATGAAGAAACAAGGTTCCATGCATGTGGGTAATTTGTTGGTCTCGTAATAGTTCAACTCGGCTGTGGCGTTTGGTTTGAGGACTTTCAAAGCAGGTCGATTGCTGTAGACCCAGTGCGACTTCATGTGGTCTATGTATTTCTGATTGCACTCTTGGGTAGTTTTCTGCAGAATATCGCCTGCGTTGTTCCTCCGTGTCCAAAAAGGTGTCATCCCACAGGGATCCAAGATTTGATGAAACACTTTGCATATCTCTTGTTGACTGTCGAAAGACCCCTGATAAGGGTACATGTACTCGATAGGTGCACAACTAATCTTTTTGATCTCGGTGATGCGAAGGCCTGAAAGTCGAAGAATGAGCGGGTCATCTGTTTGGAGGAGGTCAATGTTGGGCTTTGTGTCGCCAGCGGCCTTGAATTTGAAGCAAGCGTTCAGATTTGCTTGTGTCCATCTTGAACTTCCCGTGTGGTCAACAGACCAGGTAGGTTGATTGACTCTCAGATTCTCCACGCTCGGCCCGATGTTCTTGACCCATGTTCGTGTAGGCTGGCAATGTATTGACGATAATATCGCCACGGAATTATGCTTGCGAATCCACCAGCGTGTAAAGTCAGCAAAGACATGTTCTTTCGACTTGTCGTAATTCGGGCGAATCATATCATCCAGCTGTGAGGCGTCATGTGTCTCGTCGGCAAAGGTGAGGAGCGCAAAGAGCTTATCTCTGGGATCCGTAGCCTTCAAATCAAGACCCGAAAGAAAAACCTCGAGAATACTCGACAGCTGATCGGTTTCATGCTTCTCTATAGGCGTAGTTGGTACTTCCATCGTTCGCCCCTTAGGTTTCAATGTCTTCCAGATAGCAGCCATGGAAATTTGTTGCGAAGCGTTGTGTGGATTTTGAGCTGCGTAAGCAGGATTACCAAGCCAATTGCTTACCTCGACGACTTCTTCCCATGGGACCTGATCTGCTCCGCAGTGAACAAGCGGTACTCGTGCTGATAGAGCTTCTTGGATGACCCAAACTCTTGAGAACCAGGGGTTTTCATAAAGCGTGCTCATGAGGAACGACAGTTGTGTGTTGCCATACCAGCCCGCCATGTCGATGATTTCTCTGGACCACGTCTTGAGGTGCATTTCAAAGACTTCAAACATTCCTTTGAAGGAAACTTTATGACCTTCTTTCTCTCTATCCTCCCCAAAGGACTTGATATCCGCCAACGCTGTCAGATGCTTTGTTCCAACGCAAGCACATGCTTCCCCACCTTGGCACATCTCGCTGTTGTAGTTGTAGATGTCTCGAATCAGTCTCAAGCAGGCTTCGATGCCATGATTATCCTCGCCAAGCCATATATGCACAATTGAGGCTAAGGAGTAAATCTGGGTCATTAACGTGACTTGCTGAGCTCTTTCGTCAAGATCATCCTGATTGATACACACCGCGTCGATCCATATGACCAGGGTTTCGCTTGCGTGGCGCAGACGACGAATAGCCTGGGCTGCAGATTTGCCAATGCTGAAAGGTATTTTATTGTGGGTGTCGGTCTTATTGGGAGAGAGGAAGATTTCGTCGCGCTCTGAAAGATCGCCCCAGCAGTATGACAGGGCATGAAAGTCGACGTTTGGTATGTCGTCTCTAAGACTAGCAATGCTGAAATAGGCGTTGATAGGGTTGTCGAAAGCTCCTGGTTCAACATGTAATAACCGAATTTCCTGACGGGTAAGATCCAAGACGCGGGTATAGTGAGAGGCGTTGGAAGAGATAGAGAGTGATTGAATCTCTTCTAGGGGATCCTTTGCTTCATATTCAATATTGATTCGTCCTTCATGGATGATATTTGTCCAGGCCATGTACATAGCTCGAGGGATCAGCTGAATGACATCGCCAGGGCGTAATGCTTCTATCCATAGGCGTTTTCGAGGTCCAAGCCAGATATGCCATCTTTCTGACCAGTCTTGAGGCTCTTGTTCTGCAAGGCGATTGTTGTGAACAAGGATCGTGCGGAGATCTCCACGACCTTCTGGGCGTTTGACGGAAGCATCAAACCAAGTGAAAGATACCTGTTCGGAATTATCTGCCCAGCCTTCGAAGCAGTCAGTACCTGTGGTTCATATTGAGAGAGTTGTGGTTGCCTTGATCACGAGATAATCCTCCAAAGCTGACTGCGATGACCCTCTTGGCATCTTGGGGAACCTCGAGTTCGACATATGGTTGTTCTGGGCATGAGTCGTGAACCTGAATGAGGTCTTTGCGCTCGACAAAACTTTCTTTGTTGCTGGAAGTCATGTTGAAGGGAATTTGCTTGGCACTGAATTCTAAAAGGTTGGGGTTGAGACATTATTTACGGTTGGTGCTGACATGAAAGGAGGGAACCTGCCAGATCCCTGTTTGGCAGGGCTTAGTGCGCGGGAAGGCGCAGTCCACACGATCCTTGTTCATCCCGGGGGCTGAAGCACACCTCAGTTGGGGGCCGAATTAGTGTGGGTGATATTGATTTCAAGGGTAGTGATGCAGCTGGCCGATGAAAACCAGCCATGGGTAAGAGTAAAGTGCTGTTCGATTGTGACGGCCAAACAGCCTGAAGATAAGTTTCACATCCAACCATCCAATTAGCTTCGGGCCCGGACCCCATGTCGAGTTCACTGGCGTTGGGATCCTTGATGACTTGCCTCGAGAGCATCGACAGCACTCCTGAGTTGCTGGTTCTTTTCCCTCAATTGCTCAGTCATTTCCCTCAATTGCTCAGTCATTTCCCTCAACTGCTCAGTCGCTTCCATCAACTGCTCAGTCGTTTCACTCCATTCCTTCATTTGTTTCTCGTACTTCTGCTTTACTTTCTCCATCTTCAACTTCAATTCGATAACCTTTCGAGTCGCTTTCTCCAACTTGCGATCCGATTCCTCCGCTGCTTGATTTCCGTTTTGCTCGCTCTGTATCGATTCTTGTATCTCTCGCTTCAGTTCCTGCAATTGATGCTCTGTCTCGTCCAGGATTCGACATCCTTCTTCCACCCTCTGCTCATGTTCCAGTATTCCAGCCTCATGTTCCAGCATTTTAGCCTCGAGACGTAGCAATTCGTCAGGTGGCTGTGCGATCGACGGGTCCGTTGATGAACGAGTAGTAGGCATTGTGTAAGGACACTCTTCAGGGATATCAGTCGATGGCGGTTCTCTTTGATGTCTAAGAATGTTATCTGTGAGGTTTGAATGGACGAGATCTTGTAGAGAATGCCTTACCAACTTGGTTTCTGAGGTGAGGTTGTGTTGGAAAGTAGAAAGACGATTGAGGTTTGGGAGAATTGATTTTTATAATCTAGTCTTTCCGTTCCCAAAGCGACTGTGAATCACTGTCGGGGGAATCGTTCCGGCTGCCTGGTCTTGATTCCGATTTTGTGGCTGTTTTCTTCACTTGTTTTTCAACAATTAGAGCATGTGGTCGATGGGCGCGTAATTCATATCGCAGTCGCATTGACGGCTGGCTAGACTGCAGCGCTTTTCTCTTCCACAAAATCATCTGAAAAAACAAATCCTCCACACGTCACTTCACGAACACCCTTGGCGACACAACAAACCTATAATCTTCATCACCTTAATTCAATTTATCCATGAAGGACGCAATTCGACCCAGTGAGCAAGCTGCCCGTGCCATGTACGCGCGAGGGTACCAAACATGGTTTACAATATTTGAACGCGCGGCTGAAGAAACATGCTTGCCAAGAGATTGCTTAGAGCACTTGCAGACTGCCTATCTGAACCAACCTTGGTTTCCAAAGAATGTCGCTGTCGATAGCATTTTTGACAACGCTGCTTTAGTTAAAGGGATCATTTCATGGTGTTCGACTAATGAGTCAGGCCATTTACCGATATTCCAAGAGGAATCCATTTTCAATATTGCATGGGACAAGCCAACCAGGGTAGTTCTGACACCAGACACACGGCAAGCGAAGGCAACTCTGCCAGATATATTTGGTGAAGACAGCCACCATATTCCTGTCTTACTTTAAGCTTGGGCATATATTCTTTCCGCAAGATGGGTTGAGTTGGTCCCCGGCGCACGGATTAGGTTCAATGGAGAAACCCGCGGAACAACGGACAAAGAAGTAGCTACGACGATAAACGTTGGTACAGTCAGCCGAGATGCCGCTTAGTGGTGGAAAGCCATTCTATCAGTTGATTATAGCTGGGATGCAACGATGTGTAATAAAAAAGGTCAACTTCTTTATTCACCATGGTCCACGATGATTTTATTGGAGCGCCCTTTACTGGTCTTGATAAAGGTCGAGACAGAGGCGTTAGAGCCAAACACCGACACGACTTTATCTTCTGTAGCATTGCGCTACTTGAAAGATTATTGCACTACCTATGGTATCGACGGTGACGTGAGTCTTGCAGCTCTCGTGGCAGCTTTACTGATCCCGGCTGTTAAATATGATGGCAGGGCGATTGGGCTACCAATTCCAGAGATAGCTGGGGATGGGAGCAGAGGAGATAACAAGCGCCCAGGAACCTCTAATTTCGAGACCCCAAAACCTCTTTAACTGGACAAGCTCCTGACTCTTAGCTGTAACGCTAGAGGGGTCAAGGCTCTCCTTACTAGTCTATTCTATGAACTAGATGTGGAAAGTAATATATGCGGTATGTGATTATGGGGCTCTTTTGCCTTTCTCAGTACGGTTAAAAACTCTAACCTCCTTCTCCGAACTATGATAAAATGCGATCTAGAGCTCGGTTTCTTGTGGATCGGTGCTTTTATAATAGGGTGTCATGATAGAGCACTTCGTGAGGGCCGCGGTGGTTGGTGGAAAATCGATCTCGGAGCAGCTTGTTGGACAGGTATACTGATGTCTTTTATTTAAGAACCAGTACTTTGCCCAGCACCAAAGACGATGTCAATTTTACGTGCCAATGAGTGTCGTTTATCACTCCTCTGCTATAGTATGGGCTACACTACGACTCTATTGTTCCCCTCTGTGCCATTCGGCTCTACCGCCTTATATGATACTAACCTTGATGTTTGGGAACATTCAATATGTGGAAAAGATTACGTAATCAGTTATTCCGGCTTGACCTGGCGCTGTGACGACGGTATAGGAATCGAATAAAAGCCAGAGGTCCTAAGTGTCGTGGCTAGACCCAAGACTGGGCAAATCCTACACTGCAGCCCAAAAGTTGATGTTGACTATGACGATTATGACTCGGAGGACGAGACCTCGGAAATGGTGACCAGGAACATCTTTACTTGGCTTCGAGGGAAGGATGGGTTTCCAGTTGCCGAGAGAGAAATCCGTGAGCACGAATGGGTTGATAACTTAGATTCCGAAGACGACGAGCCTATTGAGGGAGACGTACGTTCCACTGTCGGGGGGTATCTCCATGGATGGCTACTGAAAACATCAACCCAAAGGTCAAATTCTATCTAAGCTCTTCAGCATGAGATGTTGTCTGAATCGAGTAAAATGTCTTGATTAGATTTCTTCGGCCGTTGTAATCGACCGTCATGAAGCAGCTGCGCATTTCGTGTGACCCCCAGGTTGGGTGCACTGATCAACGACAGAGTCAAATGTTTTTGAAGTAATCAATGGTAGATTATGTTATTTGTATTTTTGACTCAAAACAGATTGTAAAATACCACCTAGAAGTGTGGTTCACGTCGTCTATGTCGCCGTCCAGAAGGGCTGAAATCTCATCCGATCTCTCGACAACACTTCTCCTTGGGGTCAAAAGTTTTAATAAGCTGCGGGAGTCAACTACTACCCATGATTATAGAATAAAACTTGGCTAGTCTCGTTGTTTAAAGTAATACCTAGCTTAGGAAGGGCACTATCACAGTAAACCGGGATGTTCCCTCAGTTACCGTGCTTCAATACAATTACCCAATCTAGAAATCAATCGCCTGATCATTGGCCTGAAATAGTGTTACCCACAATTGTGTCGAGCGAGGCCAGGCGGGTCGCAAAGAAATAGGGATTTAATATGAATCACCCGAAAATATTAGCACACGCTTAGGCTATATCCTCACAGAAGTTGATCTAACATTTCTATCAGCCACTAAGTCAGTACCGGGTTTTGTGCGATGCACCTAGGTATAACGGATGGTGGATTGATGTGGTTCTGGGCCCAAAGTTAAATAGATGACTCGCCGTTAGATGATTGTCGTTTCAAGCTCAACATGTGGATTGCAAAATCACTTTGATGTAAAATTGAGTCGCAGAAATCATCAACTATGATCAATTGAAGAAACCTATCTCTATACGAATGACGATCCCCACGTTTGAAAATCCCATCAACTCGTTCTGACATACTTTGAGTGTTTCCATGTCGTTGGCCACAGCTCACAATCGGCAGTCGTGCAACCAGGGATGGTGTTCTCTCGAGTTTATTGCGACAGGGTACTAAAACAGTCAGACTTATGGTCAAAGACAGTGAAATGAAACTTACATGATGTCTAACCCGATTGCATCGCCCAGCAAACAAAGTATCCAGGACCCAACGGCCTGAGACTGGCCGAGAGACTTGACCGACAGATCATTTGCCCTGGATTCCATCCCAGACAAAAAGAATTTTAACGGAAGAGTCCTCAATGGCCCTGCCATCGGGACCAATGCCGGTAATGGTAACGACCGCCTCTCGAACTCCAGTGTTTGACATCCAAGCTAAGACAGAATCTTCGATGTCTTGCGGGATGGAGGTAGTCCCAGAAGCCCCTTCGGGAGAGGTGAAGGCACTGAAGCCATTATTGACGACACCTGTGCGCTCGCCTTGGGAAGGGGAATTTCCTGCTCGCACGCTTTCGTCGCGACTTTGGGTCTGGACGGCCTCAACTTGATGTTCAGAGGTTTCGTCTCGGGGTTCAGCAATAGCATGCTGAGGCTCCTCTTGGATGTGGCTGTATTGGTTGGGGTCGTCTTGCGACTCATTCCGTCTAGATGACATGATAAGCAAGTGGAAGTATTACCGAATTGAATGTGAAGTTCTTTCAACAAGGAAGATGATCTTTGGAATTATTTGCGTTGTGCTGTATGGAGGTTGTTTTGAGATGAGTTTGGAGGAAAAGCAACGAATCGTCTACACCCACTTCACCTTTATCGGCCGGTTGCTTCTGCCAGCTGGCAGACAGTGAATCATGATTTTCATTGTATTTCACAAGCTGGCGGGCCAACCTACATCTGTTCTCCAGCATTAGTCCTGTCTGGACATACATACGTACACTCTTGTACTAATTATTGTACAGATAACGTACGGCCGCATCTTCATAGCTCACTTAACTCTTTGTCGCAATGTTCAGTTAATATCTACTTCCCTTTTATGCATGGAAATTATATACGTGAGATTCTTAAATTATTTATTTACCAAGTACCAGCCTGTCAAGTCGAACCATACTCCATCTCCGAACCAGGAGATAGTATATCGTCAACCTCACCACTAAAGCGTACATGCTTCTTCTTCCTCTCCCGAACTTCCCGGCACCAGGCGCATAGCTTTAACGTTGGAACTTCTACCAACTTCACTCTAGCCTTGAATATTTCATTCTCGTTCTTCAGTGCTTCTTTACACCGTTCCAATACAGGATCTCTATACCAAGTCCTGTCGCATATACATTTGCTGTAGGTTATTGTTCGGCTACACATCGTTGTCTGAATGACCTGGGAGGAATTTATTATAGTTTATTTTTTTATGCTGGATAAGTTGGTAGAGTATTGAGTTGCCTGTTGTATGATCTACCTAGAGTTATTTATACATGGGCTTGTCGGTACCGTAATTCGGCGAGGATCGGCAAACCGATATGAATCTGCATGAATGGACATGGAACGCAGTTAACATGTAGACAAAAAAGAATCAGAACTTGTTCTTCAGATATCAGAGTTCGTTCAGAGTTTTTCCTGTATCTCAATCACTCTAATTCCTGTTCTTGCTCCTCTTTCTCAACATGAGCAGTCCTTGATCATCACCCTCGTCGTCAGCATCATACATGACCTTAACCTGAGTCTGCTGCACAACGATGTCACCTCCTCGTTTACCTCCCTGGCTCCCAACTCTGGGCCACTTTTCCACGGTCTGCTGAGAGGCATTCTTCATCTCAGGTCGTACCGGAGATTTCAGTAGCTGAACTGGACCAGGCCAAGCCTGCTCCCACAAACGCCGTCGCTCTTTCTCCTCGTCCCTGACTCGTCTGGTTTGGCAATCGGAGCATTCGATTCGTTCCACAATCTCGCGATTGCGAAGACCCATAACGCATCTGCCCAGTTTCCAGAGGTTGACTTTGTCGCAGTGGATATTGCGTTTCAGGGGAACCGGTGCACGCTTTCGGCAGCAGGGGCAGTAGCGCCAGATGATTCGGTGTTCGCACATGATCGGTATTTGTTTTTGTGTTAGGAGGATGATTGTTTGAGCTGTGTTTCTGTGTCAGTATTTGGTGGTAGCGGTATGGCAAACAGACTGGTAATCACTTACCTTTATAGCTATTCTTCGATGGGCTGTGATGTTTGAGCCGAGTTCCGGTATCACAGAGAATCTTGTTCTGAGAGTGTCAAGGGCGAGGTTTGGCTGACGTATTGCACCAGTTCAGAATGTTGGTTGTAATTGCGAATGTTTGGTTTCTGTAGAAGACTGTGGAGTGTTCGACAAGACGGCTTAGAGAGAAGTAGAAAGCACGTAGTTTGTCGGAAGGCAAAGTTGTTTGTTTACCAAGCGCTGGTTTATTAATGGACTGGTGCGTTTTGAAAAGCCGCTGCAGGTCGGAGATGCTCAAGGAAACTTGGTTCTTTGCCATCCCTGAAGCAGCGTGAATGAAAAGGCGACCATGCAGTCTCGTTGTTCAGGTGTTTGCCAGTGTCACGCCCCGCCATGGCTGATGGCCTTGCTACGCATTACATGGTTGGAGTTTGCACATAATCATTCTTTACAGTTCATGAATCACAGCCAATTGTTACAATGTCATTAATTACTCTAATTTGTAACCACTCCCAGCATATTCCTACTTGTCTTGATTATCATCAAGCTCTTCAACAATCCCATGACGGCGAAGTGCAATGTAGACAGCTTTATTCCGCTGGGCTTCTTGATGCTCTCGAATCTTTCTGCACTCGTCGCATTCGTTTTTCAGATCTTGCACCAGCTGTTTGAACGGCCCATCTTCGCATTCCTCTTCCTTCGCGTTTGGACACTTGTCCACAAACGTTGACTCTTTCAGGAGTTTATTACAAGTACCGCATCGGGTTATGACAGTTGTTTGCCAACACATGATGTTCTTTGTCTTAGTTGTCTGAGTGATCTGGTCGAATTTATATGTTTGATGATGCGTTAAGATCGAGATATATCCAGTTGTAAGAGAAATATGGAAATATTGTAGTAAAACAAAGAAGCCAGCTCTCGTGTATTTATACTCAGGCGACCAGTTAATTCTATCTGGATCAGTGACAGGAGTTATGCCATTAATCCATCTTCTGGCTACACATATTCACCCTGCCTTATACAATTCCAAGCTGCTCCAGCAGGCGTTTCTTTCGTTCCCCTGCCTTCCGCATCTTCTTGCAAGATTCACATTCGTCTTTACTTTCCAAGGTAATACCGCAAAACCCGAATATGCAGGCATTGTTGTTGGCGAGACCTCCGGGGCATACGTCGACCCAGTTGACTGTTTTGATAGCATTCTCGCATGCTTTGCAACGAGTTATCATGGTTGTTTCGAAGCACATTGTGCTGCTGTTAGATGTCGGGAATTGCTCTATCTAAATATATGGTTGGATAATGTAAAGACAAAACGATGAGAAACTGACCAGGTTCTTGTATTCACCCACCAGGTGATGTAGTTCACGGTACCTCAAATTAGATATGAATAGGAGAATATATTGTCGTTCTATCTGCATCTGAAATTATCATGATGTCGAATTGAATTGGTAACGTGACAAGTTCGCTGATAGGTTGTTTGTCCGGTGAAAGAGCCTGGGGACAAATGGTGCCTGCCTTGAAAGGTATCAAGACGTTAGTTAATGGATCTTGACTGTATATAGGTAAGGAAGGAATATTCTTAGCCGGTCTTGAATCTTCCTTCTAACATCAGTCAACCGGGTCAACCAATCAAGGCCTTACCCACTTGCACTTGTCTACATCCTGAACTATCAGTAATTCTATCTACCTACAATACGCACGCACTTTCGTTCAACCGCTAATGTCTATCTAGTAGCCACGCTTCCGTAGGCCCCAAAACCCAAGATGGGAGACAACGAATCGACTCAAGACACTCAAATTCCAGGAGTTAGCGCGCTTCTAGAGCGAAACGAACACGGAGATCATGTACCGCTGGTAGGGGTACTGGCGGAGATTTCATATACCGACGACAGAAGATTGAAGCGGATCCTCTCCCAGACAGGACAGTTCGCTGCCAGGGATCCATTTTGGAAGCGTTTTAGACGAGGTAATGAGGAATGCTTGAACATCAGACCTTCGCCCGAAAACAATGAACTGGTACGGAATTACATCGACTCGTTGAGTCTTGACTTTCGGTCACATTGGGAAACTCCAACATGTGACGAGATTAATGTCCTATGGTGGCAGGTATTTTCCCCTATGGCTCAAGGTGAAACTCCGTCGGCACGGGGATTACTGTCACTACTCCTGCTTGCGTGTGACGAGATCGAGCAGATAGTTCATACAGGGTTCGCACCTATAGAGATCGACCTGTCAGAGGACGCATCGGAGACAGATCTGTCATTTGATGCGGCCTCGGATTTATCATCCGATGAATCCCCTGCACTGGCCCCTTTGGAATTCGACGAGTATGATGTTGTGCGCGGCAACGTTCGAATGGGTTTTCGGACGCGCCAGGAGCTTCGTATGCATTTGGGAAGAAGCCGCCTTCTCGTCAACATAGTGGAGGTAAAGTGGGAGGACGGGGATTTGTACTACCCAACCTTCCTACTTGATACTAATACTTGGTCTTTGTACATCTACTTCGCAGTAAGCAAAGCAAGTATCAGAGACACAATCGTTTCCAAGGTAGCAGTGGCAGTACGTCAGATGCTAGCCTGGGCGGGAGTAAGGACATCATCACTCAAGTACTACGCCCCGCCAGTAACGCCAGTAGAAGACAAGGACCGTTTTGGACACGCCCTGGCCGACGTCTTTATGATTTTCCTCATCCTTCGAGGCTGGGTCGGGGTCGACTTCAAGTCTGCAACAAAGAACCGGACTGCTGGTACACTTACTGCTGGAGACCTAGAGAAGAGCTTCATCATCCCGCAACGCGATTGGGCACTTGGAAAGGCCTGGGGCAAGTCCATGCACCCCTACCGCATACTGACATACAAGGGATTCACTCAAGGGGTTCCTAATGTCATTGCATTTCTGGGGACAGTAATATGCGACCACATGGGGTTGAATTGTCGATAGTGCATGGATGGCACAACTACATGTTGTATTGACGATTGGACATATCAAAGCACGTCATACGATCCCACATATGTCAGATTCCTGTCAGAAGTACCCTACTCCTCGGCGGTCAGAGCCTATAACCGTACAAACCTCGGCAGCGTCCAGATGTTGAAATGGGACGATGTGATAGTAGAATCAACGGGAGTCGATGATCTACTGGACCGGAAGCCAAGAGAACCGCCGCATCGAAAGAGAAAGAGAGATGTGAAGAAGGAGGAGGAGGAGGAGGAGGAAAAAGAGAAAAAGTAGAAGTTCTGGTGGGACTAATCTCTGAAAATATAACTTGATTGTATAATTGGTGAAACAAGAAAGAGCTTACCATTGTGCATCTTTCCTTAACATTCCTCACGAGGTAGTTTTCTAGTCCCTTTATGAACGAAAAAGAAAAGTTGGTTTTCACTGGCAACGCTAATATTTTTGGCTGGCAGTCACATCTTGTATCATCATCCCGACATTTTTGGAGGATTTCGGATCACCCACGTTAATAACTCTTGTTGACTATGATCTGCTGCGCCGATAAAATCTGCCTTTGACAATTTGAATTACAGGGCGGGATCATTCTGCATCCAGCGAAGCACTTTGTTCACAGCATCGTATCCGCTAATGACAAGTGAAATGACATACCTATTTTGTTCTCTAATTTCTGGTCTTCACAATATTTCCGTTAGGCACAGGTAACAACTTGTCAGAGCAAACCTGATTATAAGGTTTTCCATCTTCAATTACACTTTTGAGCATTATGACTCCAATGCTCACACAGGAGCTTTTAACTTTGCTTGCTGCCCTACTATAAGGTTCAGCTGGATATAAAATGCCTGACTTGCTTCCATCCGGTTTTTTTCCTCTTCCTTTCAGTTCCATCAACAAATCACAAACAACAGCTGACTGTCAGGAGGAAGAAGACATGCTGTTGCTTCGTTGCTGTCGTTAAGAGGAAAGAAATCGGTCGGAAAACAGGCGTTATCTCACAATAAAAAATACACTTTGTCTGTTGTTAGCGGAGGTTAGAAACTGGTTAAGCTCGCTGGAACCTGTCGTCGGATCACCACCGGACCCTGACAGTGTTGTGTTTCCACCCACTTCAGTTGCTGGCTGAGTTCGACCTGAGCCTGATCTGCTGTTTACCTCCTCGGAAGGTGTCGAGCGACGTATTCCTCGAGCAATGTCCCAGAGTGCCTTTGCAGAAAGAAGACGGGATCTCTGTACGGTCAGATTCGGTGATTGCAGCCCGAATTAAGATCCGAGAGCGAACTACGAGGATCGCAATGGTCATGGATCGAGGTTGCGGAGATCAGGATTGGAACGAAGCGCGCCGACTCCAACGTCATCAGTAAGATGTGACATCTTTACCAGTCGCTGTGCCTCTCTCAACAGCACATTAAATTCCAAAACTGGTGTTTAGGTTGTTACAGGCTAGCGGATGATATCATAGATTGGGCTACCGTTTTGTCCGTTGTGCTGCCAGCGGCCAGTTCTCTGGCACAGAATCTAGGGATGTCCTGATTATAAGGTTTTTTTCTTCTTTTTTTTCTAGGGATGAATTGTTGACATTCAGAGATAATATGTCGTTGTCAGAAATATGAAGAATGATGTTGTTTATAGAGCATCAAGAATGATTTCATAGGAACTCCAGAGGCTTTATAGATCTTCTTGAAAATACCTAAATCACGATATAACATTTCCTACTTTACTCATACTAATCGATTATAGTGAAGATGACTAATATAAATTATCTATTTCAAAGTTAATTTAATTTATTTTTTAAAGTTTCCTTCATCCTCTTTGTCTTATAACTAGTACCTCCTTAAAGGAGCTACTGCTATTACACTGTCGCTTCTGCACTCTCTCTGGAGTGCTATCTTCAATCGGTACACGATTATGTTTCGCTCCTGCAGATAAATCTGCATCCAGTAGATCAGTGGGCTCAGCAGACTGTGGCAGAGAAGCGATTGCACTGACAGTCTCTTCATCTGGATTTGGCTTTATAGCTAAAAGCGTAGACTTGGGCGCATTCAGTAGCTGCCTCAAGCTAGGTATCCAGTTCTGGTGGTCCTTTTCAGGCACAGCTACCTCGCGAAATTGCCTTGGATCTGTCTCTTCAAGTTTGAGATTCAGAGGCATAGCAGCATAGAACAACATGAACCTAGATCCAGCTTCTCCAATCGTCCAGTCCTTATTCATCATGCTATTTGCATTCTGCTGGTTCTTGAAAAGGACGTTCGAGCCCGAAGGATTGTATGTCCGTACGAAATCCCGAAACGTCTTTCCATTCCCTCGTAGGCGGACAACCGCCATAAGATAATAGTGAGCCGTGCCCAATTGTTGATAGTCCATCGTGGGTGTATTTGAAGACCTGCTCCAGACAGGAAGCTTCAGGGTCTTGAGGTCCTGGATGGAAGGAATGCGAACTCCACCGTTGACCTCGTAGATGACCCGGACGACCCAAGGGTCACTTGGTACCAGCAATATTTGGTCGCCCTTCCAGGTGTGAAGCCCAAAAGCTTCATCTGCAGCACGTTGCAGAGCGCCGGGAAACTGGGAAGAACTGACTTCAAGTGTGCTGAGCTGCGCAATCTCGTTGGGCGACAGCTGTATCGGTGCGCCGGACTCAGTGTTGATAGGGGGGCAGCTGAGACGGAAGACGTCCATTGACCAAAAAGTCTCGTTCATCAGCGCCGACGTGCACAGGCTTTCAAACGAGCCTTTCTCGTTGAGACGCATGGAGTGAAGAGTGAGGTCGAGCTTCTGTCTATCCACAATCGTCTTCTCGATATCTTGTGGCGAATGGCCAAACATATGCCAGCTGTGACTGAGGATGGGATTCCGCGTCTCAGATTTAGGGACCCATCCAAGAGACGGCACGACATCTGGTTCCAGCATGTTGCAGCTGTAGATGCGTCGAAGGACAACTATCAAGCAGTCCAGCCCAGAGAACTGACTCATGTGCCGCCGTATGGGTAGAAAGGTATCAAGGCAGGCGGCGGCTTTCAGCCTGTCCTTGCCGGTGAAATCGCAGTTGTCGCGAATGTCGCTAGAGTCCATTTTGATCTGCCTTTAAATCAGTCGTAAATCTCATGAGTACTAGAATTCACTCACCTGTGTGGTTACTGGCAGAGGGCTCTTTTTTGTTCAAAGGTTGAAGAATGCAAGTTCAGTGGATTTCTTTCGTTGCCGGCCGAAGAAGCCTGAGGCGGTGACTGAACTGCGCGGTGAATAATAATCTAACACGGGTGCCTAGCAGCTGGCAAACGGCTGTGATCAAAGATCTTTATTTACCTACACTCGTTCATTTCTTTTTTGACCCCTCTCTCTTCTCCCTCAAACATCAACACTCAACGCGCCTGTGAGCATTTGACCTCGAAATTCATCACAACTTACCTGCTAACTACACGATAGGCTATTGAATATTCAAGATGTACACTTCTTTCAATCAAGCGCCTTCGCCCAACTTCCACCCGGCTGGTGCTATCTGCCGCTATAATTTTATAGTGGCCTACTGGGCATCCCACTGTCGGTGGGATGCCGCAAAGTGGTACAACATCCGCACCAAATTGGCAGAAGATGTTTGTGCCGTTCTGCACGAAGCTGGCTTTCGCCAGGCCGGTGAAGCTCACATCGAGTACGTCCTCGATCACCTCACGTGGTGGGACTACCGGAAGAGCCTTGGCCTCGACAAGCACGAGTATGCCTGGCCTTGGGCCGAGAAGATGGAGCCAGAGCTGACGGACTACAACTATGGCATCTCGACCAGATACCGGGACTGGCGAAAGGCCAAGGGTTACCCAGTCCCGCAGCCAGAAGACAAGGCCCGCGACCCTTTGGCACCCAAAGCCAATTAGTCTACTATCATTGTGACACGATAGATGTGGGAGGCACTCCGTACGCCACGTTGATAAGCCTTGGCCAGGACAAAGCGGCTACAAGCTGCCGCGGCAATGTACTGGCTTTAAGAGGCCTGGCAATACATATATATCTAGACTTTTGGGGGTGGAAATAGAATGGTATTTGGTAACACTGAGCTTGAATCGTGACTGTGAATTGTTCTTCTGTGAGGCAAAGGTGCCTTTGATGATGCTTTCCACCACGCAGGGTGGCATGCTATGTGGAAGCTCACACATAGCCCAGCTCATCTTGGTGAGTCCGTGGACTGTCTCGACAACCTTGAAATTGTTTTGCTTCATGACGGGATTGTTTTCCAAGTCATGAGCAAGCTTGGGGAGTTGCAAGCATAGCTCATAGAGCGAATTGCTTCTTGTGCATACATCGATCAGTTTCATCTGATCGTCCCCTCCAGGCATAGGTATCTCGGCACTGCGAGTAGCGTGGCCGGGTAGATCTGCCACAGGCAGCGACATTCCAGCGTCCTGTGGATCCATCTTCTGTTGGATAGTTGATTGATGGAGGATTTGAATTGTAGAATGCAGGATGCCGCTTGGACGCTGAAGATTTCATCACGTTTCGGAGGGAAGGTGCTGAATTATGTAAGTCACGCAAGATGGGAAGGCACAACCAGCTTGTTGCTTGACATGCATATTGCACAAGACTCGCCACATAAATAACAATTCATCCTTTCACTTAAACCGCTCAAGTCCAAAGTTGTCTAAAATGGGATCCTTCTCGCCGGTCAAGATCAGCTTACTCAAAAGCTCACCAACAAGAGCACCATTCGTGACACCAGAGTGCATAGCAGCGACGCTAAGCCCGTCCAAACCAGTTTCTCCAAGAATAGGCAGATCATCCTCTGGTAAAACTCGATGTCCCACAGTGTAGTGGCTGTACTCGAGTTCATCTCCGCCGACGACGGACTTTTGAAGTTTGGCAAAGAGTTCGAGAGCTTGCTTTTCTACGTCGTCGCCTAAATCACCACCCGCGTAGCTGGACCCGAAGCGAATTGCTCCTTCGACTGTTTGGCGGACATGAAGCTCTGGAGCATTGATGACACCGTTGATGAGTTTTTTGGACGTTGGTTTTGTGTTGACCAAGAGACCTTCTGAAGATTCGAGAGGCAGTTTGATGTTCTCCGATGCAAGCAATGCGACACTGCCCATACCAGCAGCAACCACGACGTGATCAGCAGCAAGAGTCTCTCCAGAGTCCAACACAATACCGCTGACACGACCATCAGTCTTTGTGAAGCCTTTCGCTCTTTTTTCGATAACCTTTCCTCCTTTTTCTTCGACTTGAGCAATCATCTGACGGGCTGCTATCTCCGCTTCAAGAGCTCCCTCCTGTGCATACGCAAGACCCCATTCCGGCAGAATCCTATCTTCGATTTGAGGTTCAATCTCGGAAATTTCTGTTTTATCAACACGGATAACATCGTAACCCCAGGCTGAAGCATTTCCCTGTGCCTCTTCAAGCTCCTCGGGTGATTTGTCCCAAGTGGTTGTGCCTCCCCAGTGGATCGGAAGTGATTCGATGACTTGCTCAATTTCCCTCCAGCGCTTCATAGAGCGAAGACGAAAATCATAGTAAAACTTTTTGTCCGTCGATGCAGCGTTGAGCCAGGCGAATGAGTTGGGTGTTGCCACGCCGCCAATGTCTTCTGCTACGACGGTGACATTGGTTTCGGAGGATAAGTGCCAGGCGATAGAGGCTCCGACTATGCCTCCGCCAATGACAACAACGTTGGAGTGTGCTACTTGACTCATTTTGAGAGGCTTTTCGGGTTTGTGCTCTTCCATTTTGATTTACGGTTGATGGTTTATAAGTTGTTGGGTTGAAGTGACCCCGCCTTTACCGGAGACCATTATTATCTCCGAAAGACGAATGGGAATATGATCGGAGGATCTGATAAGTATGTTGCATGAAATATGGAGTTTGACCTGACAACCTACTTTGTCTGGAATCGAGTTTGACTTGATAACCTACTTTGTCTGGAAAAGATCGGTATAATCACGCAAGTGATGCATTCCTCTGTGACATCGTGTCGATGCCAAGAACAAGGGATATTATGTATGATTAGGCGAGGTTCTTGAACAGGAAGGTCTCTTATGTACCTCCATTAATCATATCACTCATAGACTCCGGTCCTATCAGGTTCTTTTGGGTAGCCTGATGGGCACTAGAAAGGTCAACTTCCAAATGTTAGAGTACAAAAATGAAGAGCCCAAGAAACCTTGGCTAAAATAGCATACCTAAAGACTTTCTCTTATGCTCCTGGGGCCAATTTTTCTCATGCCTTGATGGCGAGTCAAACAAACACATGTAGACAGGACGATAATCGATACTTGTTATCATTCAGCCTACCTGATATTCCTACAATTTGCAGAAATTCTAGCTAACAAGATCATATTCAATCACTATCGTGGATAAAAGATAATCCTTCTCCAGCGCCTCAGACCAGCTGGACGACAATCAAAGACATCTATAACTATACTGGGCCGCTATCACTTCCAACCGTATCTTATGTTTCCTCTTGGGGATACTCTTCCGAACTCGATATGGCTTGCGGTTCTCTTGGACAGCGACCTTTTCAGGAGTTACCTGGCTTTTTTGGTCAGCGCGATTGGTCTGAGGGTTCATCTTCATAGTCATTGGAGCCCGAGGTGTCTGCATCATACCCTTCTGGGGCTGAAAGAGCATGCTGGCCTGGGGAGCTGCTTGCTGCTGCGAAACTGCATTGCCTGGAACACTGGCAGTGGCCTTGCGACCCTGTTTAGACTTACTTGAATGGTGGTATCGCAGAATCTGGGCATTCATATCCCGAACCAGTGTTTTGATTTGATTTTGCTTTTCCTCGTAGGCTTTTGATGGTATCTGCGGATTCAGGTCAGCGAGAAGACTGGCAGATTTTTGCAGATGGAAGAGTAGAGCTGCTGCAGCTTGTGAGGTGAAGGGGGATGAGTCTGTGCCTCCCATGATGACGTCTCCGTCCGCATCGACTTTGTCGTTAGTCGCAGATGATGCTTTTTGAAAAGCTCTCCTGATGGTGTTGCCGGCTAGATCCATTTTATGGTTAGAGATGTCGTGGGAAATTTGTACAGCTTGGTGTTTTGCAGAACAGTAGTCGTAAGGGTGATCCGATTTTTATAGAAAACATGCATTGTGCTCTGAATACGGCCGCTCTACAACATGTGCAGCGTTTCAGGACTTTGAACTGATATCCTTTGTCTGAGACAACGTCTCAACCACATGACAAAAGCCTCATTGTAAGGGCTGAAACTGAACAAATCAACCTTGTAGACATCCATTCATACTCAAGATTATGTAAATTTCACATAAATCCAAACTTTTCCAATTCTTCAACGCTAAATCTCAAATATGTCCACAAATCTAAAACAGCGTGTACATCAATCGCTTCCACCAAGGGAATGTAGCAAGCTCTGCTCGCCAAGCGTTGATGGAATCCCAATCGTGTTCGCGTCGTCCCGTGTCGATATCAATCTTGTCGATGCTGATCCAGCTCGTTCGCTTCCAGATCACACCTCCAGCCCAGAAAGCCAGAACAATGGGAAGTCCGAGATACTGCATAAAGAAATCTTCAACTGTTCCCATGCCTGACTCGCCGACCGGAGCAACAATAGCGACGTAAAACTATGGCGCGTTAGAGTGTTTGAAGAATTAGACGAAAAAGCTTACCTGGGCAATGAGAATAACAACGACAAAAATCAAACCAACCCATGATCCATAAACACCACCAATAGCCTTGAAAGGGATCTCGTCAAGGGTATGGCCATTGTACTTCCACGCAGCTCGGAATCTGATATGCGCAAGACAAATAGAGCCCCAGCAGACAAGCATAGCCAGACCAGACAAAGCCAAAAGCCAGTCGAAAATAACAGGACCAGCTGCGTCAAGGTTGAGGAAGGCAAGACATCCAAACGCAATAATGAAACCAACAGATGGCAAAGGTCGACCGGCGCGATCAACCCACGTAAATACCTTGGGGGCAAAGCCTTGCTGCGCCAGAGCGAGAAGCGTGCGAGATCCTCCGTACACAGAGGCGATACCGAGAGACAAGACGGACGACAGGATGACGGCGTTCATGTAGTGATCGAGGCCCTTGAGACCAGAATATTTTCCGACAAGAACAAAAGGTGACGCAGCGCTGTTGGAGTAGGAGCTCGAGCTCAAGAGGTTCTCGTCGTTGCAGCTGACCAGCATACCGATAAACAGCAACGCAACAATGTAGAACAAGCAAATCCGCCAAAACACCTGCTTGATCGCTTTGGGGACTGACTCGGTCGGGTTTCGAGATTCGGCCGCAGCAAGGCCAACGAGTTCGGAGCCGGCAAAAGAAAACGCCGCCGTAACAAAAACAGAGCAAAATCCTTTGAATCCGTTTTTGAAAGCGCCTGGATCCTGCCAGAGTTTGAATCCCTGATACGTGGAATAACTACCGCTCGAAGGTCCTCCGCCGCAGACGAGAACAAGGGCGATAATCATAAAGATGGAAATAGACGTAAGTTTGAAGCACGCAGCCCAGAATTCCTCTTCGGCGTAGCCCATGGTGCCAAACATGTTGAGAATAATGATGGCAATGAGAAAGACGGCGATCCAGATACCGGGATTCGAATCAGGGGCCCAGTACTGGATAGTGATGGCGCAGACTGTTAGTTCCAGGGGAAGCGTGGCGGCCCATTGAAGGCAGTAGTTCCAGGCCATTGCGAAGCCGAATGCAGGGTCGATGAAGCGTGCAGCGTAGGTGTAGAAACCGCCAGAGATAGGATACATGACAGCCAATTCGCCCATTGCGTAGACGACGTTGAAGACCATGACCCCGACAAGGAAGAAGTCAATGAACAAGGTAGCAGGGCCCTAAAAAGTCAGTGTTGTAATTCAGTAACAGGCATCTCACTTACACCCTTGCTGAGGGCAGAACCAGAACCAACAAAGAATCCGGCACCGATAGATCCTCCGATAGCAACCATCTGAAGATGTCTGGGCTTCATCTTGCGATCCAGCTCAACGAGACCCAAACCATAATGCTTTCTGGTAAACGACTTTGCATTCAAGCCTGTCCTGGTCATGAAATCATCCTGCTCATACTCCTCTCCTGTGGCGGTAAACGTCTCCTTGCCAACGGGAGCTCTCTCGTCGACGTCTCTCACGACGCCCTTTTCACCCACGACGGGGGCATCGCTAGTGACTTTTTCAACAGCCATGATTTTGATGGATCTGGATATAAACCCAGAATGAATGACAAAACACAAAGAGACGAGAAGGACGGAAAACGAAAAAAAGTCTGGCTACTTTGGCCCCATTATAAAAAGGATCTTTGTTGAATGCAAGCCGGTTCTATCCTGCCCCATAGTAAAAAAAAACGCCATTAGTGGTTCCACCCGATTTTTTACATGGTTTCTGACTGCAATTTTTTTACGATATGGGCAAAAGAAGAAATTTCACTATCAATGGTGAGAAAATCTCCACGATCTAAAAGGGGGGTTGATTTTTCCCCGTGTTGACTTTGTTTCTTTACGTAAATCTCCATGGGGAAGAGACTGGTGAGGTTATCTAGAGATTGTATGTGGAGATGTTACTCCAAGTGAACTGGAGATGTTTGACACTACACAAGGAATTAGAAAAGACTTTTAACAGAAGCTTTCAATAGCATGTAAAAAGGTCATTTCCACGGTTAAGAGAAAATATTTTTCTAGTCACAGAAATGTCGATCTTGATTGATAGTAATGATCTCTTTGTCTCAAACGTCTTCGGCCCGACCGAAAACGTTTTCCAGTGGTTCGACCGTTACTTTGCCACTGTAGATTAAGAGCCACATGCTGTAATTTACTGAAGGTTTCGGTTGCGAATTCTAAGTCGAAGACCGAAGTCTAACACCTCGCATGCTGTAATTTACAATTGTCAATTCCTGCATCAATTGATTCGACAACAAACACCTATCGCATCAATTACGTTACTCCGATAACTAAACACGTCGGGAATGAAAAGACCCCTGTTCTTTTAACGTAAATCAAGCGGCTCAACGGATCTTTCCTGGTGGAGACTTTGAGGCTTATATTGGACTTGCTATTCCCGTGCCTGCCGTTGAACCATATCTGTGTGCTTGGAAGTGGATTGCGATTGAGGCAAAGTATAACCAGATAAGGCTTCAGTTTTATCAATATCCAAAGCTAAGATTATGTTAAGAAATCCCAGTATATTTCAGGATATCTCAGTGAAGACACTCGGTAAATGCTCACTTTCTATATGCATGCTCCATAAAGTCAAATTGTACAAGGGTATTAGTCTCATCATCACATCCCATTACTTGGCCGCTCTACTATGCTCCTCGTAAAACTCCAACGTCAGCGCAGCCAGGAACCCAGGAATACACCCCTTCTCCCTGACCCAGAACCCAATCTGATCGCTTATCTTTCTTGCGAAATCACTTCGTGGACCACCGCCAACCTTCATCGTGCCTCGCTCACCGTCAAACACGATCGAGTTCTCGTGCTCGTCGGTTTGCGATGGGTAGAAAGTGCTCTCGACGCGCATCTTGCCGTTGGGGATAAATGTCACGGTCCAGCCGAGTGTGGAAAAGATGGCTTCTTTAAACTCTTGAGACTTGGAGCCCCAGACTTCCTTCAGACGGCGGGTACGCTTCTCGGCTGATGCTGTTTCCGCCTTGGCTGCTGTGATTTCGCGCTCCATGGCGGCAAGGACCGATGTAGGAATCATGGGGGATGATGATTTGCCCCGAAGTGTGGCGAGGAGTTCTTCATTCTCCTTCTTCAAGGCTTTTAGGGTTGACCGCTTGATCGCCTCAAAGTCAGATGTCGGGTTTGACTTGAGTGACAAGACGCGAGTTTGTGTTGACTGCTTGGCAGCCTTTAATTGCTCGCGGCTGGTAGACAAGTCCTTCTCTAGTAGAGAGATCTTGTTCTGGGCCTTTGTCAGCTCCTCTTCAAGCTTGCGCTTCTTTCTTGTAAGCTGTCCAAGCTGTTCTTGAGTGCTGTCATCCTCCGTTCTCGATCGCTTGCTGCCTGTAACCGGCTGAGGGGCGCCTGTTGATGAAGGCTCGAGAGACGATAGTTCGGCATGTAGTGTTTGGACCTCCTTCTTGTACTGGTCGACAAGATCTTCAAGCTCTTGGACCCGTTGTGCCCGGGCTTGGTCAAATTGCTCGGGTTGAAGTGTCTCGTCCTCGGTGTCGAAAGTCTTGAGTTGGGCGCGAAGGTACTCTACCTCTTTGACAGCCATAAGACGTTGTCGTTCAAGACGCATGCGAGCCTTGTCGGTATTGGTTGCGCTGGCCGCGCTCTTGGATTTCTCGACTTCGCTCTTCAATTGTGCCTTTTCGTCATTCAGAGACTGAATCGTGTTCTGTGCCGAAGTTATCTCTGCTTGTAGGTGGCCCACTTTCTCGACGAATGATGCGTTGTTGAGACGTTCCTCTACCAGTGCTCTCGCGACAGCTTCTGGTGAGTCGAATTCGGATTCATCGGTTTCGGCGGCATTTTGAAGGTACGCAGACCAGGCCAATCGCTCATCCTCAAGTCGCTGTCGCTGAATGCGGGCTTCGGCAAGCTCTGCTTCGACCACCTCTGCAGACTCGAGCCTTCGCTGTAGGGTTCGCTTCTCTTCTTCGACAACTTCGACTGCTTTGCTCAATGATCGTAGATGCTTGAGCTCAGACAGCTGATCGCGGTTCGTAGACTCCAGTTTGCGGATGTGCTGGACTTGCTCTGTAAGTTCCTGTCTGATAATCTCCATCGTCTCGGCGTCGCCGCTTTGTGCCTTGAGTCGCAACACATCAGCCTCCAGATTTGCGATTTGCCCATCTCTCTCGGCCAATTGCGCTTGTGTCTGTTGCAGAGCATTCTCTCGCTGCTCGCTCTCCTGTTCGAGTTCCTTGATTGTCTTTTGCGCAGCTGCAACCTGCATCTCCATGTCGGTGGCTTTGCGGTCGGCGATTCGCGCAGCTTCGTCCTTGGCAGCGGACAGATCCTCAAGCTGATCCTGAAGCAAGCGGGCCTCATCTTCTGCGTCACGAGCCTTGCGCTCTAGTTTCTTCTTATCATCCTCGACCGACTCCTTGATCTGTTCCAATTCATTTCGTAGAGCTTCGGCTTGTTCGACTGCTTTCTCGCGTTCGGCCTCGGCAGCTTGGCGCTTCTGGACTTCATCTTGAGTCTCCCTACGAGATTGCTCAACCTTGCTGTTGCTTGTCGACAGGGCAATCTCTTTCTCTTGCTCGGTCGTCTGCAGGCGATATTGCAGGGTTCCTATCTCTGCTTTCAACGCCTCCATCTGGCGCTTGTCCTTTTCAGATTCGTCTGCCTCAGGAGGCGGCATGTTCTCCTTATGACTTTCGCGCGAGCTGGGTCGGACTGATTCTGGGGCTAGACTTGTTCGGGAGGCAGGACGGGGTAGACTGGATTCGCCTGTG
This sequence comes from Fusarium palustre, assembly GCA_014899045.1. Taxonomy (NCBI): domain Eukaryota; kingdom Fungi; phylum Ascomycota; class Sordariomycetes; order Hypocreales; family Nectriaceae; genus Fusarium; species Fusarium palustre. The sequence continues at coordinate 152,331 of JAAVUH010000029.1, read as the reverse complement.
AGGAGGTTGTAGGATGGTTGAGTGCTTGCACGAAAAGATAGCTGATGATTCGCGGTTAGACAATTGGCATTGTTTGTTTGTTTTGTTTCGAATGTTGACTTACCCTGGAGTTTCGCAGCGACGTTTGCGAACGATCAATGTTGGAGGTACTGGCCCTGAATCTGTTATTTGTGACCGAAGGTCTGCGGCTTCCACGCCCGTCTTTGTCGTTGGGCGTGTGCGCGCGCATTGTGTTGGTGTAGATAGATTGATGCGTGATGAAATCGCGGTCGCAGAATGCTTTGTTTAGATCACCAGCGGGTTGCGCTGTCACGTGATATCAAGGTTCTCAAGTGCGGGTGATATTGAACAAATGGTTAATACACATGCTAGTCTATAGTCTAGGATATCATAGAATTGGAATTGTAAGCTTGAGAAGTATCTTGCCAAGATATATCGATGCTATCAATGTTGATTGCATCATGAGATCGTGTTGTAGGGTAGATGCCATCATCACTCCTGGTAGTTCAGCCATAGTTAAGCTCCAATCTCAAACGGCTAAGCACAATAAATTGATAGGTAACAGTGGCTGCCGTTATCAACGGGATTAATCAAACTGTCAGCCTTGCTGAGACTCGTAAAGTTTGATACCAGCTTGAATATAGCAACAATACTCTGTTCCACAGTCATGCTTCCAACACCTCTAGGCTCTTTATAATATCCCTGCTAGCTTGCTCTCCAATCAATGACGCATCCCATTAAGAATGTTCCTGAAACGTTCCTCTCTTCTCCCAAGCTGCCAAGTTCCGAATCGTCCAGTGACGTAGCAGTGCCTGGTGAGAAGATGGAGGGGACCCTGGTCCGTAACGATGAAGCTTTTCTTTCATTGGTCATCCCACATTCCTTTTCTCGTGACCCACTTTGATCTATTTTCTACAGCTTCATAGCTTCGAATGGTCAAGCCTATATCGTCAGACCCGACGATCACCGAGTTACCTTTCATCGCTTACAAAATATGCTCCACTGACGTCGATTCGATATCGGGGCTGTTGAGAGGGTCACTGTCATCGTTTGACGCATTGGACGTTGTCATTTGGACTGTCGACCCATCTTTTACTCTTGCGAACGGAGCATTCCAGGTAGCTTAGACACCAGCATCTTTCAACGCCGACGTATCTCCAGGTTCTCTATCAAACTTTCCACACAACAATAGCTTTCATCAAATTAATCGACATCTTTGAGAACCTATCCATACCTTGTATCCTCAACCATGGCCTCAATTGGCCTCAGGGTAAGCTCCCGTACCCCTCCATCGTACCATCCTCCCTAACAGCTTCATAGTCCTCCGTGACCACTCGAGCCATCCTCCGATCCTCTCACTCCCGCCTCTTCCCACTCTACCAGCGCCAACTAAACCCAACACAACAATACCTTTCAATCTCAACACCACGATGGTACTCCGACTCGTCAAAACCTTCTTCCACCACCAGCTCGGCAAGCTCGGATGAATCCATCGCAAGCAGCGCATCCTCGGAACCCAAAGCCAACAAGCTCAACATCTTTAGCACAGAATGGGAGGACCTCGATACAAAGATCAGCAGCTTCAACGATCTTCCGCATCGTCTCTTTGGCGCAAACCAGCACATGGTCATCAACTACGAACTCAAGGAAGCTTTGCGCCTCATGCTGCGCCAGTTTAACGCGCCTATAATGTACTCTTTCGCATACGGCTCTGGTGTCTTTCCCCAGTCAGCTTCCAAGGCCAGCATATCCGAGTCCGATTTTCGAGCTGTTCATCCGAATCCACCAGAGGCGCTCATCAAGTCGCAAAAAGGCTTGCCAAAAGTGCTCGACTTTATCTTTGGTGTATCGCACGTTGAGCATTGGCATTCGATCAACATGAAGCAAAACCGCCATCACTACTCTGGTCTTGCATCCTTGGGTTCAGGCGTTGTGTCGCGCGTGGGGAATTGGGGTGCTGGGGTTTACTTTAACCCTTTCGTTGAGGTTAACGGTATGCTCATCAAGTACGGTGTAACGAGTATCGACAACCTTGTTCATGATCTTTCTTCCTGGGAAAGCTTATATCTAGCCGGCCGTCTTCAAAAGCCAGTCAAGATTCTTCGCGACCATCCTCGTGTCCGACTCGCCAACCAGCACAACCTCATCGCCGCTCTGCGAACTGCTTTGCTCCTTCTACCTCCAAATTTCACAGAAGTCGAGTTATACAGCACCATCGCAGGTCTCAGCTACCTTGGCGATCCCCGCATGGCTCTCCCCACAGAGAATAAGAGCAAGGTGACAAACATTGTCGACAACAACATCGTTCACTTCCGCCGCCTATACGCACCGCTCGTCAAGACACTCCCCAACGTCGACTTTACTGGACCCTGCCGCATCGACGACACGGATTGGATCATGAACCCAGATCCCAACAAGGGACTCCAACAGGATATGGACCCTGTGCGCCGCGGCAACATGGTTAGACGCCTACCCCAGGCCTTCCGATCACGCCTCTACTTCCAGTATCAGAAGCGATTTGGCATTCCTCGAGGAGAGTTCAACGAGCTCATGAAGGCATCTACGGACAACGACGGCACCGCCGTCAAAAAGATGCAGGGAGGTGACTTTGAGCGTCGCATTGCCACCGATGAACCCCAGAAGCTTCACGAGACGGTGCGCGTAGCTATCAAGCAGACGGTGAATTGGCCAAGTACAGTACAGAGTGTCAAGGGACTTTTGATGGGTGGTATTTCAAGAACAGTACGATACGTGGGAGAGAAATACTCCAAGTATAGGAAGGATCAAATGAGCAAAAAGACAAAACAACTGTCCGACAAGTCAGAAAAGTCAGACTAAAAACATCGAGCGCATCTTGCATGAAGAGGAGGACAAGCGTCATTCTGGAGTATTAGGTTCACAACGAGTATAGACGTAGCGAAATGAAACAAGATACTTGGACATAATGTCCTTAATGATCACCTCCGCCACAAATATATAGCTACGGATTTGTGCAAGTCCATACATACACCTGAAATATCCTGTATTTTGTCCAAAACATAAATGCGCATACAAAGAAAATATGAAGAAAGAGACATTAGGAACAAAGGGGAAGCAAAAGAGTGAAGAAAAGGGTTCACCCCGAACAAGCCATTTACGCTCGCTATTCAATGCGCCGCCGAGAAACGTATTTCTGGCTTCTATCCATGCACGTGGTAATATTCAACAGCCGTCATTTTATCGCCCCTCGTATTTGCCGCTGACAAGTTTTCTTGACACAGGTACATCTACCCACTTCTGTTCTGTGCTCGCACTGTCGTCGGCGAAAGGATCGTCATCAGAGACTTCCTTGCCTTTGCCCTTGCCTTCGTCAAGTCGAGAGATGGAAATTCCACTTCCAACGGTTTGGTCGCCAGAGGCTGTGAGTTCCCATCGGGCTTCGATATGACCTGGCTTAGGCTCTGTACCCTCTGAGCCAATGATGCGGCACACGATCTTCTGGGGCTCGTTGGTGAGGGTGAGGTCGCCAATGCGCCAGTAGACGAGGTGCTTGTCCTTGAGGTGTACTCCTACAGGCTTTGTCTGGGCGCCACTTGATTTACCCTCGTATTTTGCGACAATGACCACGTTGTGCAGTGATACGGGAGCGGTAATCTTGGAAGCTGGGTTAAGCTGGTATTGCAGCAACAAGCCAAGCTTGTCTCCTTGAGGCTTCCATGCGGGCTTGAGAAGGAGAGGAGCATGCTCAGCCAACGCTGAAGCTTCGGAGTCTTCGGAGAATACTCGGTAGGAAAATGCGGTGGCATTCTTGGTGAGGTGAGATACATCAAGATTGAACTGATCGTGATGGTCAGGAGATGAGTTTTGCACAAAGATGCGGTTAGGACCAATGCGCTCGAGGGCCGCAAAGTTGTTAATACGGATGGTTTCGTAGCCTGGATATGTTAGTGGTGAAGGAGACCCGATAGATGTTGACTTACTCTTAGCATCACCCGAGTCGCTAGGGTTGTTCACGAATGCAACTTCACCAGTGATAGATGCCGACTTGATGACGCCATCTTCAAAGACAGCAGATACGCTCTCAATGATTGATGAGTTGAGTCCAGGAGCAGTCATTTGAGCGTGCTGAGGGTGGTTTCCGCCGCCCAACGAGTTGCCAGATCTCACTGACTGCGTATCAGAAGTACCGGCAATGCTGGCCTCGGACGCCAGTGCAGCAACTGCACTTCCCTTGGATGTAGACGGTGCAAGAATTGGAGATGCTGCGAGACCACTCATAGGGGAATCGGTGCCACTCTCTGGCAGATTGGGAGGCGGCACATACATAGTATGACGCACATCGCGACGTCCCCTAACTGTACCACTGCGACGAGTAGCCGGTCCAAGTTTGAGGCTGTTGGCGACACTAGACAGAGCAGCCAGCTTGGCCTCAGGGTCCTCGTCCTCGACAGGCGTCTGCTGGATGCTGACCTTGAGCAACTGATCAGGATCTTCGCCAGACTCTTGCTTAGCCTCCCGTTGAGCTTCGGAAATAGGATCGTTCATGGGAGGTGGGACGTTAAATCCGTCCGAATCCTTGGCTGCATTCTGTGACGCCGATGTGGTCTCTTGCTTGTGCGACGGAGGAGGGCCAGGAGGTGGTTGGACATTTGACAGGTCAAGTTCGTGGTTGCCGTTAACGTTGCCTCCAGCCGACTGCGGGATCGGGCTGTCGAGCAGATTTTCATTGTGTGACGTTCCGTTCGTATTCTCGTGCGCGTCTGGCTTGGGTGTGTCGTTTTCGCCATCGGGTACCCGCGGCATGTCAGGGGTCTCTGCTAGAGACGACAATCGCTGGTGCTCTTGGAGATTGTTGGAGGAAGCTCTAGGAGAAGGGCCTCGGTCGTTTTGGCTGTGGCTTGTTCCTAACCTTCCAAAGCTGGGACCCAACTTGCCAGGAGAAAGCTGACCGAAACCGGCGTGCATGCTCTGTCTTCTGCGTCCACCGAACATTGTACCAAGGCGGCGAAGTTTACCTCCTATGCTTTGTTAGCTTGTTTCATTATTATTCTGTTAATTTGCGTACCTGGCTTTTCTTGAGGCATCGAGGTCTCACTGGCATCATCGTCACCAGCGTGGGAAGAGGTTGGGGCTGTAACTGGAGCGGGAGATGCTGTGTGAGCGCTTTGAGCTGGCAAATTGGTACTATCAGCGGTGCTTGGAGGTACTGGCGTCGAAGGTGTGGTGCCGGCAAACGATGACTGGCGCGTCGAGTTTCGGGTTGGAAGTTTCGCTTTACCAGCCGTAGCTCTATGCACAAAGGATTCGATTTCTTTTTCGGTATTGATCTCGAGCATCAGTGCTAGTGTTTCCATAGCATTCTCCTGCACGCGCTGGGCCGAATCGGACTCGTGCGTCTGGTACTGTGTGAGAAGATCTCGCAGATTGTTGACGCGCGACTCATCAAGAGCCTGGAGAGACTCAAAGATGAAGGGTGCCTGCGATTCCCATTGTCCAGTAGCTGACTCGAGCTTGGATGTAGCACTCTCGACCTTGGAGGTGTTTGCTCGACCCCCCTTCTTAGTGAGCTTGTCGATAGTGTTTTGCGAGTCCTCGAGGTCCTTGGCCATACTTGACAAGTTGCTGGACATGGTGTTCATGTTCTGAAAGTCCTTTCGGTTGGAAAAGTTTCGTAGCGGGTGTTCGATGTCCTTCTCGATACGATCGGCGAATTGGTGATGAGAGTGGGCAATGCTCTCAGTCGAGTCGATAATTCGATTCCATGGTGCCTGGAAAACACTAGAGCAGCTGTGAGCATGTTGCGACGTCAATGCCATGGAATGGTAGATTTACCCAAGCTCCGATTGAGCGTTTGGTACCTTGAATTGGGTGAGCTTTTTTAGTCCCTGGACGTATTGCTCCTCCACGCGACGGCGCTCCTGCATGGAATTGATTAGCGGATGTCGATAACTCGAGCGATGTAGCTGTTGGTTGTCGTACCTGGAGCCAGTCGGCGACTTCGTTATTGACACGGGTCATGCGCTTCATTCGTTCGGTGAGGGTTTGAACCGCCTGGCCGGGTTGGAGAGCTGCCTATGCGCAAAGGAGTCAGTTGAGGTCTCAAATGGTGTTTCCATTGGCGTTTCTATCGCTCATTGTCACAACAACGAAGGGGAAATGGACCAACTCACCAACATGGCGGGATACTCGGCCCTGGCCATATCCTCCATGATGAACGGCGCAAAAGGATATTAAAATTATAAATATGTGCGGAGGAGGTAACAATGCATTAATATGGTATTAATCGCTCCAAGAGGTGATGCGCATTGCGGTTCGTCGAACAAGAGGGGTTTCGGTCGAGCTTCGGAGGGACGAAAATGTAGGAGCTTTGCTTGGTTGCGATGTACGTAGGCCTCGATTTGTACCTCGTTGGTAAACAGTTGATGGTAGAGATGATCGGATGATTCGGAGTGAGAATGACAAAAGTGTCCAGATCTAAGACGGCTCGAGGTTGCAGAGGGAGAAGAGTTTGCTGTGACAAGGCAGTGATAATGATAATGCCTTGGCTGGGAGCGACAACGGCTAAAGGGACTAAGGTAAAAGTAGAAGAGGAGAGAAGAGGTTGGATTGAGCAGAGACAAAGACCAAGACAGGGCTGGCGTTGGTACTGAATTGGGTTGGACTGGGCTGGGGTAGCTCGATTTAGGGATGGTGGAGCTTGGAGGAATTGTTCAAGCAACGTTTAATGGTTGGCTGAGTTTAGCTCCTGTTTAGTGGGTTCGTGCACTATTGGAGATGGGCAAAATCACGAGGACACAAATAAACATGACCTCATTATAGGAAGTAGCCTCGGTATTTGTAGCTGTCAGAATTAAGTATTTGACATCAACAGCAATGGATTCAATCGTGACGTCCAGACTAAATCACTCTACAGTTGACATCTACCACCATCTACCACCATCTTGCCAATTGATTTCCTCCAAGACATTGGCATTGGCATTGGCATAAAATATTACCCCCTGCTTCCTTCGTCATGCCTGGCCCTGTTTCTGACTTATGAAATTGCGGGCCTCTTGTTTTCTAACAGAAACCAAAACCAAGAACCTGAGACATCCTGGTCAAAGGGCTGATCTTTACCGGAAATTTGAATGTCATGCTCCAGACTTTTGACAGCGATTCGTACCATACCAAAATCCTTCAATTGACTTGCAACCAGTAGACTAGAACCCTGCAAGTTGTACACAGATACACCACCTCATCGACAATGGCACTCCCAGAATGGAAAGCAGCTCTAACCATGTCTCAACGCTATGAGACAATCCAAAAGATGTAACTCGAACCTTTGACATCTACCAACACGGCTAACTCTACCCCTAGTCAAAACTCCTTATCTGCCTCTAGCATGAGTGAGGCCATCGCCATTGAACAGGCCGCCTACCAAATCTCTTCTTCTCAGGTGCGCCCCGACGCCATGTAGCGGTCCAGAACTCACGGAACCGCTGACAAGGCCTAGGAAGAGTATAATCTCGCCTGTCAACCGACATCAACTCCAACACCCCCGCAGCCACAGGAAGAGAGTGAGATCGACTCTGGCATTAGGATTGGGTCATACAAAAACTGTCGACCAGTGTCAGAAGGTGTCACTTCAGAGGTTTATCGGTCAGGCGACAAAGCTCTCAAGGTTATTGTGACGTACCAGGATATCGAACCTCATAATCCTCAGCGCGAGGCAAAGATTCTCAAGACGTTGCGATCGCCATGTATTCCCCTTCTCGAGACCTTTCGAGACCAGGAGCAGCGATTCGTTCTCGTATTTCCTTTCATGCCGTATACTCTGTCCGATGTACTCGCCAAAGGACCTCTACCTGTAGACTCTATGCGTTCAATCTTTCGGGATATCCTGCATGGTTTAAAGGATATACATACCCAAGGCATCATACATCGAGACATTAAGCCATCCGCCATTCTTCTTTCTTCTCCCACAGGTCCAGCATATCTCTCCGACTTTGGTACAGCGTGGCATCCCGAGCTATCAGTCCGCTCAGAACCAGCCGACGATAAGATTCTTGACATCGGAACGGGTCCTTACCGAGCGATAGATGTGCTCTTTGGTAACAAATCTTATGGTCCGGAAGTTGACATGTGGGGATTGGGAGTCATGCTCTCAGAAGCCCTCCGAGATCCTCCTACTCCCATATTCGAGTCCCGGGCCGTTCACGAAGATGGTAACCAGTTAGGTCTCATCCTCAGCGTCTTCAAAACCATCGGAACACCTACTCCCGAGACATGGCCTGAAGCAAAGAACTTCAAGGTCGCTCCTTTTGAACTTTGGACAAGCTTTCCTGGTCAAAGTTGGGAGGAGCTTCTACCCAATGTGCACCCTGACTTTATAGACCTCGTGTCGTCGCTCGTGCGGTATGATGGCCAGAGACTCACTTCCACACAGGTAAGTTCTTTGCTCAATCTATCCTGAATATGTGAATGACTGTCTGTAGGCCCTTGAACACAAAGCCTTGGTTGCGCAACCATAGAATGAGCAGGTGCTTTGGATCAGTTGATAGACGCACCTGCTGAATATGAAGGAGAACAATACAATCAGGAAGTCTGAGTCGAGAGTACTATCCAATTCAAATCTCAGATATCCTGCTTCCAACTACAACGTCTACTGTCTTGATCTCTTTTCCTTCATCCAAACATTCTTGTGAATCAACACTCTCATTTCGCTACAAATACAAATAACGCAAGCAAAGCATACAAAGCAAAACGACACAATGGCTCACAGAGGTAACACTTCATGCCCTCTCCGTAGACGATAAACTGACATGCCCTCTGGCGATTCTGTTTCCCCTAATTCTAGCTTCTGGTCTGATTCGTCCATATCCGATGATGACACCGGCGAAATCACAAGCAACAATGTCACGACCAACAATCTCGTTTACGATAGAATCGATCGCAATGATTTAGTCAAATCTATTGATATCACCACCGGTCTGCCTTTGTATCGACGCAGAGACTTATGGCGGTGCTGGTCTGCTCCTCCGTCAACACATCTATTACATCGGGGCACTGGCCCGAGGGTTCCTCCAGTGCCTAGCGAGCCTCCACACCTTTGTCGTCGGTGCCATACCACACTTGCTGAACAGCACTTTCGGGACATTCATCTTCGAAGGCATTGCCTCGCCGAAAGGGTTGAAAGTTCCACTCTTAGCAATCACTGTGCACCGAGGTTTATACAGTCTACCAGATGGTTTCCAAATCCAGAATTCCTCCCTCCGATTCGAGTCGATGACCGGACATGGCACCCGGAATTTCCGGTCAATGTGAGGGCAGGCCCCCTGCTAGTTGCGATCCCCGCGTATGTGGGAGACATCCTCCGGCCAAGTATAGAATCTGACAATGACGATTATGCGGATGAGGATGACATGATGTCTGGTGTGGAATCTGATAAGAGCGAGCTTGTGGACCAGGACATGGACCAGCAAATGGACGAGTCTGAAGACGTGACTAGCGACGATGACAGCGGGTACATGGTCGAGTCTGAAGACCTGAGCATGAAGATTGAAGACCTGACTGTTGACGATAATGGTGACGAAGAGATGGCAGGATGAATTGTAGGCGTGGGACAGACAGTGACGTGGGGATGCCTGAATTTGTAGACATCGGGCTCACAATGGCTTGGCCAAACATAGCTCACATAAAAGCGTCAATTCAAAAATTCTTTTATTCTATTCTACCAGCTCTTGCTTATTCAATATGTTTAACCCTGACGCCTCTTTTGTGTATCAGCACCCAAGTAGTCGATGGGATTTCTGCACAGTGGACAAGTATTCTGGTTACTGCTCTGGAACCACTTGTACAGACAAGTCCTGTGGAACAAGTTCTTGCATGTCGTGCATCGCTTATCCGGCATGCGCTTATCCGTGGAGATGATACTGTAGCAAATAGCACACTCGCTCTGGCCCTTGAGAGCACCGATAATGTTTCGCTTAAATACTTGTAGACCGTCAATGATGTTGCCGTTGGAAAAGGTAATGACACCTTGCGTAGTCATGATCCAACTCTGCCACTTTTTCTCGTTGACGGCAACACGGTTGAGGCTCTGCACGACGACATTCTCGATGGGGTAGTTTTGTGGGATCTTGATGGAGATGGCCGCCTGGCTTTCGTCGACCTCGTAGCCAGCGATAATTTCCCGGGCGGCGCGAGCGACTCGTACAGCGAGTTCTTGTTCGTCCATAGCTGGTGGTTCCTGGGTGTCAGCCCACTGCTGCACCTCGTCGAGTGCATCTGCAATGATGAGAGGAGAAAAGTATTTAGTCGTCCAAGATTCGACCGCAATTCGTGTCTGCTTTGAGCGGCAGTCGATATACCACGACCTAAACAAGCCAGGGGTGTACTTGTGCAGGAGATAAAAGATATGTACCAACAACCATTGCATGTTTTTCTCCTCTGGTTCCGACTCTGCCAGCTTGACATCATAATCCTGAATGTGTTCGGATGTAAGGTTGACCTTTTCGAGCTTCAGAGGATGTGCGGCCGAGTGTCCGAGGACATCAAACATAAAGTCAAGTAATGGCGCTACGTAATTGTCTTGCTTGAGGTTCTCGTTAAAGTCGTTGCGGATCTTAAACGACGACGTCGAGTAAGCATCGAATACGAGCTTCCAGGATAGGAGGTATGATCGGATAGATGAAGGGAACTCTGCGAGCATTTCGTCAGAATACTTTTCGAGTGTGGGAGCGTCAAGTAGAAGCGATAGAAGTTCGTCGGGCAGTCGAGCATCTATTAATGTTAGTATTGAACATGTTGATTAAACTCTGCACATACCTGTCTTGTCCAACATGGCGTCAACCGACTTTTGCTGTTGCTGCTCGGGAAGGGCCTTGTGAAGCAGATTGTAGGCGGCAGTTTGGATATCACGCGAATCAGATGCCACCAAGCCAAAGATATCCGAGAGATCAGGGACTTGGCGAAGAGAAATCTTTTCGACTTCCCGACAAAGCATGGCATCCACAATCTCCAGAGGCTGAGAACTGGTTTCCCGAGGGAGTCGCAGGAGCTCGACTAAAGCTCTAGGCTTAGCACTGGCAAACTCCTTCAGGGCATCTTCAAGATCGTCGTTGGGTTCTGGGAGAGACTCGATAGTCCTGTATAGCTTCAGGGAAGAGTGGATGAATGGAAGAGCCTCGTGTAGCTCAAACTCGTGGGCGCGGTTCCAGAGCGAGATGCAAAACTCGATGGCCTTTTCCCAGTATGAGCCATAGACGTCTTTCATGCATGGTAGAAGCTTGTTGAGGGAGCGGCAGATTTCGGCGCAAAGGGCAGGGCTCAAGGTATCGGGCTCATCAAGCCATGAAGTAATCTGTCGAACAGCAAAGACGATTCGGTTATTAGCCACAGGCAGTTCGCCCGCCTCGTAAATCTGAGCACAAGAAGAAAGTAGGACAAGAGTCATCAGGGTCTTGTCACTCTCCGCACTGGCTCCCGCAATCTCGCTTACAACTCTATTGCAGAAGGTGTTGGCAGCCTTGGATGGTTGGAGTGTCTCGCCAAACCCAGCAATAATGGCAGAAGCAGGCAAGACCGTCGTGGGGCCAACCTTGAGAACGTCAGGCTTCAGAAGAGCATCCTCAAAACTGGACGAAGCTCCATGTGCCTCTGCCAAGAACTGCACAAGCTCGCTAAGCGCCCTTGCGCTGTACAGACCTCTGGGAGTCAACTCTTTCGCGTGCTCGGTTAAAAGATCGACAAGTTCCTGGATGATTGGCTTTTCCTCAGCCGAGTCACTCCAAGCTTTAGCGCCAGCCGCCAGGTCGCTCAAAACCCCACGTGTCTTGGAGACAAACTCTTCAGCTTGAGCACTAGCTTCAGCATGTTTGAGGGTTTGCCATAGTCGGTTCTCCTCTGAGCAAGTGATTTGATCAGAGATGAGTTGCACGGTCAAGCACTGAAGGTAGAGAAGCTCGAGCTGGAAAGGCTTTGGAAGTTGTGATAGCGGAAGTTTATCCGACAGTTGCGACACGTAAAGAGCCATTCGTGTGGGAATAGCACGTCCCTTTCTGTCTCGATGAACCCGCAGCTGTGTAGATCGGGGTGATCCCTTTACCAACGCAGAAGCGCCACCGGTGCTGTTGGTAATGGACAGCGATGGGTTCACAGACAGTTCTAGGAAAGGCGCAAGCTCTTTCATCCATACGTTGGTACTTGGGAAGAGCTCCTCGGATGGGATATCACTAGAGGCGGCATTCTGTGCCTGAGACACCAATGTGTCGATACTGTTTAGGTTAGCTTGGTCAACTGTACAAATCAGGCGACTTACTCTAGAGACTGTGTTCCCGCTCGTTCGAGGTTAGCTTGAACGACGGCAACGACAGGTAACTTGCCATCCGTGTGACCGTCCAGCAAAGTACGAATAGCAGTGGCCTTGGAGGAAATAGCAGAGTCATCCAGCTCAGAAAGACCCAAGAGAAGTGCCACTAAAGTTGTATGGACGCGATCGTCTCGAGAGAACAGCTCGGGTCGACCCTTGGCAGCAATCTCCAAAGCTTGTAGCGTAGACTCTGTCTTTGAAGGGTCCTTTTCGAGAATCTCAACAAGTGCTTGGACAAGCTCCCTGTAATTGCTATCGGTTAGAGTCTGATATGTAACAGCAGCCTCCAGCAATTCCCAGTCGTTGCTGTTACCAACTGCGAGGGATACCGCTTGACCTATGACGTGCTTTTGCAAATCCTCGTTGCCCTTGGCAAGGACAGCTCCTCTGTCGTTAGAAATGAGAGACGCAAGGGCGACATCACAACTTGGCTCAGATGGTAAATCAAGCACAGCATCAACCCAAGAGTTCCAGATAGGTGCGAACTGGGTGGATACGGAGCCAAGCAGATGCAAGGACGAGAGCAGGTAGCGGGAAGAGGGAGAAGAAACGGCTTTGGCAGCATCGTCTCGAGCCATTGAAGTAAAGAATGCTGAGAGCCTTGTGATGCCGTCACCATGGAAGAGTCGAGGGGACATGCTTAGAGAATACTCGATGATGCGCGCCGCGCCAAAAGGCTTCAGATTACGGTTCTCCAAGAGAGCGATACTCTGGTTGATGACTTTGAGGGAGGGTTCGGCTGTATGGTCGGGGATGTCGTCTGACTCGGCTATCTTGTCCTCAATTTGGCCAACAAGGCTAAACCATCGTCGACCTTCTTCCGAGATCTTTTCTTGGGACTGCTGATACTCTCGAGAAACCTCGGGTAGAGAGCCGGAAATCTTTGCACAAAAGATGCTGGCGAGTCGGTTCCATTCTTCTTCGGATGCGGATACAACAGAGGGGGAAGCTTGAACAGTTGCGATGTAGGCTTCCACAAGTACAGAAATGGCATTCGGACCCATCGGGATGGCGACAGTCTTTTCTGAGACTGAGAAAAGGAATTGTTCGATAAGAGGAAATAGGTGTTCCTGGACAAAGGGTAATTGGTCGTCGGCGGGTAGGTTTCTTAGGAGTCGCTTTGTGGTATCGATGAAGCACTTCCATGCAAATGAGGTATTCGTTCGTGGTTCGTCGCGATGCGTAATTCCTGACTTTAGTGAGGACAACAGTTGTGAGGCAACCTCGGGCGTAATCAGGTCAGATGGCAGAACCATCAACAATTGGTCAAGATATTCCCAGAACTTTGGCGGGCTCCCCTGTGACCCCTTGGAAATGAATGCTTGAAGTCTACCCAGAGGCGACTTTGGTCCGGTGGTGACCTTGGCTGAAGTCCAAACATCGGGGTATTTTTGTGTCATTTTTGTCAAGGCTCGCACATACTCAAGAGCCGAACCAGCCTGGTTCGTCTTTAAGCCACCAGTGATAAAAGCCTGCTTGACCTTTGTGTCGTCGGCGTAGGGTAGTTTTCGTTCGATGGAAGCAAAGAGAAGCTGACACACAGTCTTTCTTACTGCCGAGTCGCTGTAGGTGATTGTCTTCCAGACGCTTTCCTCTGCGAAATAGTCATCGTAACGTGATTGCAGCTTCTCCAGGTTACTTTGCTCAACCTTTTGCAATAAACCCAAAACAAGAGACAAACTGGCGGTAACAACTCGAAAGTACTTGGATTCGGCATCCTCTGCTGTCGTAGATCGTTCGTCGCTTAGGGTATCTTGTGTTTCCTGGATAGCATCAATGGCATAGTCAAGGATCTGCGCCTGGCACTTGTTCCAAAACGCAATGACCTTTTCAGGGGTGTTGAGAAATGGGGTTAGACCATCGCTAGCAGCTCTGGCTACTACTCGATCGCGGTCATACAAGCCAGCTAGCCATGCGCCGACGATCTTTGGTAGGTGACGCTCAAATCTCTTACGAGCAGACTTCATGAGCTCGAATTGAAGATTATGTGTAAGCTCACGGACTCGACGTGAGTTATCTATCGATGTGCGGGGATATATTTGGACCTGCAGAGGTATAAGTTACACTGCCATTATATGTCTGTTCCATTCTACTAACCCAAACGTCCAGGATGCCCTCTTCAACCCCGCCATCCTTCTCAAACGGGTGAGCTTGAACATGAGCTAATAGCTCCTCGAGAGCCTTGGCCTTGGTGGTGCTGTCCTTCTTCAACACATTCTTGAGCGAAACAACAACATTTGGATCCGAAATAGCCGAGAATGAGGGAGGCTCGGCGAGGTATGACAGGGAGGTTCCGGAGGCTGCGCTGCCAAAGCCTCCAAAGCCAGAGCGGGGTCCATCAAAACCACGACCGGCAGATTTCCCTTGTGACCGCTTCATGATTGTGATACTCGGTAAAATGTCGCAAATGTATATAGAAAGGAATGTTAAAGGAAGCGTATGTGTCGGGTGCCGCTCGGCTGATGGCGCTCTAAATTGACAGAAGCTTGCAAGGCTGATGATGATATCAAATTTGGTGGTGAGGGACCAAGTGATGTCACATGGAAGCACGGACCGTGGTTGGTTTAGTGGGAGCGGGTCGTGTCGTTCCACTGAAAGAGCCTCACTCGTGATGAAATGCACAATGAAATGAATGACGATGCGATTGATGAGGTTGGTAATTTGAAAATCTTTTGTTTTTGCGTGATAATTTTACGTTGTATTTATGAAATATTGCGTAGTGAACCTTGCTCATTGAAACCTTCGCCGAAGACTCCCACTTGACTCACGCCGAGCTTCCCCGGTTGTCAATTGTAGATGACAAATATGGGGGCAAGTTTTATGACGAGAACCTGGTTATTGGGGAAGTAAGTAAATCTCTGGTAAACTGTGCTCGGCTTTAAGAATGGGAAAAATTAAAGACATTCCATCAAAGACATTCCTCATTATGAAACATGTGGCTCGAACTGAGAATCACGCCCGCTGGGCATGGAAACATTTAATGGGATACAACCTGATACGCTAAGGTTCATTGATCGTTCAACATTACTGATGGTCTCACTTTACTTCTTCCCTCAATGTTGTGTTGAGACATCAGCGGCAACATACAACCATCCTTCTTCCAGCTGTCGAACCCATCTCACCATGCGGATGAGATAAAAACGGAGAATAGCCATACTGGATGACAGAAATAGCCAAGCAAATTCTGATAAACTGTGATCACAGAGTGCTCAAGTATTATTAGACAGGTTCTTTTCCACAAATACCTAGCATCTTACTGCCGAACTCAAAGTAGAAATTAACCAAATGTACCAATCAGCCGATAGAATCCTTGTAATCGACCCAGGTTGCTTAAAGCGTCGACTTACAGACGCCATGGGTTTGGGGATTGCACTAGCACACTGTTCAAGAAGTACAAAGTCACTTTAGGCGGACAACTGATGAGACTTCTTGTTCCCAAGCCAGGAAATTGATGAATAAGTAACATTGCAGAGACGACACGTTGAACTCGGCCGCTCACGCTTGGCGACAAAACAAAGCAAAGAGTGCTGATTGCTTGACCTATTAAAT
This sequence comes from Fusarium palustre, assembly GCA_014899045.1. NCBI lineage: Eukaryota > Fungi > Ascomycota > Sordariomycetes > Hypocreales > Nectriaceae > Fusarium > Fusarium palustre. The sequence goes on along the minus strand of JAAVUH010000029.1, from coordinate 136,454 downwards.
CACTGAACCTGCAATGGATCGCCGCTGCATGTGAGAGTCACCTATCCCTCTTGTCTCTGGTTTCAGTGACAAAGGCCCGGACGTTCTGCGATTGGACGCGCTGGTTCGAGGTAAATCGACTTCGATCACCGCCGCATGCGCCATTTAATCGTGGACAACGAACACGGCTTCAGTTTGTCGTTTATCAGAGACGGTCCAGACCATCGGCTGGCGTGATAAGAACAATGATTCTCTTTGGGTTAGCATCAGCGCCGGATGCTGTTTGTCCGCTTCTGTCCTTTCCGATTCAACATAGCCGCATTGTATTCAGTCTGCTTCCGTTTACCCTGTCTTGCATGTCTTAGGGGTTCAAAGCCACAAAAGACCCTAGCCAAGTCTCTGATAAGCCGAGGGTACAAAGCGAAGAACCTTGTAGCCTCGCAACTGCACCGTTGATGAGTTTGAAGATCGCTCGCCGAGCAATGAACAAAGTAGCCGTTTACGGCATTCACGATAGCTACACGTTACTGTAGCAAAAGTGAACTTTATCCGATCCCGAGCCCAATTGTGGTACAAGATCTCTCGGTGAGAAGTGTACCCATCATGATTGTTCAGCAGGGGCTTAGAGGCATCTGCGAGCTTGACGTCAACGGCTGTTGCACGAGCGGGCATCGTCCACTTGCCGCTTCGGGTTTGACGCTGACTCCCCCGCAAATGGACGCACAGTGGGTCGTTATACGCTCTGCAACCCCGGCAGGACAGGGCAGGTTCAGTTTGTTGCAGCGGTTGGTAAGACATAACCTTTCAATGCTGCTTGCCTGAGCCGTCAGTACCATGTACGGTTGAGACACGTTTGCAGCGTCGTTTGATAACTTATCCTTCCAAGTGTAAGGTTTGTAGAAACACAATACTACAGGCCACAAGAGGCGTTGGACACGAGTCACAACAGCTCCTCGTGTTACAGTATCACGGCGTCACCAAGACAAGAAGCCCCTCTAGCTCTTATCCGGGCAAGCTCTGTCCAATTGTATCACATCTTACAGTGCTCTTTCCTTTGAATCCCCTCTTTTTTAGGCAATGTCCTCTCCACTCCCCCAAGTTTACAGTGGCCCCACTTAGTTCATCCTCCCCCAGGTTGTCCCTGACCATCGTGTGTCGTCGTTTGCTGCTTCCGTTCCATCCATGTTGTTTTAAGGTCTTGCTTCCCCTCATGTAGCCTGTTTGTTTCTCTCTTCATTCCTTATTCTCCGCATAACTTCCTTGTATGGGAAATTTAGAAATCGAGTCTCACTTTATCCTTTGCTTTGCAATCTCATTCGCATCCGTTCAACTATCATCGTGTTAGTCGCTGTCGTGTCTCACAAGCTGCTGACGTCTTCGGTTTTCAATCATTGTCATCTTCGGCTTCCAATCACCACTGTCGTATGCCTCCAGTATCAGTACCGGGATCGTCAGTGGGTTTAATCAATATCTTTCCGGTGAGTTGTCATCGGGGTCTCAGAAAAATTGGCCCCTAGGGCATGAGACACGAAATGATTAGGTTGACTTGTGCTAATTAGGCCAGACGCCTTAGACTGTATTTCTATACCCCAACAGACTCACGATGCTGGCCACCACACGTGTCTGGACGAGAAGCGCACGCCGTTCCATAGGCATACAACAACCTGCGTCACTGACTCGCAATGTCTCTTGGGAGAACAGATCAAGAGTTGCATTCAGAAGAGCTCTGAAGGGTTTCAACCAACCTACCGACTCTAGCAAGTTCATTAGTGTCGAGCAAGTCAAGACATGGGTTGGTGACCTTGCCGGTGCTCGACCTGGGTCAGGCATCGAAGACGTAGAAAGAAGTGCCATTGATCACTTGCTTCGGGGTGATGACAAAGCCAATATTCGCAAAGCCACATTAACCAATGGCCATCACTTCGCTGGCCTCCGTCCAAACGAGAAAGCTTCCAGTAGCGAGGACGCTGATTTCATCGATCCGATTACGAATCGCCGAGTTCACAAGACTCCCAAGACAACCCCGAAACCACGATATGACGATCTAGAGGCCTATAAGCCGATCGACTTTGTCAAGGCGACTGCGGAAGCTCACTCTAGCCCCAAATACGACGATCTGGACAAGTACAAGCCTACTAAGGATGTGAAGAAGCCTGAACCTGCCGAACCCAAGTACGATGATCTGCACAAGTATAAGCCCGAGATCGATGAGACATCTACCAATGAAAAGCCTGTCGAATACGACGACCTTGACCAGTATGGACCTGTGAAGCACAATGAGCCTGACGGTCAACGAAAGCCGACCACTGAAGAAGACTCCAAGAAATACAAAGATCTTGACAGGTACTCTTCGGCTAATGTTGACAGTCCTCTTGCTCAGCCCCAGTTGACAGCCGAAGAAAAGTCCAAGGCTTACCAAGACTTGAACCAATACAAGCCAGTCTACTGGAACGAGCCCGATGGTCTCAAAGCCCAGTCCACTGAAGAGTTGTCCAAAGACTATGATGACCTCGGCAAGTACAAAGCGGTTTACTGGAACGAACCAGACGGTCTTCGTGAGCGCACAGCAGAGGAGGTTTCCAAGGACTACAAGGATGTTAGCTCTTATGGCCCGGTTCGATGGAGTGAGCCTGATGGCCTACGTCGTTTAACTCCTGAAGAAGAGTCCAAGAAGTACGATGACTTGGATGATTACGTGAAACCATTCGAGGCCAGTCAGTCCGCCCTCAAGGCTCATGAGAAGGCTCAGATGGATACAACTATGCGAGGCAAGCCTTTGGCCCCAAAGGTCGATGCCCCTGTTGAGGACTTTGCAAGCAAGTACGATGATCTCCACCTTTATGGTCCTGTTCGCTGGAACGAACCGGATGGTCTCCGAAAGCTCACTCCCGAAGAGCTGTCAAAGAACTATGACGATCTTCACTTGTATGGGGCCGTCCAATGGAACGAACCCAATGGCCTGAGACGTCCTACCGCCGAGGAAAAGTCCAAGAGCTACAACGATACACACCTCTATGCAGCCCGGGACGTGTCTCCTCCGATCTCACGCGTTCATCCTGAGGAGGCTTCCAAGGCGTACAAGGACCTCCCAGCATACCGTCACTTTGCCAATGCTGACACTGCCCCACGAGTTCACCCCGAGGAAGTGTCGAAGCAATATACCGATCTGAATGCATATGCGTCTTTTGAGAAAGATGCGCCCCAGGTCGAGCAAGTAAACGCCAAGAAGTACAAAGATCTGCACAAGTATCCCTCTGCTGGCTACGAAGAGGCCATTCAACAGCATGTGCATCCTGAAGAGTTGACCAAGGCCTACACAGATCTTGGCAGCTACAGACCAACAGAGTTTGTTTCACAGGCTCAGGCACACCCTGTTAACCCTGAGGAAGCCTCCAAGGTCTACCAGGATTTGCACAAGTACACTGCAGTTCGTCACAACGAACCCAATGGTAATATGTCAATCCCTCTGGATGAAGTCGCCCGCGGCCTCCGAGAGTTCGACTCCAAGGCAGGTTCCCAAAAATCCCCGGACGCATCAAATGCTTATTGTGGAACCCCGAACAGGTTTACTCCCGACTCTATGGAAACTAGCGTCCAGATGGACGATTCTGGAAGTGCCGAGACAATCCGAGCTGCTGTTCTGCGTAGAGCTCACCAAAATAGTCAACGGATCAAGAACCAGGCCGGAAGTGACCTCGAAGCCGGCCGTACCTTGACCGGCAATTACGCTCGGGACTTTCCAGAGGAGTTTGCGGCATCGTGGAGCAAGAGTAACTCGTCATCTAAATCAACATTGTTACCAAACAACAACAGCAGGGGATCATCTGGGGAACAGGTTTCGACTGCCATTGACAATGAGGAGCTTGCATCCATGGACGAGAGCTTCCCTATGGAGTCAAAGAGGCTTCAGCCAGCATTGGAAAGGTCGGGCAAGGCGCACAAGGACTCTTATTCACATGAGCCTCAGGGCTTACAGACCAGCTATTCGGAAGAGTGTGGCAGTTCCACTGTGCCTGTTTGGGAGAAACACTACGAGCCCAAATCTGAGTCGCCAACCACCAAGGTGCCGAAAGCTGCTTCCTACACGATCCTCGCTTTCGACCCGGCTTCCAAGATGATGAATGTGGCGCAAACTACATCGAACGCTGATGATAACAAAACCCCAATGTCTCTTCCTGCAGCACTTCTTCTTTTAGCAGAACCTGCCAAGTTCCTCCCATTCATCCAGTCACTTCAGAAACAAGGCTTTGAGGTGGTTTCCGGCAGTCGCCAGATGCTCGTCTGCCGCCAAGTACGACCAATTACGGCGGAATTTATGAATACGAGTGTTGACCCTTTAGATGAGATGATTCTTCACGGCGGGGTTTTTCCTACCACAGATGGGGAGACTCAAAGGTCGCGACGTGGGAGGAACTCTGGGAAGAAGATGGGACTCGGTCGCAAGGTTTTTGTGGGAACTGTTGGGATTGCAGGAGGAGCCTTTGCAACGGCTTCGTTGGTGGAATATTTGAGTACAAAGGGGATGAGGCCAGAGACTAAGCAGACTCGATAGGTTTGGTTCCCGGCCATGGTTGCGTAGCTTCAGAGCGGTTGTTTCTGGGAATGTAAACTCAGCAAAGCGTCTGACTGGCACGCACAGCACTGAATTGTTTTGGAGTTTGGGCAGCGAATTGGGGCCGAGATTGCTATCACCCTCAAGCGATTGTTTTCCTTTGTTTGGGTCCATGAAGAATACGCAAATACACATGCATTACACGGAGCTTTGGAGTCAAGATACCTCGGCATATCATTTCACATTATATAGCTACGAATACAAACACATTCGTTTTTATTGCTTTGGTTCATTCTTGTGCCGTGACTGCAGCCAGTACTATACAATTTTCGCCTTGGCAGACCCCAATTGTTGCCATCCCATTGTCAGTGTTCTCCACGGTTCATGTCGCAACCATTTAAGCACCCTCGCGCTCTGTGAATCCAGGTCCCGTATTGACCTGACCAATCTTGTCCATGTGCATCTCGTGCTTTCGTTCCTCGGGACTCCAGCTTTGTCGACGCTGAAATGAAGGTGTCCAGCTATTTGTGTGGCGCATGCAACGGTCGGCACCAGCTTGAGCGGATGGGGAAATTGGCGCTGCAGATTCTGTCAGCTTGGAAAGGATGACGAGTTTGTGCCGTGTACCTTCAGATGAGGGAGAGATGTGGTTTGTAGTGGATATGGCGGTTGGTTGACGATCCATGATGAGGAGTGTTATAGAGCTCAGCTTAATGAGATGTTGTTTGGTGAGATAGGTGTGGTGATGTAGGTTGGTCTTTATAGGCTGTTGTTTGTGGTTGGTATGAACAAGTGTTGCTATAGTTCAACAATGTCTTGAAGTAATATCCTTCCGACTTTACCCCTCTCTCCTTCCCTTTGAGAAGACCAGAGCTCGTATTTATAAACGAAAAGCTGCCTGCATATCATCGTCGTAACCCCTCTTGAGCTTCACTTGCATGGTTAGAGGTGGCGAAAAAGTGGTCTGATGGAGGGAGGGGATTTTAATTGAAAGTGACGCTGAGGCGTGACAATCTCGGGGTTTTAGAGTTTGGGGATCGAATATCGGGATGTGAATCGTATGCTTTGTCGATGAGTGGATGATTATGTGCGGGCGGATGTAAGCTATGAATGATCAAGTACTGATGGATGCATTTGTGAGGGAGGAGATTGGCTTGATGTAACCTGGTGGTTGTAGAGGGTTCGTTGATGGTGGATTGATGATATGGCTTCGGGTAAAAAAGGACTGAAGGCGGTACATCTATCTCACAATAAACAACTGGGTGCAACGCAACATTCACTGCTCAATCCGGGGTACCCCAATCTCCAGATCGAGTGCTGCTCGTTCGTTGGTGGAATCATCATCACCTCATCTGCCCTACAGCAAATCTAGACTCCAATTAGATCTCATGATCCATCAAATCATCCACCAACTACATCATCTTCACATGAATGGTCAAAAACGTTTGATCAACAGGGGTAATATTTTCCATTGGGCTTATCCTCTTACAACGTCGTTGAGCCATCAAAATAAACGCTAAACCCGTTCCTTTTCCTTTCCTTTTCTTGCCTTGCCTTACTTTCTGGCAGGATCCAAACATAACCATCTATCTATATGCCTCATTTAAAGCATACTTCTGTCCCTTCCAACTCCATCATGCAGAAACACTTTATACGCCCAGGCTATGCAGTTCGAGAGCACAGTGACACAAGAATAAAATACAACAAACAATCGGGGGAAGAGAAGTAAAAATGGGGGTATAAAACAAAAACAGACATCCACAACCCGGTAATTAGAAAACAATAAACTTTGTCATCGAGACCTGCGTAAACTCATTTCTCGGAGTGAAAATCGTATGTGCGTAAAAGGGGCGAGTGAATTAAGGAGTCTTGGGTCGCTTCCAGTAGTATTGCTGTTACGTTGTTAGCTTGAGCCAAGGGACAAGTTACGGGGTACAAACCTTGTGCTGTTTGCGACAAGCTCGGAGGCTGGGCTTGCGAAGTCCATCAGTGACGGCAAGGCGTCGCTGCTGGTCATCGTCGTGTTCAGGAACGTAATAGTACTCGCTCTCAAGAGGCTTGCCAGCTGCATCCTTGCCCTGGCGCTTGATGATGCCGATACAGGGTGTGCTCTCAATGACATCGCGGAGATCATCCCTGGTGATGTCTCGCTTCTCCTCGGCAGGGAGATGAGCCATGATGGTGGACAGAGGTGTTGAAGACAGACGCGAGAAAGCAAGCTGGTTGATGACATGGTTGGCAACGGCAGGGTTGGTCTCGAAAGACATCTTGGTCTCGGGAGTAGGAGTAGGAGAAGAAACACGAGGGGGTGAAGAAAGAGGAGACTCTGTCCTGGTGGGCTGCTTTCGTGGAGACTGGGGGGCAGTGGGGATCTGGCGAGGAGCAAAAAGATCAGAAGCTACATCGCTGTGAAGAGGAGCCCTCTTGGCGCCCTTGAAGATCTTGGGAGACTTTGTGTTTATCGAAGCCAACCGACAAGAAATATCAGCACCGAAAGGTCCGAAGGAGTGGATGATGGGGTCATTCTCCTCATCAGGGTCGTGATCTTCAACTTCGTCACTGACTTCGCTGCTGAAGCTGGCAGTCACGTCGGTGCACATGCTGACATTAATGCTAGAATTATCGAGCTTGTCCGACAGTCCATGTTCAGCATCGTCTTCATAGATTTCAATGTCACGCTGTCCAGGGAGCAAGGCTTGAAGACGGCGAGAGCTGGACAGGCTGGCAGGCGTCGGGCTCTCGGGAGATGCAATGCGAGAAGCTCGGCGGGGAGGGGAAGACTGGAAGATAGCCTGAGCACGAGATTGGCAGGGAGGAGAGTCCCAAGTGGCGTCAGAAATATGGTCAAGAACCCGCTTAGGCCATTGGACAAGAACTCGCGAGTTTTGCACGTCAATGATGATTTCGGAACCCTCGGTCTCGCTGGTGAAGCTGTCACCCTTGAAAAGCTCCCAAGTGCGGCCCTGGCTGTGAAGCTTGAGACCGTTCCAGCCATTGCAGATAATCTCAATTTTGCTGGGCTCGAGAGGACTGGAAGCAGCAACGTAGCGAGCCTTGACATGAACACGCGAAACAAGACGATCGGCTGAAATCTGGTAGTGGGACGAGTTGGAGGATCGACCCATGACAAGAGTCTCGCCGTTCTCCGACAGTTCAACGGCGGGGACAGCAGCAAGCGGGGCTCGCTCGGAAGCGGATGTGGCCCTTTGAGGCGGGGAACTAGACAAGATACCCGTACTCGACGTCGGAACGGGAGTAGGATACTTGAGGTGAGCACGAGAACGACCTGTTCCGGAGCCGGAACCGAGATTCTGTCGCTTCACGGGTCGTGGGAGGTTTGGTGGTGAGGATGTTAGCGGCTCAAAGGGCGGGAGAAGAGTCGGAGCGGAACGCTTAGATCCGGCCAGCGAGCAGGACCTCATGGTTGGCAGGGTAGGCGAGGCAGAGATGCCTTTTCGTGGTGATGAACCGAGAGAGTCCATATTGGATTTCGTGTCGTGGTCAAAGATCAAGGTCGAGGATCCAAGGCGAGTGTTGGACTAGATCGCGTCCAGAGGCGAAGAGACCCGAACACGCGTTAGGAGTTTTAGGGGTTTGTTCCCAATTCGAGATGGAGAATTTTGATATTTCCTTCCTTTCTTTTTCCCTTCCCTTCCTGGTGAAGGTGTAGTCGTGGAAAGATCGAGTCTCGGTGGAACGATGGATGACGACACGAAAGGCGGTCTAGTTGATCAGTAGAGTAGACTCGGTTTGCAATAGGTGATAGAATGAGTTTGACGGTGAGGCCTTGGACAAAAGACCAGGTGATAAGCAACTTTTCGAGGAAAAGAAGTTTTTGTAGGAGAGTCGGGTCAAAGAGTGAGCAAGAGGTCGTGTGTGCGTGGTGTGGTTTTTTGGTGGTGGGAGGTATTTAAGAGGTGAGCCGATCCACTCACGCGGGAACGCGGCCAAGCGTAAAGGTGTACTTTGCGCGCATCCGTGATTTTTGGCGTTGGCGTTTTTGTGCAGAGCACTTAAAGTTTTCAGTGGGATGGTGCTATAAGTTAGTGGATGAAGCATAAATTATAGCGGAGATGTGCAAGCTGCTATAGGGGTGCTTTACGCGACCCAGGCCGCGTTGAGTGGTGGGCCTGTGAGCCGGGCAGCGTATCGATAAGAATGACGTCCACTAGACGCGCTGAGTTATAGTGGCTGCGTTGAGGCTTGAGCTCAAGAACTGGGAATATCCTTGGCGTTACAGGAGAATGTCTCAAATTTGTTCGGTTGCTATTTTTCTTTTTGAGACATTATGTTTTAATTGCGTTCCTTTGCTGCCAGTGATTTATTTTAATCATGACTTTTTTCTTTCATCCTGTTGAGCGAGAGTGGACCAAATTGCTGCAAATCCAGTCAAGCCAACCTCTCGTTTAACCTCCAATTTCTTCCAAACACGTCTCCACCAACAGAACCGGGCTCTTTGTTGAAACTGCTCTAGGTTCGCGTCTCGTCTTCCAGACCAATCCTTTAGTCGGAAAATGTCTGGCTGGGTTTATCATTCGTTCATATGCAAGTAATATTAAACTCGCAAGCTAGGAGTACTCCGTTAGGGCTTGTATGGAGTATCCCGTCTTTACGGAGTACGTTGACTGAGTTTGCCATCAGTCTCGCTTCATGTGATCCGATGCATCGCGATTCTGATATTGAACTAATTTGGTAACCTTTTGGGCTCGATTTACAGATAGCTGAGATCAGAAAGTCAATGACCTAATCGACACTGTTTGACTACGTTGATCAAGGTTGCCATAGTAATCACCGTAGCGATTGAGCTCTGGAATGCCTGTTCACCCTTCGATCGGTTCAGTCCCTGCACTACTCGTCATGAACTCATTTTGTTACGGTGACTACGGAGTACTTTGGCAATTTATCGCGTTCCTTCAAACCCCCGGACTCATTAAACGTGACCCACGTGAAGATCTAGGCACGGACAGTGATAAGATCCGTGGAAGTGCTACATGGGTATGAGATACCCTACAACACCACCACTTGACGACATATTTATACATTTACAACCTAATTTGCAGAGATCATAGGCCTTTGTTAAATATGTTTAAATTCTTAAATATTATATTGATGCCTTGCGACTTTTACAACCTAAAAATGACTTGGTTAGTTGGATTGGCCATCTCGTGTAAAAGTTCACGATGGCTTCATTTCAACATATGCCAAATGCCTTACCATCCAGGTGGGCCAGCCAACAGTTTTGGTCAATTTCTTCACAATTCTATGGAGCAACTGGCTCAATTGGTGTACATACTATACACTGGCTTGAATCGACCTTTTCTACCCAATATATCGGTATCTGATTGCATGTGGCCAGCTTATTGTTATCGTAAACGTCACAATACTCAGTATAATGCTTCCTGCAGCGGATGGTTATAGCGTTATGGAAACACATCGTCCTGCTCAGTTATTGGTATAAGTATGATGCTGTTTAATAGAGGTGTCGGCATTGGCTTGTCTGGTTGAAGATTTTTGGGAGGCAACGAATCGGCGTGAAAGGCAGAATTTATACGAAGGAAATCCTGATAACACTACAAACGGTATCACTGTTGAAAGGTATCATTACACATCCAGGCCAAACTGAATCAGAGAGGAATAAGTGGTTCATCTACAGACAAGTCTACTAATGGTCATCATCCGGTCCGATCCGATGTTGGGATCATTTCTCAGAACTGCAGTACCTCAGCTCTGATAGACTCTCCTTGTTATCATCCCTTTTGCTTCTAGTAATCGAATTGACCGATTCATCAATTTTACCTTGTTGATTAGATGTCTTGTTTGCCTTGCATACCTCGCACCTGGATGAACTGACCTTTTCTTGCCTATATATCGGTGTTTGATTGCATTTTGCTAGCTTATTCTTGTTGTAAGTGGAACAATACGCAGTATAATGTTTGACGTCAATGAGCCCATTGCATTTCTCGCAACGGAGGCTCGTAGCGAAATGGAAGCACATTGTTGTTGTTAGTATGGATGAGACAATTTCTGATGGACTGTGTTGTTGTTGGCTCGTTGCTCAAGAGTGCTCTGGAGCGGCAGGAGACAGTATTTATACGCGAAATACTAGACACGTTACTAAGCTACGACATCACTACTGATTGTCAAATGGATATCACCACAATTAGAGGCATCATGTAACAGGAGCTAGTGGGTGGCAGAAAAAATGACCCCTAAGCTTTAGGATGCCAAAATAAATAAACTAAGCCCGTAGTCTAAATGTCATAAGCTGGCGCACTAAATGTGTCACGTATAACTCGAGCGGCCATTTCTTTTGATACCCTGAGGAGGAGTAAGGGCATCGTGTCACTCGTTGATAGCGCTGATTCTAAGAGTGTTGATTGTTATCTGAAGGAGTCTTTGCTAATAGCTGACTTCCCGATAGATCCTTGCTGAGAGGGAATTCCTGCCTCTAGGTGTCAGAAGAAATGGCCGCGCGAGGTTTGAGTGATAAAATTAGTGGACCAGTTTATGCCGTTTAGACCATAAGCTTAGTTCATTTATTATTTTTACATCCTAAAGCTTACAGGTCATCACTGATGTCCATTGAGCTCACGATCAGTCTTATAAGCAAAGACGTACTCCTTCTGATCGAACTGGTCCCCCTCAAGAACGATACGCGAACCGTCGTCCTGACCATTGAGAGCTCGCTCGACTTGCGCATTCAGCATAGCACGCCCCTTAGCAATAAGGATCGCAACGTTGTACTCGCCAATGAAGCTACACTCGGCGTTGTTGTAGTCCTCGACAAGCTGCTCCTTGACCATTGACATGGACAGACCGCGCTCCTTCTTGATCAGACTGCGCTTGACAGGCTTGCCGTCACCGTCGCACCACAGAAAGAAACAGTCGTCGTTGCGGTCGCGCTTGATCATGATGTAGGCCTTGGCGTTCTTCTTGCGCTTGTCGGAAAGGACATCGCCCTCTTCGACGGGGAGGTCCTTGAAGATACAGCCAACTTCGGCTGAGGCATCTTCGAAGGTGTGGTTTTCGCGAACGGGCATGGGGACGGAAGTTCCAGTCTCCCAGCCGTCGAGGATTCTTGCACGAAGGCCTCTAGGGCCCATGGCAACAAGGGCGTCTTGAGCCGTCATTGCGAAGCTGGTGGTGTGAGTAAGTTGTAGTATGAGGAACCAAGTAACTTACAATGTCGGGAGACTTCTTGTTCAGTATCCTGGTTTGTCCTTGAGGTGAAGAGGTTGCAGATTAGGTCTGATGAAGGTACATTGCCTTTATATCCATCTGCTGTCAAACGCTGCCACCTAGTGATCGATCAAACATCATCTCAAACATTCAGGATCCACCAACTGAATTGTCACCGTGAAATGCATCAAACAAAATCCGTATCAGTGCTAGCAAAGTGCTCGCACTATCAAGTTCGATTCCCCTATCACTGCGTTTTTTTGCATTTACATTGACCAGTACTAGCACCAGAAAGTGTCGTAGACGGCTTTAATTCGTTTGCAATTCTGCTCCTGTCAAAGGTGCCTTAAGCGGCCTTGATAACATATTCTTTTTCTTTTCTTTTTTTTTTTTTTTTGTTTTTTTTAAAAAAAAAGCCTGATATGGCGACATTATGCTTGTAACAACATCAGAAGAGGCAGACCTAACTCTGGCATGAGAAAGTTATACTCGACAGCCCGTAGTCTTGAGCTATATTTTCGAAAACCAGCTTTCTGCCGTAGAGGTAAGTATTAAAACAGACTATACCAGTTAAAGACAGCCTGACATTACTTCTTATGTAGACTCCGCGCTTATACTCCCGTCTATTGATCGGGAAAGAGAACTTGGTCCATCATTCAATCACAAATATCACATCAACAAATTTTATGGTATCGTAATTGTACTCAAATTAATATCTACAGGTATTAAGTATCACATAACTCATGCATCGTAAAGGCAAACTCAAGCCTCAACAAGGGTAACCTTGATCTCCTCCTTCAAATCTCTGCTGCTGAATCCAACACGAATGGTGAACTCGCCCTCGGGGATAACCCACTGCTGGGAGATGATATCCCAGTAGCTGAGATCACGGCGCATCAGCTCAAAGCTGACACTCTTGCTCTCACCAGCCTCAAGGAAGACCTTCTCGAAACCACGGAGCTGCTTGGGAGGGGTACCCTTGGGAGCGCTCTCGGGGAAGGTGACGTAGAGCTGAGGAACGGTAGCACCGTCGACCTTGCCGCTGTTGGTGACAGAGACAGTAACGTTGTAGATGCTCTCCCAGAGGGCAGGGTTACCACCGGGCTGGACGGGAAGGGCCTCGGGCATGGCGGTAATGTCGTCGGCGAGAGGCTCAGCGGAGATGTCGGAGAGCTCAAAGGTGGTGTAAGACAGACCGAAACCAAACTCGTAACGGACAGACATGTTCTGGGCGTCAAAGTAGCGGTAGTCAATCTCGAGCTTCTCGTCGAACCAAGACTGCCAGTCGTCGGTACCGGTGGTGTTGATGGCAGTGGTGGGAGGGGCGTTGTAGTCGGTGCCGTTGAAGGCAATAGTGTAGGGAAGACGACCAGATGGGTTGACATCACCGTAGAGGAGGTCAACAAGAGAGTTACCAGACTCCTGACCGGGGAAGTGGGCAGCGAGAATGGCAGTAACGTTGGGGTGATCGGCCCAGGGAAGAGTGTTGATGCCAGAGGAGTGAGTGACAACAATTGTGTTGTTGCAAGACTTGGCGACAGACTCGACAACATCGTCACCGTTCCAGTCAACGCTGAGGTGCTCACGGTCAGCACCCTCCTCAGCCCAGGTCTTGAGGAAGACGAGGCAGACATCGGGGACAGCAGGGATCCAGAGGTCAGTGACGTTGGACTGAGCGATGAGGGTGTTGTTCATCCACTGCTGAACAAGAGTTCCATCCTGCTTAGCACGGGCGTTGATGGCAGTGAGAGGAGAGACAAGGTAAGTAAGACGACCAGTTCCGGAGCCACCTCCAGCGACAAGAGTACCAAACTCGTAGTCCTTCTGGTTGAGGAAGCCCTCGGTGATATCACCAGCATCGTTGCCGAAAACAGCAATGGACTTGGGCTTCTTGAGGGGAAGGGCGTTGTTCTCGTTCTTGAGAAGGACGGTAGTCTCAGCGCCGTGCTTGCGGATCAAAGCACCGTGGTCACCTCGGACGTCACGGCTGCGCTCACCGGTAAAGTTAAACTCCTTGAGCCAGGTGCTTCGGGGAGAGAAGGTGTTGAGGTCGGCGCTAGACTCGTCGACAGAGGGGAAGTCCTCGTCCTGACCGAGCCAGAAGTAAGGAGCCATGATACGCATAATCATGTCATCGACACGAGCCTCCTCGAGGGTACCGTTGGTGACAGCCCGGGTCAGGTTGCCACCGAAGAAAGAACCGGCCTTGAAGTTCATGCCGTAAGCGCCAATGCCACCGGGCATGTCCATGTCGAGACCGCTGTTGATGGCAGCAACACCAGCGTGGGTAGCACCCCAATCGGACATGACATAGCCCTGGAAGCCGAGCTCGTCGCGCAAGATACCGTTGAGAATCTTGGAGTTTTGGCAGCCGTATGAGCCGTTGAGACGCTGGTAAGAGCACATGAAGCTGGCAGCCTTGGCATGGGCGGCGTTGGCAAAGGGCCAAAGGTAAAGCTCGTGCATGGTTCGGTCGTCCATGTTGGAGGAGAGGGCCTCCTCATCGACCTCGCCAATGTAGCCGTCCTCCTTGAAGGTGGGGTTTCGCATAACCTCCTGCTCGTTACCGATAAAGTGCTTGGCAGTGGCCTGGACACCGGCGTCCTGATGGCCGTGGATGGTCTTTTCCATGGCGACACCCGTCAGGTAAGGGTCGGGGGAGAAACCCTCCCAGTTACGGCCGGAGTAGGCAGAACGTCCAAGAGGACCGGCGACGGGGCCGAGAAGGACGTGGGCACCCTTGGCCTTGAACTCTTGACCCATTGCGAGACCGCGCTGGTAGAGAAGGTCCTTGTCCCAGGATGAAGCGGCGGAAACACCAGCGGGGAAAACACTGGCGTAGTCGGCGACTCGGATAGCGAGAGGGCCGTCATGGAGACAGAGACCGTTGAAGCCGAGACGAGGAATGGCGATGATGTTTCCAACACAGGGACCGGGTGTTCCAGTGACCATGTCGGCCTTTTCCTCGAGGGTCAGTTTGGAGACAAACTCCTTGGCTTTGGCGAAGCCCTCTTCCCATCCCTTTCCAGTAGCGTAGGCTGTGATGTTAGCAAATGAATTGATGATCTAGGAGTTGAACATACTGGATGGGTAGGCAGGCGAGTGACCATACTGTCCGAGGATGGTGGTGTTCTTGGGTTGAACCCAAGAGAAGGCCTCTTCGTCGCGACCACTTCCACCAAAGTTCTGAGCATTCACACTCGCGGCCAAAAGGCCGGAGACCAGCACGGATCGAAGGCCAGCCATTGTAGAAGAAGGGGGAGGAGTAGTGGCTGTTTGTGATGATGATCTTTTTTCTGATGGTAGGCTATCGATCGACTTTATATCCCGTCCGGCAACAGCAACTCCGGCAACAGCAGGTCCATCCCTCCTTCGGATGCCTGCGCGAGAAAATTATCACTCCAACAAGTGCGTCATTGTGAAAAGTCTAGTGTCGTCGACGAGCTAGTTCTTTGACAAGAGGAGCAGTGCGGGGATGGCGATGCGGAGTAGAGTTGATTGTCTTGTGATGGCATTCCCAGTTTACGAGGTTGTACCCTGGTTTCTTGGGTCCCATCGGGGAACTTTACTTTGGTGTGGTGATTCTGCCGTGGCTTAACCGGTGCTACTCTCTGTCAGTCCAATGGGAATAGATGGCGCAGTAGAGGGTAGAAGCATTTGGATGCGATGGTGTCATTGTTTGCTGAAAGAAGATGGTTCCCAGCTTTGTCTGCTAACTCAACTTGGTCTGGTGATGTATGTAGCCTGCAAAAGCCTGGGGAAGGACATCTCCACGAGGGAGCCACAAGTTTAATAATACGGCCGCCAATACCACCGAGAACCCGAAGATTAACCAGACATTAAAAGTGAGTTTTTTTCTCGTTCTCTTCTCTTTCTGTCGTAGTCTGGACAAAATGCAGTCCCCAATTGCCGGGGTTTTAGTGTGTAGTTGACAAGTCTGGGGGAAGAGCCGGGGTTCAGTTTTCTTCTCCGCAATTGAATTCGGCCCTGTTGTGGACTCCCATGCGGAGATTCCTCAACGGACGACTACAAACTCACCCGATATACAGCGAAAATACTTGGATAATAGTGTTTTTGTCGCTGGAACCTTGGTTACTTCCCTGTCACTCATTGTCCGTTTTCTCCCCCGCGAAATCACCTTACGGTAATCGGACAGCACGGCCATCGACCCAGCACAGCGGCCTGGTGACGCCCTAGGTTACAGTGACAGACATTACTTTTGGGTCCGTAGACCGCTTGGATCTGGGTCTGTAACTTTGGGCGTGATTGTCAGGCCTTAAATAAGAGCACGTGAGGGTTTGGTTTTGTTTCTGTCGACATGGTGATTGCCGCTTAGAATTGCCGTCTTTATGAATCTCCCGTTCTTTACAAATGTCTCCCAGTCTCCCATCCTTTACGGTGGATATTCGGACCTTCAATAGTCGATGTGCATGATTTCTATCCATTAACGATTCATATGGGCTGCACCAAGACGGTTCGGATATACGCTTGCATCCGAGAAAACCTCAATCCGTGAGTCTCGTGACTGTTGAATGTAACGGCTTGTGGCAGGCTTGACTCGAGTGGATATTATTCCCCGCATTAATTGACTCGGAAATTAACGGTTCGTCATTGTAGACTACCTATGTATGGATGGGCCAGAAATGTGGCTAGGCTTCCATTGAGATGTAAAATTTGCTTCCAAGATCTTGTGATCGGGATTAATTGCTGGTCCATCAAGGGTACCATCATTACATCGTGTATCAACCGTCTTTAATGGATCTAATCAATGCAATTTGATTGAATTGATGTTTGCCATGACTTGGAGTAGCTCGAATAAAGTGCTTACACTAGAATCCTGACTATTTAGCGCGAGCCATTCGCTTCACGTACAAAAGCTTGTTTACAAAGTACCTGCTCACGCAAAGACCACAAAGCATCACGATTGGACATTCAATTGGGTTAAAGAGAGTGAATTGATTCTAAAAGAGTGACATGTACTTAATCCGAACAAAAAGAGCAGAAAATATGGAAAGAAATCTGCTCCAGGGTAAACTTTCCATCGTCCGATCCAACCTCGGGCTTCGTTTCCAAGAACTCACTAGCCTCAAGTTCCCGGCTCGGCGAACCATAGGCTAACTAGTTTATGCCTAAACTGGACGACCCAGTCTTTTCGGGTTAGGCTGACCTAGACTTTACCAAGACCCTTGCCAGATGGATTGCACTTGTTGCATTCAAGGTAGGAAGCATACTTGGACTTATCCTGTGTTTTCTGAAGACATTCCTCTGCACGACAAAAAGACATGGCAGATATGTAAGTGATCAGGCGACGGCATTGTTCGCAGATCAAGGCGGTGCTCGATAACTGACACATTTTGACGAGGTTTTGTTTCGTTTGGTGATTTGGATAAAACTGACTGCTTGTGTGTATTGCAAACGATACTGGTGAAGAACTTGTGATATTTTGGTGCAATTTCGATCATTTATATGACTATGGGAATTGTTTGGTCGTGCGGCGATACAACAAAGGCGTGAACGGAAATAAATCTGCTATGAATATTGACATTGCTAGTGGTTGAACAAGGAGAAGTGATCGTTTGTACATGGCCCTTTGTTCATAGTTGGCCGCCTTCAAAAAACATGGTGAATGCATACACTGAACATATATAGGCCTGACAGATCATGAAAGAAACACCTCGAACAAACCCTTGTTCAGATCACTTCTTAACATAATAGGCGTGAAAGAATTAGCACAAGAGTTTGAGATCAAATTCACACTTAACTATTGCTATCGAATTGACAATCAAACCAAGATGAACTGAGATCACGATCTGCAAATGCTACATCGCGACTTACTGACCGGCTTCGTCCTGGACGCACTACGCTTCAAACAACGCTTCGTCGGATCCTTTGAGTCACTGCAATGAATGGTCTTCATTGTCTTACCGAGGGTTCTGCCGCAGCTTTCGCAGGTGAGAGTGATGTCTACAGTTGTGCACATGATGAGAAGCGGCGGGACGTTGTGCTATGAGGCGTTTGTTGTAAATTGGGATAGAGAGTATGGTTCGGTTGCGTTTGGAAAGAAACGCGTGCTGGTCGGACCTTTTATAGTTCTGATCGAGAAAGTGACCATCCGTCTCTTTATCAGTTGAATGTATATGTCCAGCTGAATGAGTGCCATGGGATTTCAGAATCAGGCGTTATTCATATCATCACTTGCCTCTGATACGGCTTTAGATGATGTGCAGTTGGTTCAAATCCATTCCGTTTCACTTGTATGTAAGAGTCTCATAAATTCAAGGATGAAAGGAAAGCTCTGTTGATGCTCTACATGCTTTGAATCATTCATCCCAATCTCATCTCACCTGCTCTGAGGGCATACCAAAGACAGTGACCAAGACGTCTCTAAGAAACTCACTTGATCATATCTATGACCACTGCCCCCTTTTCTCTTAGCAAATTCTACATTGCGCAGGGGAAACAAAGCCGGACAAAGAAACCTGGACAGGCTGGCAATCGCCAGTTCCCCTGAGTTTGCAGCACTCCTCGATGCAGTAGGAGTGGACTACTCGGCCACAGTTCTGGCAGATCTTCTGATGATAGGTAAAAGTACACATGCTGAATAGCGTTGATGGTGTAAACTTTGTAGTGGTGTAAATGATGTGGTGGCGTTTGAGATCTTGTGTCAGACAGCAAATGTGATAGTTTTGCATTGGAAATAGGCTGATGCAGAGACATAGGATATTTATACGAAACGTGAGATCTTTGAGGAGGGTGAAGTATCCTTTGTGGCTGTTGTTCGGCAGCGTTGTTCAATTGAGAGTCTTGGTGATAGCTTGGACAATGGACACGAATCGACAAGGGAATCAAAGGCATAAATAGACGCGCTGTGAAACAATAGTATTAGAAATACGCTGTAATTCCAGATATCAAGTCCAACATCAGTCCACCAAGACTAATCAAGCAGTTCCCAATTTTTCGAATTCCATTGTGTGAAGCCAAGCCAATACCCTGGATAGACCGAACCTATCCGCTCGTCCACACTCGGATAGACGAGGTGCACTACTCATTTTTTGGTCTCCTTGGAATCTTTCTTGGGTTCTTCAGATCTTTTCACGGGCTCCTCGACCTCTTCGTTCGATTCTTCCTTGGACTCATTGACCTCTTCTTGAGGGTCTTGCAGCTCCATCAACTCAAGGGGACGAGTGAGCCTACGATGAAGCATCCGGTTGAGCCTTTCATCCCGCCTAGGAAATATTAATTTCTTTCTGTGATCAAGAATAGAACGAAAAAAACATACTTCGCCTGTTGTGCATCGGCTTCACCAGCCAAGTGCGTCTTTCTGGCTTTAACGAGAGCAGTGACGCGAACTGTATCATTTTGCTTCTTCTCGTTCAGGACCGCCTTACAATGACGCTGAACATCGTGATCCTTGGTAGGAAGGTCGGGCAGGCCGTTAAAGGGGAGAGGGCTATCGCTTGGGAATGAGGAACAGCGGGTGCAGAGCTGCGGATCGCATTGAATGATATTGAATTCATCAAGGAAACCACATCGCTTTCCCCAGCGACGCCACTTGCATTCGGTGCTTTCCGGCGGGCCGACAAAAATGAAGTTGCGGCAGCGGCTGCAAATGTATTTCTTGATCTTTCGTTCACACATGGCAGGTGTGGAAGTGCTGCTTCACTGGAGGGACTGTGATTGTTGATGAATGATACTCGTGTGACAAAAGAGACGTATTTTGTATGGAACTCGGTTCAAAAGAATGTTGATGAGTTTGAATTTTCATTGCGTTTGTTTATGTCGCAGGTGTAAACTGGCTGTTTGACACTGGCACTAGGAAGAAGCGAGTGCCATTTCCACCCGGCACTGCCATAATTAATAAACAAACGAATCCAAAAGAACCGATTAGCTTATTAATTTATTCATAAACTATCTAACATCTACGTGCTTTTTATCTATGTGTTTCAAGACCAAGGCCATGGCTCGAACGGGTTTGGATTAGGAATTATCTCTCGTGGATCATACAAACAATCGTTGCAGTATTCTTGATCGTTCCAGATAGCGTCAAAGTATTCAAGACCACAAGAGCCAAACTTTCTTGTCCGAGTTGCTTTGGCCCCGTCGCAGCGAGCGCCGTGCGTTTCGAAGCGAATTCTGTTGCCGCACTGAGCACACATAAAATGGATTAATATATCATAACACATGTTGTTAACATATGGATTTGAATGGTTTTGTAGAGAGTTCAAGAAAATATTTACATTCCACACGTTTCATGGGAGAAAGGGGACAGTTAATATCAGTCTCCCGTTTGCTATTGAGTATCTGAATATCAAATGCCTAGTGAAACACTCCAGCCTCAACATCATGAATAGCCACCCCCCTGATATTAATACGGGTAATGGATACCCAGAGGATCCAAAGGTGGAGGAGAAGGCTCTGAGCAAGCTTCACATATCTCTTTGTCGTTCCATAATGTCGCCGAATACTCTCTTCCGCAAGAGAATGCCTTTCGGCTATGTGTTTGCTTGGAATTGTTGCATTGGCAAACGTGACTCTCATAGCCTATTCTATGATTGCACACGGCGCACATATACTGTATCATGATATAATAGCACATGGTGGATGTCTTTAGGAGAGTTGATTTCTTGGTAGGTTGGGTGGCCATATTCGTCGTTTAAATAGTTGAGAATATGTCTTTCGAAAGAATACTGCTTGAATCAGTGGTATGAACCAGCTGTCCATCACATATAGACTTTGAAATGATATGGGAATCAGTGCTATTCTCTACTGCGTTGAGTCACGGTCATGGGGCAGGATAAACCAGACGATGTGCTTTATTTAGATGATTTTTGTCGCTTGAACAAAAGGAGAGCTCATATGTATTGGACGATAAAACAGCCAATGGTGATTGAAATTCTGATCTATGAAGCGTCCTGTAGAAATTCACAAAATATCATCCATGCGCCCAGACACCATAAACTCCAGTCGTGTATCAATCCCAGGTAATAGCGACGAAACGTCTGGTAAGTCATCCCCAGCAGCATGGTCATTGAACAATAGATATAATGATCGGCGGGGGAGGTTGCGCACATTCCCAACAAGTCTCTTCCTGAACCCATATCGTCTCTGCATACTCCTTGCCGCAAGACCCATACCTGCGACGTCTTGTCATCTTGGCTCTGTTGCATTTCAGACCATGTTTCTCGAAATCGTAACGGTGACCGCAGACGACGCACATGTAGTGGATAGTGATGTCGTGGCACATATTGAATGCGTAGGCTTTGATCTATTGATGGGTGTTTTCAAAGTCAGTATCGTGGAGGGAGATGGAAAATGTTTTGGCAAAAGAGCATCGAGAGAATGAAGAAAAGCGAGAGTATTTCAATAAAAATAACGGCAAATATTCAGAGGTGTCAAATGGTTTTTGAATAACATCATCTGTATCGTGCCTCTGTAAATTCCAGATTATCGTCTCTGATTCAGAAACAGAGGGAGTCGTAAAGGATGAACTGTCGCACAAGAAAGCGTCTGGACATGCCGAGCCTTGTTGGTGATGAGAGGCCGACCGTTCAGACCAACAGAATTCCACCGCATTCCACAGCCTTCTGATCGTCAGTCATGTCGCAGCCCAAATTTCAACCCAAGTTGACCTTGTTCCACTTCCTTTCATCTGGCGGACACTGCTGACAATACTCGGAAACACTGGCAACCTCTCCATCATCTGTGTAACCGCACGAACCCATCGACTTTGATTCAGTTTGTAGAGCCTGCTCGCAAATCTCCCATTCATAGCCTTTTCTGATGCAGCATCTGCAGTAGATGCAGTAAAAGTGTGTGTATTGTTCGGTGCACATGTTTGAGGTGTTTGTTGTAGCCGTGAGTGATAAAAAGACGAGATGAAAGAGGCTATGTGACGAAAATGCCTTGTTTATGGAAGGATTTATACTGCAGACAAATGAGGCTGTGGTCGGATATTGGCGGCATCACAACAGGGGTGTATTCAGCTCGACCAGATAAACAAATCACAATCATCCTTCAATGCCGTCTTCCGAAAGATCCAAAAAAGAGGCCTCCCAGTAATATCTGGGCACGTTGCAACTGTAATAAGCGTCTGGTCAGCTTTTTGGGCGTCAGTTAGTGTCCAGTCTGATGATAGAAACAAGCTGGGCATACATACCCCTTCATAGGCTCCAAACCTGTAATCTAATCGTTTTGCCAGCAGGACATCGTTTCAAGATAAACATGTGAAAACACCCTTGTACATACCACAATCGAATCTTTGCTGATCACAATGCTGGACAAGCCTTGATGTCAAGGTCGGGCGTGTCTATCAGATGTCTTTTTCTTCCTCTGTTGTGTGAGCATTGGAGTCATAATGCTCAAAAAGTGTAATTGAAGATGGAAAACCTTATCATCAGGTCCTTTTCTTCCTCTTCCTCGCTGGGTGTTCTAGCCCACACACATACACCGTCTGCCTTTGATGGCTGCGTATTTTCGAAAGACTAGAGAATATTCAAGATTGCGGCTTAACCGCCTGCTCCTCGTCGTACTCATTCTCGAGTTCCGCAGACACGTCTCGGAGATTCTTGGCAAACTCCTAGGTGGCCTCATTCTTATCATATCCGACTCAAGATATTAATATCCTTTCTTGGTGGTGCGATGGCCAAGGATTTGAAAAGATGCCAGTGGTCACATGGAGCCTGCTGGGCCGCCATTCCATCATTCGCCTTCCGATCTAGATGATATTGAAAACGGTCAGCCTCCCAGGTTGGTTGCACAAGAAGTCAACGATAGCGAACACACTCCATATGGAAATTGGTTATATGCCGACGCAGATCCGTTGCAGCAGTCCCGAGGCCTGACACGCGATGTACGTTGTCGAAGATCCTATTCCCGAATATCTGGATAGCGACTCAGGCGACTCGTTTGACGCGGCGGATTTTGGAGCCGCGTTTCGTTCGGATCATTGAGAATTTGTTTGATGTAGAGATGACTTGAGGTGCAGGACGGATGATTATTGGTTTCGGGCAAGTGGTAAAGGGTGGCAGAATTCCGCATGAGCTCCAGTGCCGCGTTTGGAGAGGTCTAAAGATGTCAAGAAATTGGCCAAAGCTCCATTATGGTTCTTTAAAGAATATATTAGAGATAAACATCAGTGACAGGACAAAGAGAAGGCAACGGCATGTCGCACGAGATTTGGCTGTTGGTAGATGAACGACCATTGTGGTATACAAGACTTGTTCTCAATCCCAGATGGCTAACTCATTTGATCTGCTCAACCAATGCCTCAAAATCAATCAAATCCCAAACCTCCGCAAACTTGCCATCAACAACGTGATAAAGAGTAAACTCGGTAGTTTCCACCCTGCGTCCAGTCGGCTGATATCCTCGAAATTCACCCTCATGCGTCCCTGTGATCTTAAAGTGCAGCGAAAGATAATCGCCTTCGATGACTAGACGTCTTAGTTCCCATTTCCAGTCAGGAAACGCCACCACCAAAGGTCTAAACTGGGCAACAACGTCGTCTGGGTCTAGGGGTTTGTCCATGACATTGAGAGGAGACGTGTAGAAGGATTTCATGCCTTCAAAGTCGTGTGCGTTGCAACGTTCGAGGTATTCCTGGTAAAGAGCTCGATACTCTTGGGTTTTGGAAGTGGTTGAGTGAGATGACATCCTTTAGATGGAGATGGTGCGATGTTCGTGATATGTTTGAGATGATATTGATGTATGCTACGGTAAAACAAATGAGAGGTGTCTTTCTACTTGTACTGATTCTACTAGGTGGTATGTACGTACCAATCCTCTGACACTGCTCTGCTGATGAATGATTAGAAAAGCTTACTGCGTTGCTTACATAGGTTTGTCATCGGACGAGTTTTAATGACATGGCTAGACAAAGAGTAAACGCAATAAAAACAAGACGAATATGAGCATAAGATTCATTGGCGGTGAAATGCCGCAACCCTGGATGTATAGGACGATGCACTGCTGCGCTCAACTAGATAGTTCAGGGCTACAGTTCCCAATCTTATAGTTTAAATTCGGCGGAAAAAGTCTGGGAAACATTTTAATATTCATTCTATTCTCTCGCTCAGACACTAATTTGTCACCGCTCCATACAATACCACGAGCCATGTTCTATTTTGTGACAACAAGCACAGTTCATGTCCCTCTGCATCAGCTGAAACCATATTAGTCTCTGACGTCTTGAAATCAACCTCCGACCCCTAGGTACTTATAAATCAAACTGTCTCGGCATGTCTCTATCTCATAATCACCTGCGCTCGGCCAATAAATCCTCTCGGAAGACTGAAAGTCGAGTAGCTTTACTCCCTGGTCTGTCATGGCAAAGGCGTGTTGGTCCACCTTGACAAGCAAGAGTCCTGTAATAGCATGGAATTGCGGAAGAGCTTCTTGACAAGCTTCTAGATCACTGATTGTGGCAGATCGCCCCGTTATCCTCTCTAGAAGAAACCCAACGATGCGTCCATTCTTGTGAATATGGCCAAGAAAGCGTAGGGCGAATCCGGTACCTTCAAGTAACCGGTACACGTCTGATTCCCATTTGATCAAAGACAGCTCCGACGCGGTAAGGGCTATTTTGGCCATCATGTTGACTTTTGGAAGGTTTTTTGAGCGCGAGACGACTTTAAAAGTCATTTTGTGGACCCAGTCACCTATTTCCAGATCACGGTAGTCGACGAGGGTATAATGCCACTGATTATTGAGGCCAGGAATTTGGCCGGTTGATAGGTATAAGCGCAGGTTGTTACTTTCTTTGTGTCTTGAGAAGTGTGCAACGTTCCATTTACTGTGAGGAAGACGGGGCAAGAACTGATCAGGGGACTTGAGCGTTTCGAGGTCAAAGGTTCCAGCAGAGACGGTGATCTCTCTGACTTGATCTCGTATCAGGACTCGGTAACGACTCTCACATGAGCCGTCGTCGTCAATTTCCATGCTTAGGACGATCGGCTGTCTCGACGGTGGGTTTGGTGTTTGACCTTTGGCATTTTCGAGAGTGAACAGCCCTAGAATCATTAGCTAGATCGCATTTGTGCTTCGAGATTCTCCTTACGGTTTGTTTTCCATCCTTTATTTACGTCATTGCGCTTGAACACGACGAATGAACAAAGCGACTGACGTAGCAAGCGAGTTTGTTGGCTCGGTATTCGCTCTGGTTGACGGCTGTCAGCCGAGACTGAAATAAAGAATGGTCAGTGAATCACACGGCATACCTATAGTAATGTCCGCCATGCTGCCGCTGCAACTCACCTCGCAATTTGAGTAGTAAACAGCCAAAGAGATAATTTATTCGCCAAAAAATGTTCTTTGTTGATGAAGGTGATATGTTAAAGTAAGAGTTGTGTGTGTAGCAGATAAATAGTGCAGAAGTACCTGCCGTGAGTGCTGATAACTTACTCGAAGTACATTGAATCTTGGCAGACCAGTAATCTACCTCTTACTGAGGAAGGTGATAAATCAAAAGCGTCCGGCATTTATTGGCCTAATTAGCCCTGCTTAATAAACCCCAATCGCTATGTATTCCCCATGGTCCTCAGCACCGAAAGAAGGCCAATGTCCTTTTGTCGCCAAGGACCGCTAGGCCAAGTGCCCAAAATAAAGGTCTCCATTATTTACCTAGACAGCGAAATACTAGGATATCTGCCTCTTCGCAGCCTTGATCCAACCAGTTCTTCTCGGCGGCCTCGAAACGTGCACTCTAAAGTACGTTACGTACACATGTGGTTGCAACAAGGAGTGGGAGTTGATACGATGCCAGGTGCGAGTGAAATACACTGGCCAAAACGCACAGAACCGCATGTCCTCCCGGGGCCATGTCTTGGGTACATCTGGGTAGTTCAAGACAACATCAGTCTCTGCCTGAAGGGTTATGTTAGTACCAGTAGCGATGGGCAGAGGCATACTCACACAAAATGCATCATCTTCATTTCCAATCCCCGCTGCATTATACAGCTCCACGATTCGCAAGCCGTGAGTGATTCTTCCCGGACCTGGTCCCTAGCCTTGCTGGGAAACATACTCTAGTTGCGGAGCATCAACAAGCATATTCCATATCTCCGTCACTCTCGTTTGCTGAAGCGGCCGCCTCTTTCAACACTTTCTGGCAGCTTAGGCGGCCTTTTGTTGCCGTGTTCGCTCGTTTCCCACAGTAACTGTGACTGTTCGCACCATCGAAAGTGTTCCAAAAAGCCATCCCGGGCATATAATCTTCGAGTGTCGTCTGCCTGCCTGGTCCTAGATCCGATGATGCGTTTTTCGAGGGCAAGCTGACACCCAGCACACGATATTCCATGCTCGACATTGCCGGTTGCTTCATCGTAGTACGGAAGGGCGCAGGATCCCATGTAGTTGAATCTTTTACTCTGTACCAAGCCGGATTTGAGTGGTACTGGCTGGCTGCAAATCAAATTAGCCTGGTGAACAGAAGCGACGGCAGTGCGGAGCTCGATCATAAATTCATTCATCGTATATATTCCAGGCAACGTCTTGAATGACTTCAGTCGGGCCGACTCGGTTTCGGTAAGGCAGAATCGCTCTCGCACGTAGTCAAGAGTATCCATCTGCATCTCCGGCGCATCTCTAAGGCATTTGAAACAACATCGTTTCCAGGTCAGGAGGGACATGAAACCGCCGAAATCGCCGCACAAACTACAGGCCTTGGTGCAGAGTGCGTTGTAGAAGTCAAGTAGAGAAACATCGGCTGCAAGCCGTGTTCGTAGCAAGGCGCAGAAAAGGTTCAGTCCATGTGAGACTGTCGTCTGATACTTGTTGAGAGAGTCAACCGCCTGCCTCGATCGGAGATTCGTTTGTCGAAATTTAAACAAAGACTGTATATCGAGGCGGAACAAGACACTGTCCAAGAGCTCGGTTGGCAACTGATCGAGATAGCCAAGTCCCACGTTCGAAGTCCTCTGGAAGGGTGTTGCTATTCGAATACCGGCGTGTTCACGAGGTGAGAACCAGATCACAGAAAGAGGGAAGTCCCTGCGATGGTAGGCGACGGTTCTAACAATGGCATCAGCCTGTTCTTGGTCGAATTTGTACTCTGTGGCGGATACATATCCGCGAGGCATGGAGTGAGTCATCCCCGGAATGGTCGGTCGTCTGAGTAAAAGAGGTATATTTTGAAAGCAAAAAAGATTGTCATCGTAGCTGTAGTTGAAGCTTATATGCTTCAACAGTATGTATGGGTGTTGCCGGATGTTGTTTGTTGGTGATGTTCTCGGTGAGGCGTTCAGGTATGAGGCCTCGCGACTGGTGGGTCTGTGGGTGCCTGGTGACTGCTGGGCAGTGTAAGGCTGCCTACTAGGTAGTGGGTACCAGAATGTTTGGCAATAAAGGTTTAGGATAAGAATAAACAGTCCAAAGGTCTAAACTAAGCAGCACAAACCGACCTAATCATTTCGTCTTTATGCTCCTGGCGACCGATTTTTCTGATAGCCTGATGGGTAATAACGGCCGCGGCATAAATCCAGCCGTGATGGGAGGTAAATTGGACCAATCAGGGGGTTGGATCTCTGAGCATCCACAGGCGTTGCAAGCTCTAAAAAGATCACAACCAGTGATAAATCCACTACGCAATGACTTAGCACGGGCAGTGTATTAGGGAGCTCTCACTGAACGTGCAAAGACTCGTGGACCTTTGTTTTCATCATGTCAGTCTGAACATAGGTAGGAATTACAAATCGTTACCCCCGATGCCCTGTCTGGCTCCTAAATAATGCTAATATGTTCAGTCCTTTCAAACCTCGCGCAAAAATTAAGTGTCTGGAATTAAAGCCACTTAAATAACTGTGGAAAGTGAATTGGCGTGCCCAAGACTGACAAGCAGTCGTGTGCCACCTCATTTGATGATTTTTTGATAGAGTTTAATTAAACCAAGACACGGTGAGACGTTGGCCTTTGCCAAGATAACCCAATACATGAATATTTTCTGATGCAACGCGGGGAAGCTAATGTTTGTCTGGCAGGTCGATCCCATGCACAAACGATACGGAACGGTTCTCGACTATATTCCGTCCCATTCCTTGGGATCAGATGAATATGCTAGAGCCAACCATACCTATCTAAGGACAGAGCTTGGTTGAGATCTGCTCCAGACTGTTCCCACTTCCTTCGATTCGCCTCACGAGGCTGGGTTACAGTACATGTTGCCGCAGCAAACTACTAGTAGATCATTGCTTCAAATTGAAGTAGATGCAGATAACAAAAGGCAATGTAACGCTCGATCGGCCAGTCCGTTGTTGTTTCTTCCGTAGTAGGACAAGATGGCCAGTCGTGGAGAAAACCAGCCAAGCAAGCCACAGACGGAATCAAGTACAAATGTGGTAACTGGCGGATACAACGTTTTGGCAAAAGGTGGCACAACTCAATTGATGACAAGGTTCTTATCTATTGTCTGGGGTTTACAAGACTAGCTTCGATTTTTTACCCCAGAAACTACAAAAGAACCGGTGAGAATAAATGGAACCAGATATCTACGGGGCAAACTAGTCAGTATATAGATAAAGAATCGAGTTGATTAATCATGAGTTGTGAGCGGTGGCTGTGGCAAGGTTGTTACTGTCTAACTAGGTCGGGAGGGCGGGAACGAATAAGCTTGAATGATGCTTATTATTACACTTAATGCCTAATCAATCGCGTGCTATCAAAAGACCCGCCAAGTTTATGGACCTGCCCGTTATCAACATAGTCTAGAGCGACTCAAAAGTTCCCTGGCGACGTGTGATTTGAGTCGGCGCTAGTTCCTACAAGAGGCAGTTCCCGCGGGGGACAAGACCAGACGCCAAGATTCGATCGCCATATACATCCCTGGAACTTCCTTTTTGGGTCGAGCGCCGTAATCGGACTTTGTTAATGATTGGTGCATTCGTTTCTTGTACTATGCAGAAGTACCGCGCAGTCATTTTCCTATCACCAAACAGAATCATAGCGTATACCTGGGTTATTGCACAGTCCTTGGTATGATCTTACCCAACAACGGAGATAGAGTAGCTATGATCTAAGTCTATAAATATCAATCCATTTCCACCATCAATAATCCTTCCTCACCTCTTCACCCTCTTCTTACCCCCTCTCTCCGTCATCATGAAGTACTCTACCATCCTTGCCTTGGCTGGCCTTGCCAGTGCTACCTCCAAGAAGCCGCTCGTCAACGAGCTCAAGCTCCAAAAGGAAATCACCATCAAGGGTCTCATGGCTGGCGCCCAAAAGCTTCAGGATATTGCAGATGCCAACGACGACACCCGTGTCTTTGGAGGCAAGGGTCACAACGCCACCGTCGACTACCTCTACAACACCCTCAAGTCCTTCAACTACTACAATGTCAAGAAGCAGCCCTTTACTGAGCTGTACTCTGCGGGTACCGCCTCTCTTAAGGCCGACGGTGATGACATTACTGCCGCCATCATGACCTACACCCCCGCTGGTGAGGCTTCTGGTCCTCTCGTTGTTGCCTCCAACCTCGGATGTGAGGCTAGTGATTTCCCCGCCGAGACTACTGGCAAGGTTGTGCTTGTCAAGCGAGGAGAGTGTGCTTTCTCTGCCAAGTCTACCAACGGAAAGGCTGCTGGCGCTGCTGCCGTCATCGTCTACAACAACGTTGCTGGCGAGCTGAGCGGTACTCTTGGCGAGCCTTTTGGCAACTTTGCTCCTATTGTTGGCATTAGCCTTGAGGATGGTGAGGCTATCCTTGCCAAGGTTGAGGCTGGTGAGGTCAACGTTGACCTCAAGGTCGACGCTACCGTCGAGAACCGCGTTACCTTTAACGTCATTGCTGAGACCAAGGAGGGTGACCACGACAACGTTCTTGTCGTTGGTGGACACTCCGACTCTGTGGCTGCTGGTCCCGGTATCAAGTAAGTTTACACGCTTTTGAAATTTGATTTTTTACTAACAACTCCCAGCGACGATGGCTCTGGTATCATTGGTATCCTCAACGTTGCCAAGGCTCTCACCAAGTACCGCGTCAAGAACGCCGTCCGATTCGGTTTCTGGAGTGCAGAGGAGTTTGGTCTCTTGGGATCATACGCCTACATGAAGAGCATCAACAGCTCCGACACTGAGATGGCCAAGATCCGTGCCTACCTCAACTTTGACATGATTGCCAGCCCCAACTATGTCTACGGTATCTACGATGGTGATGGTGATGCTTTCAACCTGACCGGCCCTGCCGGTTCCGACGCTATCGAGAAGGACTTTGAGAGGTTCTTCAAGACCAAGCGTCTCGCTTCCGTTCCTTCCGAGTTCAGTGGTCGTTCCGATTACGCCGCTTTCATCGAGAACGGTATTCCCTCTGGTGGTCTTTTCACCGGCGCTGAGCAGCTCAAGACTGAGGAGGAGGCCAAGAAGTTTGGTGGCGAGGCTGGTGTTGCTTACGACATCAACTACCACAAGGCTGGCGACACCATCGACAACCTCAACAAGGAGGCTTTCCTCGTCAACACGCAGGCCATTGCCAACTCTGTTGCCAAGTACGCCAAGAGCTTCAAGGGTATTCCCCAGGTGAACCACCTCACCCGACGAAGGGATGCCGACCACGCTCAAATTTTCAAGCGCACCAGCGCTCACACCCACGCCCACGGTGGACCCTGCGGTGCTGTTGAGGTTTGAACAGTTGTTATTATTACATGTACTATGAGAGATGAGCGGTTTGTTATTTGAGGTTTGAGGACCTGCAATGTAGAGTATGTAAAAGCATGAGATGACGAGATGACGAGATGATGACAGATGAGAGACGAGAGACAAGAGATGCGAGATCAGAAGAATATAATACAATCTACAGTTGAATATCAATTCCCGACATTGACATGAATGATGCCCAGATAAGTGTGATTAATAAGCAGAGTTTGGTAGATAACTCTGATCACGCTGACCACGCTGACATCACTCCAAGCTGACTCTTGCAACTGCAAAATGGAACAGACATTCTTTTTCGTGAACGGCTTTCATGCTGATAAAAACTCGAAAAGGCTAATGCGACAACATGTCATGAAAGGCAAAAATACAGGCAAAACCTTTCACCGACCGTCGAGAACCAGTCAAGTTGTTCGGCATCACACCATGGAGAGAATAGCGCGACCTATTGGTACTCAATTCAGCACCTTTCCATTTCCTGTGCCAGTGACCAAGGTTGCTAGTAAAGCCTTGCACGACTGTGAGTTATGCTCCTCATCTACTGCTGTCACTGACGTTTTAGTTTTTACCGTGACCATCAACGTGATTTATCCGACGCAACTGGGATTTGATATCGAACCGTACAAGATGAGGTGGATGGAAATTCTGTTTCTCAATAAACCTGGTACTACCGCCCTCAAATTTATCGCCTCGTACTAACAGTGGCAGCATACGACTGCTCTTTGGCCCTGATACAATCATCCAACGAGACATATCTCGGCGATGGCTACAGCTGCTCAAATTCGCTTTTGTGTCTATCTCAAGCTCTGGGCCAACTATCGAAGCGATTATCAACCAGCGAGGCTTTGTCTGACCATACGCTTACTGTCGTCATGGCGCTTGTTAGCCACGAGCAAGCGGTAGGACACTACGTCGAAGCCGAGGCTCACAGGAAGGGAATGAAAAAGATTGTTGACCTCCGTGGGGGCTTGGAGAGGATAGAAGATGGCGCTGTAGCATGCAAAACTTGCCGGTGAGTATTTGAGAGATTGAATTGTATAAGTGTGTCACTGACTGTTGGAAGGACTGATATTCTGTTCACTTTACAGCAGGATTCTTATCCACTCTTCCATCGCGACAAAATGAACGAGATACAAAAGTCATTATCGACGCGAGGTTTCACTTTACAAAGCACAGAAACCGATCACTTTCTATCAGATCAACCTATCCTCAAACAAGCGTTTTCCGATATCATAGGAGTCTGCAACTTATTCAACAGGCATATTGACAAGAAGCCCCTTGATCTAATCGAATTCCAAGAGATTTTGATATCCATTTGTTACCGACTCCTGCACTTCAGGACACTGGATGAATCCAGGCTTATACACGACATTGATTCAGCACATCACATCGGACTGTTGGTGTATATGATGTCAATGTTTTGGAACAATCATCAAAAGCGTCTTGCGAGGCCTGGGTTAATAGCAGCTTGCATCAAAGAAGCTTTGGAGAAGGCAAATGATCTTGATGACGACTTTGTCTTTTGGTTGTTGGTTTTGGGAGGAATCTCTGTGTCTGGGAATGACATAGAATGGATGGTGGAAAGATTGCGCGAGGCAGCCCAAGAGCTTGGCGTTGTAACGTGGGATGATGCACGAAATTGCTTACTAAAGTTCCCTTGGATGAATGTTATCCACGATGCATCAGGGCAAACGCTGTGGAACAAGGTACGGAGTTTGGATATGGAGGTAAACGACGGAGTTACGGCCAAAGCATAGCCTTCATTTCAAGACGTTGTTAATTCCGGTAGAGTTTCCTGCTTAGAGCCAATCCTTATTCCGAAGTTACGGACGTATTTTGCTATCCTTCATAACACAGCCAATGGAAACTAGTTATCGTGATGTGCGACCTTTGACCAAATCGAGTATCAAGTCTCTCATTGGACAATCTGTCACATTCATATGAGTTTCCGAATTAGGTAGCAAGTCTCCTATTGGTCAAGACATGTCGGATCCATGACTACGACTATTAACAAGAGAATCAAGTCAAAACATAAATAGAGATAATTCCCTTCGTTAAAAGACTTTAGATTCAAACAATCAAGACACAGATTTACCAGAACACATTCGTACTACTTTGAACTCCTACACCTGTTCCAGACACCCGTTCGTCATGCCTTCTACTACACACTCAGAGTTCGGAACTCACACCGAAGCCATCGATGTTGCCAAAGCCTTTTCTGATGGCATTCGTGGTAAAACCATTCTCATCACCGGCGTCAACCGCGGTGGCGTTGGGTACTCAACAGCCCATGCATTTGTAAGTTAGTATCTCTGTACAACAACTAGACCTAACACATCAAGTCCACGCAAGATCCGACTCTCATTATCATCGCCAACCGTACTGCATCCAAGGCAAAAGACGTCATCGATACACTCAAAGCTGAATTTCCAAACGTCGAGTACCGCTTTCTCGAGGTGGACCTCTCCAGCCAAAAGTCTGTTCGAGAGGCCGCTGAAAAAGTCCTATCATGGACTGATGTCCCGGCAATTGATTTAGTCATCAACAGCGCCGCTGTGATGGGTATCCAGGAACGCACCCTGACTGATGATGGACTCGAGATACACCTCGCCACAAACCATATCGGACATTGGCTTCTCTCATGCCTCATCATGCCCAAGCTCATCAAGGCAGCAGACGGTAAACCAAAAGGATCAGTCAGAATCGTCAACATCAGCTCTGCTTTACCCAAGGCATACGCTATGCGCTGGAGTGACATGAAGTTTGACAAAAAGAACAAAGACCTCCCCCAAGATGAACAGCCAGCGTATCAAATGATGCAACTCTGGGGATATGCCAATGCTGAAGATGTAGCATATGTTCCCCTCGACGGCTACGGACGCAGCAAAATTGCAAACGTCCTGTTTGGCATCGGCGCAACCAAGCGCCTTTTCGACAAGTACGGCATCTTATCACTCGCGGCTCATCCGGGTGTTATCGGGGGTACGGAGCTCGCCAGACATTTCCCGCAAGAAACCCTTGACGCTATAAAGAAAATGGGCGAAATGGGCCTCCATACTCCCAAGTCTGCGGGGGCAGGAGCCTCTACAGGTCTTGTCGCAGCGCTGGATCCAGAGTTGGCTGTAGGCGTAGGAGAGGGGGAAGGAAATCACGGATGTTATCTTGCAGACTGTCAGATCGTCGACGGAGAAGCGAAGCCACTCGGCGTTTCGGGTAGTGAGGCTGAGAAATTATGGGAGTTTTCGGAAAAGGCGATTGGGAGTGAGTTTAAGTGGTGAGATTTGCCATGAGTCAGTACGCTTTGGTACCATCCGAGGTAACTTGACCTCAACATTCTTGTATGCAGTGTGATAGTGGTTGCAGAACTTGAAACGGGTTCCTTTCTGAAACGAACCTGACGTTTGTTTTACTTTTTCGTCTCAATTATCAGACGAATTCTGACTTGACAAGTTACTCTAAAACCTTGTCTGTTTTACAACGACAAACATAGCCACAACAGTTTCGTTTATGTTTTATTGACTATTTTTGATCAACTGTCATCTCATCAGCTCGGTTAATAGGGTCTTATCGATTGCCGATCAGGGTGCGGATCACCTTTTAGCCTACTTTGTTGGGTTAGTTCTGACAATGGTCAACACGGCTAATACACAACATACATACTCTCAAACCGGATATATCACTATTATATCGTCAGACTATCTCATCTGATCTTTTCTCTTTAATTAGACTTCAAGTTCCTGATATTGGCTGACCAATCACACTCTCAACCCTGGTTCTCGACAACCAACAAACGTCTATGCCTCCCCAACAGAAACCACCCTTATCCTTGCAATACTAGAGCAAAAGAGGTATAGAGCCGAGTGTTTTACCCCGCGTTTTGATTGACGGTAGAAACTCGCACACCCAAAGAGAAATTCCAACGCCTTTTTCCATTCCCTTTTTTTCACCTGCCAAAAACTGACTGACAGTTACCAACAAACCAACCAACCCATACGGAAAACCTAATCTTGCTTAGTGTCAATTTAGATACTCTTCTTCTCTTTTAGGATTGCCAAGTTTAGAGGGGGTTTCTTATATCTTGTTCCAGACCAGGTTCAAAAAGAATCGAGTTTTTATTTAACTGGTCGACGTCGACGCGCCCCTTTTTTTCACAACTCGTTCATTCACTCACTCACCAGACTTTCACTCAAAACAGTGGATTCACAATTCAAAGACATATTTCACCTCCCTTTTTGAGTCCGTTATAACAGGGTACTACTATGTCTGCGTCTCCACCTAGCGGCTCGTCAAAGAGGCGGGTTCGCACAGAAGCTCAGATGAGCCAGAAACGACTAGCCGACCGCGTCAAACACAGAGAGAACCGACAAGAGCACAAGTTACGCATGGAGAGAATGGAAGCAGATATCGCGCAGATCAGAAGGAATCTCGATACTGTATCTGCGCAATTACGAACACTGCCTCAGATTGGAGCCGACTTGATGGCCGCACAGCAGCAGCAACAGCAACAACAAAGACCTCAAAGACAAACTAGCAACTTTCCTGGTCATCCCCCCGGTGAATCTTATGAAATGGACACTAGCACAAACGTCGACGGAACCCCGGACTTCCCCGCGCGATCTGCACCCAACGGTCCGGGTAGAACCTCGCCTCGTCCAGAACACGACATGCCAATGCCACCTGCCGAGGTCATGTCAAGTTTATTCCCTGCACCATCTCACGTCGATTGTCGATGTGGAGTGCAGCATCACTCGCAGGCCGATTGTTTAGAGTACCGCAGCTTCGCCATCCTTTACGAAACCCATGCCGCGTTTCCCCAGGATCCTCTGCATGCCAGATCCCTGCCTAGGAACCCTTCGTTACCTAATATGACGCTTCACTCGTACGGCGACAACGCTGTCACATGCTTCCTGACGTCTTTTCTCAAAGGTTTCGAGATGGCCAGTGTGGAGACTTTGTTTGGGGTTTATTTCTTTGCCTATCGCCTTATGAGGGTATGTATTCCTTCTTCGGTCTATGACTTGGAATTCACAACCGAAACCTTTAATGTATTCCTTCTTGTGTCAATCAAAACTAACGATTATAGTGGCGCTTACATCCTGATCCTATGACACTCAAGGACGTGCCGCCGTGGCTTCTCCCAACCGAGGTTCAGAATACATATCCTCACCCCGTGAGCATCGATTACATCCCTTGGCCCGACCTTCGCGACTTTCTCTGTACGAATCCACGCATTAAATCCCGGCATTCCGTCAAGATGTATCTCGAGTCTCTGCAACTCAAATGGCCGCCAGGGTGTTCTCTCATGAGTATGGAAGGTGGTCAGGTCTGCGTTAGTCCCGAATTTGAGGCTATTGCATGTGATTTGAATAATTGGAAACTGGGGCCTCCCTGGTTAGACGCCTTTCCACGTTTGGTTTCACTTGTGCATCCTTAGGTCTAGATCAGACGAATACCAGCACGCTATTCAGCTATTGAAGTTTGTCCCGGTAATTCAATCCAAATACCAAGTAACGATATGTACACATGCAGTTATATAGGGCACGAAAAGCAACCTTAATTTTATATAAAAGCACAGCTAAAGAGGCCGTTTCTGCTTTCCCCTCATAACCTAAGACACCACGTGAATAGACCATCGAGACCAAGAAGCCAGCCAGTCAATCTGCCCACCTTATCCTACCCTGATCCCTATTGACACTAGTACCAGCCAACAGATGGTCTCTGCACGAAAGAGCCTACAGCCTCGATGCCATAAGCGGGATTTGCAAGTTCCGCCCTTTCAAGGCAGGCTATTCGCTCTGCTCTCGAGACAGCCAAAGACAAGCCCAGTCTCCGCAGAGGCAAGGGCTGCGGCCAAGGGAGACGACTGTCCAGTCAAAGCTGCGATCTTCGACTGCAGCCTACTTATCTTGCATTGCAGTGCTATTCAACTAGTCACTAAAGCTGGTCTAATCTTTTCAAACGATTGAACTGGTCTTCACGTGGGACGGTCGGGTTGGGATAAATTCAAAGGAGTGTCACAGAAAATTCAGTTGCAAATTAAGAGTAGTCGGTCAAATTTCGTGTCATTGAGCCCTGATGAATTACTCTATATAGAAACACGTCGATAACCACTTCCACCCTGTTGGCTTGGGCTGGTTGTACAACCCTTTCAGGGTGTCAACAATTGGCCGCTAGAGGCATAAGAGACAAAGTAATTAGGTCCTAATGATAAGGTTCCCATCTTCAATTACACTTTTAAGTAATTAGGTCAGCTTATGCTACTTAGGTCAAGCCTTAAGGCTGTTTATTTTGTGTCCTGAATCCAGTAGCCCCTCAACTGTGAGGGTACACTGGTTCAATGCGGTACTTTCCCGCTTTCTCGGGTTGATGTCACGCATCTAGTTGCGTCGGTCTTGGATTGTTTGTAGCAATCTCCCCAACGCTTGGTTATCTGGCCTGTCATACAGCCACAGTTGCCGGTCTGGATGACCAGGCATGCTCTTTTGGAGTCGGCTCCTTTCAGGGTAATGAAGGCGCGGTGGCTCGAACCAACGCCCTGAAAATGCAGAATACCGCAACTCCATGTCTCCAGGGAAGAGAGAGTGGTCTTGTCTAAAGTATACTGACCAGGGCCTCCTGTCAAAAGTGAAATCTTTCAACAAGGGAAGCTTTTTGCCGATGCTGTTGAATATAAAGGACCACTTCAGATGGCTTTGATACCAGACAGGCTTCAAGTCTCGACCTCGTTGCAACTCGACCCAAGACTCGCTTTCCCGCCACCCTCGTAGGTCAACTCTCTAATTGACAAACTCGGGCAGTTGGGCACGGCAATGGGTGGCAATGGTGCAGTTGTGAAGATGCAGGGCTATGAGAGATTTCTGTTCCAGAACCCAATCAAATTTATCCTTGCGTATGAGGTCGAGACCATCCAGCGTCAAGGTCTTCAACTTTGGGAACGATAGCAGCTCTCTGTTGGGCCCCATTCCGTTGAACTCTCCTGGGATACTACCCCAGTGTTCACCAGAGATTGTCAACTCGACAATCTGGTCTGCCACTAATGGCAAAAGAGTCTTTTGTAGATAACGAGGAAACTTCCTCAGTTCTCCCCGGCGCATCAAACGAGGCATTTCCTCGTTGGCCCACAATGATCCATAGTTTTCAGAGACAATCTTGATGTGTAGCAGTTGAATATTGCTAAAAAGATTGTCTGCGATGTCTTCGGGCAGGTCAACGTTTTGGAGATTCTCCAAGACCATTTCATGAATTACACTCGTGTTGGGGAGCGAAGCTCGTTCTTTCATCGCTCGAACGATGGCCCTGAGCGTATAGAACCGTGTAAAAGCTGATTCGGGCTCTGTAATATACGGCCGAGCAAGAGCATCTGGAACTTCAAATGGCCCGACGCAAGATTCTGTGAAGCGTACCTCAAGGGTACTGAGATTGGGCAGATCACGGATCCTGCCTATAGCGGATTCAAAATCCGGCCATTGGCCATCTTCCTCCCAAGATTCAGGCCAATGCATCCTGTCTAATGTACCAACAGCAGTACTAGCACCGGATTTGATAGCAACCCGGCGAGCAAATTTGACATGCTCCAAGTCAATAAGCTTCTGCCAGGAACGGAATCCATCCCACTGGACTACGGCAAAATGCGATAGTCTCAAGGTATGGAACAGATGCTTGACAGCTATGTCATTCCAACGACGACAAACCAGGCGAACCTTGGCGAGACGTCGAAGCGCACGATGGGAGGTGCGATGCTTCTGGTGGTATGTACCAATATGGCCAATAATTTGGCTTAAAATCTCGTTTGGGAGATTTGGCTGCATCCTGATTTGTGTGATGTGAGGGTAAAGAGGATGAAAGAGGATGCACTGACGAGGATGTTTAGGTAGAAGGTGGGCCGTGTAAGTCAACTGGTGGGTCTTATCGATACGCGCCCCGCGCTCACCGAGGCTCACCGAAGCTCACCTGAAATTGTCAATCGGCCCACCATCGACTTCCACAATGCTCAATTGACTCAGACATAGCTTTGCACTCGCCGTCATGGTACTCCCTCTCGCCCGCTACGCTTCATTGCGCCATGGGACGTGCATAAGATCTTTGAACCTCCTGCGCACGCGACAATGCCTCCCGCGAAGCTTTACCCAAAGCTCAATTGTCACAGCTCCAGCACGTAGCGACATCCTCAGCGCCTGGGATAAGTGTATGTCCTCTCGGCTGTAGTCGGTTTCCTTGCTGACATGCGCAGACAGCAACTCCGATATCCCTCTTGATCTCGACAACAGCGATAAATGCGTCGGCTTCCTAAGCAAGCGACGAACAATCCACAAGCAACTCGCATTCGCAGACCTTACCACACCCTCGGGCGAGACCATCCAAATATGCTCCGACGCAAAGAAAGACGCCGACGCACACGCCCTCTTCACACAGATCCCTCCATACAGTCCCGTTGTTGTCAGTGTCAGCGGTCAAGCCGATGAACCAGCCGACAAGACATCCAAAACCACAGTCTACCTCAAAGACATTCGAGCTCTAAACACAGTCCCTCAAAACCTCATTGTCACACCCGAAGTCCAATTCCCTCCCAAAAAGCGCCACTACCAGATCCGGTTCCACCAGGAGCTGCAAGAGAGACTCAAGTTCAGGTCATGGCTAAAGGGAGAGTTGACCAAGGGTCTGCAAGAGAAGGGATTCACGGATATCGAGACACCAACACTGTTCAAGTCGACTCCTGAAGGCGCAAGGGAATTCTTGGTGCCGACTCGTCAACGCGGAAAGGCGTATGCGCTGAATCAAAGTCCTCAGCAGTATAAACAGACGCTCATGGCTAGTGGCATTTCGAAGTACATGCAATGGGCGCGATGCTTCCGTGACGAGGATAGTCGTGCGGATCGTCAACCCGAGTTTACACAGCTTGATATGGAGTGGTCATTTGCTGGTGCACCAAAGGTGAGACAAGATGTGAATGACATTATTTTGTCTGCTTTAGAGGCGCTACGTCCGGCGCACAGCTACCAGGAGATTCGTGGAGAGCGTATTCCTGTGTTGTCTGAGATTCCTCAAGGCGCTCGCCCAGCAGACGAGCCTGTAGCGCATACATTCACAACACTCAAGTTCCAGGACTGTATATCGTCGTATGGAAGCGACAAGCCAGATTTGCGCATCCCGAACAAGGTATGTTTTCTAATACGCTTTCAATCCTGTAGCTGACAGTCTAGATCCACGCACTCCCAGACCTCGAGCCATACAAACAATTCGTCAGCATGATCACTCACCTGGAAGATCCTTTAATAGAAGCCTTCACATTCCCCATTTCTACAGAAGACCCCAACGAAGCGCGCAAGCTTGTTACCAAGTTTATGGACAACCTACCAAGCTCACTAGCCGACAACCCCGATGGAAAGCCTCAAATTCTCGTATGCGACAGAAAAGCACCTCTTCAGGGCTTCTCGTCACTGGGCTTCGAGTTCCAGGACGTTATCGATCTTGTGACAGAAAATGAGGGCATCGAACAAGGTGACCTGGTCATCTTCCAAGCACGAGAGAAGCCCAAGGGTCAATACTGCTCTGGATCCACAAAAATAGGCGACGTTCGAAATGCACTCTGGAAGTTCCTCGTTGAGGAAGGACAAATGGAGAGGCCTCGTCTCGGTGATCCAGGATCGTTGCAGCTCGTCTGGGTAACAGATTTCCCCATGTTCAAGCCTACCGAGAAAGGCGAGCCAGGCCAAGAAGGCGCCGCAGGTATCGCAGCATCACATCACCCCTTCACAGCACCTCTCTCAAAAACCGACCTTGAACTTCTCTTCACCGACCCTCTCCAAGCCAAGAGCGCAGCCTACGACCTTGTCCTCAACGGCGTGGAAGTCGGAGGCGGCAGCGAGCGTATCCACATTGCGGCTATACAAAAATTCATCATGAGTGACGTTCTACAAATGACGGACAAGCGAATTGGTGACTTTGCGCATTTGTTCGAGGCGTTGGAATCTGGATGTCCGCCACATGCCGGGTTTGCGCTGGGCTTTGATCGACTTGTGGCGTTGTTGACGGATACGGCGACGGTTAGGGATGTGATTGCGTTTCCCAAGACGATGAAAGGAGAGGACCCGTTTGTTAAATCGCCTAGTCGATTGACTGATGAGCAACTTGAGCCTTATGGGTTGCAATTGAGGAGGGCGGCTAGCTGAAGCTCTCCTATTTAGATTAGGATTAGATACGAGGTTAGGGTGTCACGATTGTATTATAGAAACATTACCGTGTACAACAGAGTAAGAATGTGTCAACTTTATTCCGATACTTCAGTCAGTCACGTTCGGAAGATTGTAGAGTAATTTGTGAGTTTCATTATAATGTCCTATCTGATCATTCAACGATCATTATTCCTTCCCATCCGAGCCAGGTCTGCACACTCTATGTGATGCCATTTTATGCCCTAGGGTCCCAAACTCCGATTTGATTGTAAGAAGTGTACATGCTGCGTAAGGTATCTCTGTGCGATAATCGAAAATAATCAGGATAAAAAGGTGCTTAAGCAAGGAAGAAGCCAAAGGCGGTAACACCAATAGCAGCCATCATGGCGATAACACCAGACTGGCCGCTAAGGCTAGGAGCAGCGTTGTCATCGTCGGCAGCAGCAGAGGCACTGGCGGAAGCACCGCTAATGGCAGCCTCGATCTTGGTGCTGGCGGCGTCGGCCTTTGTCTCAACGTAGCTCTTGGCGTCGCTGTAGTTGTCCTGGACCCAGGTCTTTGCGTCACCGCCCTCTTCGGAAGCCCACTGCTGGACCTTGTCGGCGTTGGTCTTGGCCCACTCCTCGACGTTGGTGACCTTTTCTCCAGCCTTGGTCTCAGCCCAGTTCTTGAGGTCGTCGCCGAGGTCACGACGGAGGACAGCGGGTTGGGTGATTTGGGGGGCAGCCTCAGAGGCGACGAGGCCGGCAGTGGCGAGGATAGCGACCTTGGTGAAGAGCATGATGAAGGTTGTTTGTTGGTAAAGGTTGAAGGTTGAAGGTGTTGTTGTTGTTGAGTGATGGATGAAGGATGTGAGATTGTTTGTTGTAATGAATGATGAAAAGAAGAGACTGAGAAAGAGCAGGTCCTTGCCTTGATATAGATTTCTGTAATTTCTTCTCGTACGCCCGAGCTCAGGCTAAGACCGCTGTGGCTGCCAGCAAGGTTGGGGTCTAAGTCAGGCCCTGCATGAAATGCCACGGCTGAGCTGCGTCATGTTCCACCTAAGATCCCCCCGTTTCTGTTTTTTTTAGCCAATTAGACCCTCTCAGCTTCAGCCCCTGTGCAGATCTAGACCTGTTCCAAGGTCTGCGCCTCTGGTATGTCATCACCAGCACGCTTTTAGTGTCGCCCCCCAGATCCACCATTTCCTCATTCTTCGTTTCAGCCGAATTTTGGTGGTCATGCCATTCCAGTCCCAGTTTCCTGTTCCTGGCTAAAGAGCCTAAAGTAGGCTGGTGAACTATTTTGAGTAATACGTCGTGCCAGCCACAGGCTAACATGCATCGTCAGTCGTATGTCAGCCAAGCCTCTTTTACGTTTCGCTCCTGCCGATACCCGTCTTGTCGATCGCCGATGCCAACTTTGTACTTCTGATTCCGTACTCCGTGGCAGGTGCTATCCGTTGCTTCTCGTGAGTGCTGACTCAGACGTTTAATTTAAAAGCACTTTACCCCATACCCGTTGACCCATCGGGAAGGGGCAACTAAAAACCAAGCTTAATTGGAGGTAAATTGGCCAATCTAGAGCTAGGGCAAGAGGCCGCCAGCTTTTGGGGTCTATTGTCTACCCGTCACGCGTGCTTCCTCCGTCACGACGATCCGAGGCAAACATCGCAACGTCTAAGCCACAGAAGAACACTAACGGACATTTTCGGGTTGTTTGCGAATATCACCGCGTGTTTGTGTGGCACAGTGGCACTTGTTGCGTAGTCCAGGTGTTACAGGGCCATCCTGATCTTCAGAAGAATGAGATTGAGAACTATGTACGTCTATACCGATTAGACTACAACGGACCCTGCCACAAGAGTCTTAACATCTTCACATTTTATAACCCACACTAACTGACAATTATAAACCACTGATATTCTGATCCTCTCACCCATCCGATTACAGTTTTGTGCGTCTCAAACTGCCGTCGACACTAAGTCATACGGCGCAGTGGGTGTCTTATGGAGGCTGAGACCCTAATGTATTCTCCTGTGTCGCTTCATGTTGTGTGATGTTGGAAAACGCTTATCGCAAACGTCGCATGTACGTTTCTTGCTAGAATTGACGGTCAACCACCATGTCAAACATTGATTTGTGTAGGGTAGGACTCACACGTTTTCAGCTTCGGCCTTAAATTCATCGATCAGGTGAACAAAACTCACGAAGACCCGGTCATTTGGTAACATTACCTAGTAGATAGGGAATGTTAGTTCACTCACACCCCAAGCCAATGCGCGATTGAATTTGGATTTACCTTTCCGACTAGCATGAGGTAGTCTCGTATTTCATCTGCGCTTTGCAAATAGCCAACATGGTCGAATCTATCCACAACAGGGACGATACCTTGGATAACCGGATTGCTGGAAGGGCCATGTTGCTGCAAAAATTGTATGTACAAGCGTTTGATGTGTTGTTCGTCTCTAGACTCATCGGGTTTGGAAGTGCCGATGAGATGCCACTCATTTAATGTCGCCTCTGGATCAGGGAGGCTAAGCGGAAGTTCTCCGCATTGTTCTAGAAAATGGGCAAAGTTGGAGATGATTAACGACCCCTGTAAGTTCTGTAGATCTGGCACTTGGGTGCTAGCAGTAGTGAGCTGCATGCTCTCGCTAACAATGTGGGATGACTGTTCATTTTGGACAGTGGAAAAAGAATTGAGAGTGTACGTAGTTAGATCCGGATCCCAAGACAAATCCAGAGCTTCATTAGACGCGCCATTAGCATACTGAAAGACAGGATCGGCATCCATCAGAGTAGTCAAATAAGACTTTGGACAAGCAACCTTGATCAAAACATCAAATAGTCGCTGATGCTCATGATCGCTGATAGCATTTCTCCAAAGATCAAAGTCGGAGAAGGGATCAAAGAGGACAATGTTGCAGGCACTAAATAGATAACATGAAGTGACGTGCGACAAAGCACAAAGGGCAACAACGTCCCCCAAAGCAGTGGGTGGCAGATCTAGTAAAGTGTTGTGAAAGCCGCTAACGGCAGTCTCGTAGAAGGATGTGGGGTCGGCAAAAGAGTTGAGGGTGTCGTTAGGACATACGAGGTCGGTATTGTGCGCTACATCTACCAACCGATGGCGCGTTTCTTCCAGCTGAGAGTAGACTTGTTGAAGGATCTTCCATTGTTCGGCACTGTGGAAGAACATGGGTTTTGCATTCGAGTCTTGGCTGACGATTGTTCGCGTTGAGTCAATGCAGATGAGTCCAGCAAGAAAGCCTTTGGCTCTTGAGAGACTCTTTGTTGAAGAGTTCAAACTTGCCTCCATGAGTAGATTGGTAATGAAACACAGGATTTGTGTGCAGAATGATGTCGACTTTGAGAGACAAGTAGGAGGGACGGGTATATATACGTGTGTTTACACAGCGCAGAACAGGGATCCTGACCCCGGATCAAAATGTGTGTGGTCGTTGACATTTTTGAAAGTAGCTAAGACATAGGGGGATGAAGAGAGCGCGCGTGTGCGCTTGAGAGCGTGGAGTAAAGAAGATACAAAGATTGGATAAGTAGTGAAACAAACAATCCGAGGAGTAGTGAAAGCCGAAGAGAGACGAAAAGAGAAACAACCTAGCAGCGTTATTGTACGCTAGCTTGACATTACAGCCCGGGGACAAGGCACGCCTATCTCTTATTAGCTTCCGTTGGTACGGTACTGGCAGCTTACTATACCCCACCATGGCTAGGAGGTAGGTATCTAGGTAGGTACTGATCAATTGTCTTTGGGATCATAGTCCAGTATGCGTAGATTTCATCAGTCTTTTTTGCAACAGTGATGCATCACCGGCATGTCGATTCGGTTATAGCCACTACAAGGCAAGTCTTTTCAAATTTTCTGTCAGCAATTGTTTGAGATGGAATCTACAAAACTCCAAGGCTCTTTGAAGCTTTGAGGGGCAGCGTCGAACTCAGTGACGAGGTTGTCGGTCAACAACCTGACCAGGATTTAATGACACTTCCACCTTGGCTCGTTATCCAACGAGATTAGTAGACACAACGCCAACGCGTAACCTGCATGAGCGAGATGGATCCATGTTGTCCCGCCTACATTGCCAGATGTTGTGTTTTTTAATACTATCTAAGCCCCACATTGCCCCGGAATGTTACCCTCAAACCCTTCT
The DNA here is from genome assembly GCA_014899045.1 of Fusarium palustre. Classification (NCBI taxonomy): domain Eukaryota; kingdom Fungi; phylum Ascomycota; class Sordariomycetes; order Hypocreales; family Nectriaceae; genus Fusarium; species Fusarium palustre. Next base: position 91,783 of record JAAVUH010000029.1, on the reverse strand, counting down.
GCGCTACGAATAGGCACAGTTTCCGAAGCGCCATATGGAAACCGAAAAATTGGATGGAGGGAAACATCCGTGCATCCAGCCGGGGTCTCGGGTCTTGGAGTTCGAGATAACTCCTAGCAGCATTGAATAATTGAGCACGGCTGAAGTCCGATTTGGAGTTCCGGAGCTTGCGATGAAAAGATATGTAAATATGTGATATCTGCCGTAGATTTATAGAAGATATTAACAAATCCAAGTTGTGCCTCATTTTATCTACAAATGTTTTGCGATACCAATTTGCCGACAGAAGAGCAACTTAGACAGAAGCAGGCAGCAGATGACAGCCGACGTAAAAACAGCAATAACTCCCTTTTGTGTATATCCGCTGACAACAAGCAGAGCCTGAGATGCTGCAAATATGGTTGAATGAGCCGGAAAACATTGCCTCTGCTGCCGATGTCTGGTCTTCTGAACGGGCAATGACCAACCCGAGACCCAGCACGAACGACATCAAGTCACGACAGAAACACGCCAGTATCGACAATGCAGCAAAAGCGACATGAAGTGTGCGGGAATATAGAGGCTACGTGGGAGGGATTGAGGTATCTTGGTGAATGTAGGCCGAAACCTTTTCGCGCAAATAGTCAATGGACATGATACAAATTCGAGTGCAGCAGTTTGGAAATATGTGACCTGGACTGTATCCCTATACAATGCGCACAGTTTACTTTGGTCAAGATCAAAGTTGAGGTCTTGATGTAAATGGGTGAGATTCTAGTCTAGACATTACATAGTGATTGTAAGTTGAATGGCGTAGGGTTTAGTTGGTAATGTGTTAATCGTTAGATTCCATGCCTTTCCGGAAATTATTATGCTAATAAGGACTCAATGTTAACGATTAGAGCAGAGCCTTGCACCGCGTCTCAGACATCGCTATCTCTTCAGAATCCGTAAGGGGACCCTTTGGTGCCTCCCATAAGAAGAATAATTTTCATGGACACCCTTGTAGCTACTTAGGTATACATCTTGTGTCAAAAGATCTCCAAATTAAGAGAGCGCCCCAGAGATGACTTGTATGTGTCTCTATGTACCCGGGAGAGGTGCTTGGCACCCATTGGACTAGGATAAAACAGACTACAAGGCACGGATCCCAAAAAAACGACTTGCGTTGGCGGGATCACCTCCAAACCCGTGCTGATCCCAGATAGAACCAAGAGATTACGGGAGCGGCGCAAGGGCTCGCTCGCGGGAGCTCTTGTGGTAACTTCCTTGCATATGACTGGGATCATCCCTGAAAGATTATGTATTTCAGGGCGTTCCCCCAAGACGTGAACCTGTTCTTTAGTTCCGCCGTGTCAATCTTGAAAAACCTAGCAAAGAATTGAGAGTCTAACTTAGAGTCCCTCCGTTTTGCCTGGCAGTGACCCTGTCGTGCCTGAAACGACGGCCCCAATTGACCAATGGCGGAAACCCCAGCATGCCTGAGTAGGTCATCGACGCCTAGAATTATCATGGTTGCGAGACCGTGGTGTTTCTCGCGGCTTTTTGAACTGAGTAATGTCCGAGGGTATAGTTGGAGGTCGTATCGCTTTGTGCTGGGAGAGACGGGATCATCTTGATGCGATTAGAATCTACATCGATATCAATATTGCTAACGAGGAGGTGCAGAAGAGGAAGAGTGAATGGAAGCCTACTGGTACCACTGGTTGAGAGCAGATCATTAGTCTATGCCGCCTTGACAAGGATCCATTCTGATCAGTACTATGGTATCGGTACTGACACGGAAACAGGCTTTGCCTTGGCGACTATTGACTAGGATAGAGTTGCTGGCAATTGTCAGGAGATCATCATGGTGCTCCAAAGTACACAGGCCTGTTGTCTGATCTTACCCCTTGCTCTGGAAAGTGTTCTGGAAGATTCCCCATCCAGGGCCTGGAGTAACCTTACGCGCAGCTTTTGAGATCGAACCATTTCAATGTTCTAGTATTGGTGGCTGGTGCGAGTAATGGCTTGCGGCGCAGTACCGTGCAAACCTTGACAAGGATAATTGGCAGGTCCAACCTTGTTAGTTTCGTTGATCTCGTTCACGGAACATATCGCAGCCCCTTTAAACGGTAAGCAAGATGTGGACCAAAACATTTGCTGACGGTCAGGGTTAGACCAAGCCGTTACTCATCAGAAAGTGTGGGCAACGAACCAGAGCATTCTGAATGACTCAGTTTTACCAGTTGCTCAGTTCGACCACTCTTAATTCACAGATGATGCGACGACACACAATGTAAGCAGGCAAGCACAATCTGAACCAAGGCACTTTTCATACCACAGATCAGTCCGCACATCTAGGATGAACTGTCTTGTTGGCTGATGGAACTCACTAAGCCGTTCCATCAATCGCCATGCAAAGCTGGTTCGAAGAGCCGAGCCAGCTCGAGTCCTGCCATCCTTACAGAAGATTGCACGCCAAGGAGAGGACATGAAACGACAGCCTATAAGATGCGACGTAAAACAAGTCTAGATGCTAAGGGTTAGTGAGTAATACCAACTCAGCGATGCTTATGCCTTTTGACGGCCTGGAGAGTCTTGGTGCCGGGCTTCTCAGGGTTTTAACTGAGAGATTACAGATTCGATCTGAACGTAGGTACTTCGGAAAGGCACTGCGCTTGAGGAACCCAACCAACAGAGTAATAGTAAAACTTGCAAAATACGAAGGCGATGTGCTGTAGATTACTTGCCCCTGTCCAGGGTTCTTGGAGTTCAATTGACTCGAAGCAGCTCCGAGCTCCGAGTAAGTGATTATGTCTGGAGTTCAGTCCGGAGCAACAACAAAGCCTTTGATAAGAGATATAAAAGCACAAGGGACAGTATATTCAGAAGAGAAGATATCGACAGTCCCAAAGTATAACTCGCCTTATCTACAAGTGTTGGTACATACCAGTACGTCAATATGCCTACAGAAGAGCAACTCAGACAAAAGCAGGCAGCAGATGGAGGCCAACGTAATGATACCAGAGGCCCATGTTTTGGCAAATCCAGTGACATTAAATAGAACCTGCAATGCTGCATGTGTGGCTGAATGAGTCGAATACCGATGTCTGGTCGTCTGAACGAGCCATCACTAAACCGAGACCCGACACGAACGATACCAAATCACAACAGAAAAGCGCCAAACCCAGCGATGCAGCAAAAGCGGCGTGAAATTTCTATGTTTTTGAAGGATATAGGAGGGGAGTCAGGCATCGTGTTCAGAGGGACTCTAAGATGTCATGTGTTGATTATGCAAAGAGGCAATGATCCGATTCAGCTGCGCAAGTATGGCAGTAAGTCAATCAGGCTATCGCCGATATTTGGTATAAGTGATGTCCGAGTGTGACCGTTAAATTTGTTTTATTATCTATATAGCTCCCGAATCCATTTACCATCCACATACTTCACTGCCCAACAATTGTATAACAATTCGTCGATCCTACAAGGCCGCGATTCCTATTTTTTTCGAGTCTTTGCACTCTTGCGTTCGCTTTTTTTGCTTTTTTTGCTTTTTTTGTTTTGGACATGCACCAAACTGATGTGCCTCGCCACATTGGCGGATCGATCGCTTCTGTAGCCGCAATGGATGCATAAGTAGGGTTTCCTGGTAGTTTATCAGTAAATCAGTTTCAGGATGACATGAACAAGTGGAAAACAAACTCGGCGTCGTGGTTCTGCGTCTCAGCTACAGACGGCGATGGCGAGCTTTGACGAAAGCCATGGATCCAATCGCGGAACTGTCGACATGACGCTTGATCATTGAACAACAACTGGAAGCAATTAGCCGAGCACAACCTTTGAGTTTCTTGGTTTTGCGCACATTTCCTGCCATTGACATGTAAAATTCGATATCATCCAGATCCTGCAGCAATCCTCGCTCGACAAAAGCTTCGGCGATAGTGATTATGCCGCGGGATACCAAATCTCGCTGGTCCTTCTCTGACGACAATGGGCGAATAAAAGAGGTTTGTATCTCTATTTTTCGTGAAAGTCTCTCTTGACTCCAAGCAAGACATGCCTGAAAGTCTTTTGACACCAGTCCGCGACCAGCAAGATCATACCAGAAGCCAGCGTTCTGTTGGATGCACTGTACTACAGCTTTAAATACAGAGGTTTGCTGAAGGTGGCTTGGGGTGTCCGGGTTAATTGATGTTGTTGAGCACGACGGATCATTTTGTTCATCGTATGGTGATGGATACGCGCTAGGTAATTGTGTCGAGGTCCATGAACTCATAAAAGGGCATGACAGATGTTGACTGAAACTTTGCCAATTAGACGATAGTGGCCCCATATCGGAGCTAGAAGTGTCCAAGGGATCGAGAGAAAAGTCGAAGCCTTGCGGTGAACATGCAAAACTCTGGGCGTTGGTTGTAGGCATCTGTGTTGGTTGTAAGCTGACAAGGGAAGGGTCTATAGTATCAGACTGGAATGGGAGTTCTGAGTCAATGGAGTGTAGATGATGTTGAGCTTCGGGCCAAAGATGTTGAACCAGGATCTTGAAAGCCTCCTGCTCGTCTTCCCTCTCTAAAGCCTGCAACCATAGATAAACACCAGCAAGGATATCACCGTGGGCTAGCCTGTTTCTGGCACACAATAGATGAGAAACAACATAAGACAAGCAGCAAAAAGCAAAAATCTTGCAAAGATCGGTAGGAATCGGCCCGCTAAAGATGTTTCGGAGAGCAATGGCACCTGCGTGCCGGAGTCCTTTGGCGTCTTGGTAGTCGGCAAGAATGCTGTTGATGGCGACGTTTTCCACCTTGGCCGCGACGTTGGCGAAATGACCCCAGAGGGTCTCCATTCCGTCGCGAATAGCTCGGATAGAAGACCAAGCGTTTTCGTGGGCGCGGGCGCGGGAATCGTTGTTCGTGCTGCAATACTGTACGTCTGCTGTCCCGCTAGTGGGAGCTTCTTCATCGTACAAGGCTTGGAGGTCTCTCGAAAGACCACCTTGAGGGCCGCTTCCGCCAATGCTTGGACATGTGGTGCTGGATTCCGTTGCTTCAATATAAACAAAGCCAGCAAAGAGTCCGTCCACGTTTGCTAAAGTTTCCTCGAGCTGTCCTTGCGCCCTAGAACCCCTGGTGCCAGCACGTGAAGTAGCATCACTGACTGAGAGAGAGTTACTATAGGTGGGAAGGGATTCCATGCTGTGTGTATACCAAAAAAAAAGGGTTGCCTTATTAACTGCCGAATAGAAAAGGCAACTGACATGTATCAGCACATTGTCGGGGTTCGCCAAATGGCTGACGGATTTATGTTAGATCTTTTTGAGGCTCGGCCCCCCAGACTCGTTGACTGACTTTACTAACTTGCTCTTGGAGGCTCAAGTGATCCATGCCTGGGTGGTGCTCGCGAGCAAGGGGGTCTGGGCCTGTCTTGCCCGCAGCTTTGGGGGCTCATGTCAAGGCTCGATTGGTGGTTGATGCAAGGGATATCTCGGTGTATCGCTTTACTAACCTCAACGAGGATGATCTGCAAGGTCAACCTTGTCAACCGTGAATTTTGTGAGCTTTGTGAGTTTTGTTCCCAGGAAAAAACATTACGGGAACTGCTCGGAAGCTGGATACAGACCAGGATATTTGCTCATGAGCACGGAAAACTGTTTCTCATGAGCAAAGTTAGGCGTCGTGCGAGCAGTGAACAAGAGCATTTAAGTATGGCTTTGTTTGGAAAATACATTACATCGCCCAAGAGAGAATCCGGGTCCAGCAACAAGGCGACTCTTGAGTACAGACATGCTGCGACATACAACGCAAGCAGAAAAGCACAATTCGACCCAAGGCAGTTTTCACTGTACAGGTCAGTCAGTACATCCGAAATGACCTAACTAGTTGACTGACAGGACAAATCAAGTCGTTCCATCAAAAATGCTTCAGAACTGGTTGGAAACGCCGAGTCACCTCGAGTTCTGGTCATCTGAACGGGCAATTTCACGCCCGAGGGGGACAGGAGACGGCGGTACGAACCAAGCCCCAAAGCTATGACGCAACGTATTCATCTGTTGATACATCAAAAAAAAAAAAAAAATGGCGGTCTTCGTACAGATACATCCAAACCAAACTGGAATAACACGCGTGAGCTTGGCGGCGGCGGACGATTGCTGGGTACTTTGATTCGTCGTTTAGTGCAAGGACAGTAAGATTTATCCCTGTCCGGAGATTTGACGCTGCCTCGAGGGTGGATATGCTATATTATCGGCTGCGCAAGGCTTTTCTTCCGCGGACGAAACATATCAATGGATTAGAATGGGTTACTTTAAGGCTCAAGCTATTGTTTGGTGACAGACAGTATACATATCTCTGCTACGATTACATATATACAGAACATAAAGGCGTGACTTCCAGTCTCTGTTCAGATAAGAAGTTACGCTCGCAGCCTTGTAGGTCTTGTCGAATGAGAGCCATTAGGAAGCTGTATTGGTCTCCTTTCGTTCCGTTGAATATACGGTCCTCATCAACCCACCCAACTCCGACGGCCGCTGCCAAGTCTGGCCCAGGAATGACTCACGCACTGCCTGATGTAGATTGTCAAGTTTGTTCTTTTCTTTATATCTCTATATCGAGGATTTCAAACAATTTCCCATTCAGTTCGCCATCCGTCTTAATGGATGGGCCTCCGTGTTAAACACCCACTCATCCAAACTGATTACCTCCTCATCCACAAAAATGAGATAAAAATACTTCAATGTCTCGGCCATCCAAAAACTCTCCATGGAATCTTTATGCTTAATCTTCTCCCCCGCATTGACATCCTCCACCGCCGCAAACGCCTCGTCCGTCTCGGCAGCAGCGCGGACCGCAATCCACATATCCCACGCAATATCGCGGAACTCTTCTTTTCCAGTGATGCGATAGAGGTAAAAGATACTCTCGATGGTCTCGGGTCGAAGCAGATAAGAGGAGTCTCTGGCGCGGAATCCGAGTGGTTCCTTGTTGGAGCCTGGGTTAAACTCGCAGGATTCTAGAGTCGGACAGCGCTCGACGTGGACGATTTCGGGCATGAGACCTGTTGGATAAGCAGAGTACGCTTTTGCGCAGCCGCGAGCTAGTTTCTCGCCGACGACAACATGGTCATCTCGTCCCAGAGCTCTTCCGCCGAGGGCATACATGCCTCCTGCGAAACAAGTGAGATGCTCAACATCCGTCCTCAATCGAATCTCTTTCGTTCGAGGCGAAATTGATGCTTCGCCCAGCATGAGCACATCCTCCTTCTCAGGTAGCATCGGTCGGAACATCAAGTGCTCAATCGCAGCATCAGCAGCTTTGAGATACATCTTTTCGTATTTTGGTTCGAGACCCTGCAGAAGGACGTACTCCTTGATGAGATACTCGTAAAGAGAATCGCCATTCGCACCCAACCCGAACGTGTCGTCGTTAACCTGAAATCCGTCCTGCGCATTAATCTGAATTGGCCAAAGTCCAGGAATGGCAGTTTCGTTTTGCGTCCTCTCAAATGCTTTGGTGATAAAGTCAATTGCGTCGTAATACTTGGGATTACCTGTCTGTTGCGAAAGACGAGTAAACTCCATACTCATACTACCCAGACTGGCCGTACTCTGTCGCGGTTCCGGACGGCCCTTTCCATCTTTAAGGTCTCGGAAATGAATGGTATGCGGTGGCATGTGTTCTTCATTGTCGAAAGTGGCATACAATAAATCCCCCAGCTCAATCGCCTTGGCCAGCAAGGCGCTCTCACCGCTGAGCTCGTAAGCCGAAAGTAAACCGCCAAGATGTCTGATGGTGGTTTCGAAAACATTGAATCCGGTACTTGTAGGAAGATCCCAGTCCATGCGGGAAACGTAGTCGACGGCCTTGTAAAACTCTCGCTTCATACCCATGAGCCATAGCGTGTCGAGGTTGTCGCAGATGGTAGCAGCCCACCCACCAAAAGGATCACTGCCTTCCAAGCTCAATGGTTTGAGTTCGTCACGTCCCCAGGCATGCTTTTCGTATGAAGACCACGTCTTTTCGAAAGCTTGCTTGATTTCTTTCCGTCTTTGATCGGCTGTTGCGAGTTCTCGTTTTCTCAATTCGGGGTTGGAAAAGTCGTGTTGAATTCGGGGGAGATTGACAGGCGAGCCGCGAGGGGGTTTGACCATGCTACTCAATTCCAATGGATGCTGTAAAGGATGTCTGCTCCAATCATAGCTGCTGGGAATAAAGTTGATCTTGGGGGAACGGTATTGACTCGGTATTTGGTGGAAAAGACAATAAAATACAATGCCTGCGATGAGGAGTGAGAATATCGCCCTTGACGCAGTGAAGGGTAAAGCTACACCCATGGTCACGACTCAGAAGAATTGATAAAAATAAACCAAAAAGGAAAGAAAAAGAGTGAAATAGTTCAATTGAGGTCCATTGAGACCTTTGACAGACTCAATGCTGACAACGTGAAAGGGGAAGCCTGATCTTATACGATGAAAGCCACCGTAAACAAGGATCCTAAGACAAGGAGTAAAACAGTTATTGATTGTCGCTCCCCACTCTGACACGCAAGCTTTCTAAGAATAACTAGACGATAAACGTGAGATCCGCAGGCACTATGACATATCGAGTGCAGGGAGATCAATACGCGATGCACGGTTGTGTTACTATTACTTTAAAACAAAGAGACTCACAAGCGAGATTTAATCTAGATGAATCTAGACGAGCTCTTGATCATCGATGACCTTGGTACCTAGAAAAAGACCGATATCCAGAGCACATGAGCAGCAATGGCTGGTATGGTTGTCTGTTCTCCAGCTGTAGATCACAAGTCAGCACTTGCATTGGCTTTTCAGGGGTGCATTAGCGGTCGCGTGCCTTGGAAACTCAAAAGCCAGAGTCAGGCTGACAAGCTGAAACCCCTGGACAAGCCACTTTAATCAAGGGAACATTCAGCTTACGAATGCGACAAGGAACCAAGATGAGAAAAAGCTTGATTTTATTTCATTGCTAGCCCAAGAATTAACCTTATGTTTTTAAGCTTGGCTCATCCATGTTTAATCGGCGGAAATGAATCTAGCTTCCGATGGTTGCTATGTTTAAGTCAACATCAATTGTGGATGTGGGTCTTGTCATATCTTATCTTATCACCGATAAGAAAAAGTTCTGCCGCTTCTTCCCAGGCCATCCATTAATTCTTCGCGAAGCCATATTCAACACTCAACACCACAATCCAAAATGTCGTCTATGCGAAATGCCGTCGCCAGGCGACCTCACCGTGAGCGAGCTCAGCCATTAGAACGTCGCCGTCTCGGTCTTCTCGAGAAGCACAAGGTTTGTCCGAACATCCCACCATCTTAACCAGCTTCTCACCTCTCCAGGACTACTCCCTTCGAGCCAAGGACTTCAACAAGAAAAAGGCGACTCTCAAGAACCTTCGCGACAAAGCCGCCGAGCGAAACGAGGATGAGTTTTACTTTGGCATGATGTCCCGCAAGGGACCCGGCTCCAAACTCAAAGATGGAAAGAAATGGTCCGGAACGGTGCAGGGCGATCGAGGAAACAAGGTCATGGATGTCGATACCGTGCGACTTCTCAAGACGCAGGATCTGGGATACGTTCGAACGATGCGACAGGTTGTTGCAAAGGAGGTTGCCAAGTTGGAGGAGCAGGTAGTCCTCACCCGAGGATTCGACAAGCTCGACGAGGACGAGGATGAGGACGACCAAGACAGCGACTCGGAATTCGACTTCGCTACCGCCCCTTCAAGACCCAAGGCGCCTAGAAAGATTGTCTTTATGGATGATGAAGAGCAGCGCGAGGAAACACTACAAGACCACCTAGACCTTGAAGACGAAGAAGGGGACGACAAGAAAGAGGAGCCAAAGGAGGGAGACGAAGAATTTGAGCGCGCCAAGGCCCTACGCCGTCTCCGCCGCCAACTCGAAAACGCCCGCAAGAAGCTCAAAGTCCTCACAGATGCCGAAGGCGAACTCGAGATCCAGCGCGCAAAAATGGCAAAGACGGCGACATCAGGCGGAACCACACGCAAGGGAAAGAAGATTATGGTGCGGACAAGAAAGCGATAAACGGACGGATAAGCGGCGAAATTTCATTTTCAAGGTTTCTTTGTAAATCGTCATGTCCTTCATGTTTTATTCGTTACGGCTCGCTTAACACATTGCAAAAAGCTAATAGATACCCCCTTCGAAAAAGAACGCCGTGGGTGTATGATATGATACAAAAAATATGAAAATACGTCTGAATACCGAATCTCGCTCGGCAGAAGGGAAGAAAAGTCAAAATGCGCCCGATTAAAAAAGTCCGTCTCGTCATGATGTTCCATTAATACTTTGATCCGACGCATTTATAACACCCTTTGAACGCGAATCCAACACATCGGAAACTTATCGTCAATAACCAGATAAAACACGCAAACAGACCCTTTACAATCTTGACAATCACCCGAATGAGAAAAGGCAGCTTGTCCTCCTTCTCTTTCGACTTGCCCTTGCCGAGACTCTCATCTTGGCTTTCGACGTCAATCTCAAAGGCCTCCATGTTGCGCTTCTTGCTCTTTTTCTCCTCACGCTTGCCCATCTTGCTCAGACGCCTTTCTTGTTTGGCCGTCAGGATCAGAGGCGGTGGGGGCTCAAAGGCTTCCATGATGGGGTTGTTCTTCTCGTCGCCTTGCGCTACGAGGAGAAGCGCTGTGACAGCTACGTCGACGATAAAGTACGACTCTATCTTTGAGGCGATGCCTGTGTCAATCTCTAGCCAGCCGCTGCCGGTGCCGTCGCGGGTGAGCTTGGCGAGATGCTGAGGTGATTCGTTGTGTTCCAGAGTATACTCTACACGGGACCATGAGGGTGATCGCTCAATGGTGACGCAAAAGGGTGTTGCAAGGGCGGGGTGGACAAGGAAATGATGTGAACTATCCTCATCCCACACAAGACGCGCGCATTCTCTCTCTGCTAGCATGACAGACGCAGGGTCTTGTGATCTCTCAATAGCCATCTTAGTAGCCGGTGTGGGCATGAGAAGTGCAACGAGACCATCATTTGGAGGATGTCTCCGCGTCTCTTCTTCCAGAGTCGTAGTAAGAGCTTCTTGCCAGTGTTTTGTGTCGGTGACTTTGCTACCTGAGCTGTTGCTATGTCCTACAACACCACTAATGATGCTGCTCGCCGAAGAACTTGCTTCAGGCTTGGGTGCTTTGTAGGGCTTGTTGGGGTCGTGTCTGGTAAGAGTTACATATGCCGATGCCGAAGTTGGATCCAAGCGCAGGTTATAAAAGGGCTGCGTCGCAGATGAAAGACTGTAGACTGGTGCATCTTTCTCTTGCGTCAACTTCATGCAGTACACCCTTCCCTCTGAAGCCGAAGCCTGCCATCCATTGGCAACCTTCCAGTAGTTTTTGAGAAGTTCATTCGAACTAACTGTCGGAATCAGAGGCGGCTCCTGCTGCTGAACAGCACGATGGGGCCATGAAGACTGCGCAGATTGGATGCTCATGGGACTAATGACAGGACTTCGAATCGGCGGGTTTCTTGGAGCCGCTCCAGCTGGAGTTTCATGGTATGTCTGCCGACTAATGACTGCTCGTGGGATTTCTGCTGGTCGAGTCTCGGTGGGAACATAGTTTTGCTGGTTTAGCGGCAAGTCTGGGTTGTACGCTGGAAAGATGGACCGGAGAGGTTGCGCAGTGGTTTCACCACCCAGAGGGGGTTTCGCTATGGAACTTCGTGATCGATCACTGCTGCTGCGGATGATTGCGGGTCCTTGGATGTTGCCGGTATCAGCACGGCCTGGAATTTGTACGGTTGGCCTTGGTCTTTGGACTTTGACGGGTTTGGGCTCAGGTTGCTGCTGTTGTCGAATAGGGTCGAACTCGATTGGATTGTGTGATCTATTCTGTGGCGTCTGAGATCTATCCTGAGGTGTCTGAGATCTATTCTGTGGTGTCTGTCGTCCATTTCTCGGCGGCGAAGCAGGCTCAGATACATCGGGCGCCATGGCCTGCGGCGTAGTAGAGCGAAGATCTCGCTCACGAGATTCAGAGCGACGAGGTCTTGGGGTCTGATTGCGTGAAGTAGGTGGTGGTTTGGAAGCGTTTGGGCTCGGGAATAGCGAGAACCCTCCTGGGGTTGGAGTTGACATTTTGCTGTATCAAACAGTTTCTCTCGTGATATTTGACAGCGATACTTCTTTTCAAAAGAAGAGATACGAGACCCGGGTATCAAAGATTGGGTTAATAATTATTGATGTTGCTGCTACCGCTTCATGATCAATTGAGAACAAAATCCACAAATGTTGGTGTTTCAAAAACAAACAAAACAGAACGGCAGCAAACAATAATATAAAACCATAAAAAAACCAAGAAACAAAATAACCGAAAAAAGAATACTGATCAATATTATATTCCCCTTCTCCCCATGAATTCTTTTTCAGTTTGTTCTTTTCGTTAAGCGCTCCGACTAACACCGCGACAAGGGGGTCACGAAAATAGCATCCCCTCCACAACCCCTGTCAACCAATCGGCGGGACAATCACACTGCAGCAGTCATGCTAAGCGCTCTGGAGACGCGCTGGAGTGAGGGGAAGAGAGGGTGTAATTGGCTGCGGGCATAAATGACCTGGGTTGGACGGGGATGGATTTTACTGGCTTTGAGGAAGAGGATGGACGGGTGATTTGATGTGATGGGAAATGCAGTAAGACAGTCTGAGTTTGTATGAGCTGAAGGATTAGTTAATGGGCTGAGGGTGAGATGTAGAGGCTGAAGAGTATGGGGAATCTTTCTTTTGTCATTGTTGTATTTCGTCAAAAGAAAGGTTTGGTTAGCTCTGATTGAATAGACTTGTTCCCTATTAACTGAGTCGAGATGCTAAAACGTTGACCGCTTGATGCATGTAACCCCATCGTTGCATACATGAACCATGATACCACTAAAAGACTATAGACATAAATCTAGACCAAGTACTATAGATAATCAAGAGAGGCTGGGCGGTAATTCACTCGTCACATTGTTTCTTACCCTCTTGAGAAAGTCTCCACGATGATCTTGTATCGAGATAGGCAGTTTGTTTCAATGCTAGGTGATAATAGTACTGACTGCATGCTCTTGACTCGATCCGTCATGTCTCTTTGATCATTCTTGACAATGTCGTCGCTGTAGTTGACTTGACTTGGCTATATTGTACAATTCTTGGTACATCCACATCGCCTTTAATATTCTTACAATACCCTCCCCTTCATATAGCAGCGTGCATGTCCCGTAAACTCCCCCAAACGCCACAGATGCTAACCACTCTTTCCTTTATTCGTGTCATCATCATCAATCCCTCGGTCGATCTTTGGCTGCAAGTCCATGTATCCTCTCTCCCCTCTGCTCCATTTCCTTCTGTCTCGATAACCTCACGTGCTCAGGCAACCCCCACCACTCGCGCATAAAGTCTTCTTGAGCCTGCGCCACTCTAGCTTTCTTCTCCCTCTCCTTCTGTCGCTCTATCCTCAAGGCGAACCACTCCTCTCGTGCTTCGTCGTGGACTGTTTGTGTGGCGTGGATCTTCATGCAATTGTTCATGACACGGTGTTCGGCTCGGCAGGCAAAGGATACTGTGAATGTTCGACCTAGAGCGCATGCTGCGAATGCTGAGAAGTGTTAGTAATTGATGACTGTAGAGTATACGTGATGATTGCGTAGTAACCACCCGGGATGTTGCTGTTACACACCCTTAATCTCATCGGCGCATTCTTTTCGGACTTTTTGGTAAAAGATATCTCGGACTTGTGCTTCTTGCGACGCAGATAGTGGTAGAGGGTTTCGAGATGGTACTCCGAGCTTTTCTTGAGGCATTGGGGGGTTCTGAGTGGCCATTGTGGCCTGGGTTCGGATCGGGAGGAAGATAGGAGAGGAGTTGGAGGGGCAGACTATTAATTGTCGAGACGGTCGTGGTATATTCGTTGTCGACTGGAGCTATATCGGACGAGGAGCTGAGCTTGCGGACTGCCGAGATGGTGAGGTGAGCCCATGATTGAATGGAATTTGACCGCCTTGACCGCCTTCCAGATTGGGATGTCCAAAGTACAAGTCTACTACCGTGGTCGACAGAATCATTATCGTCTTTAGATACATAATTTACTTCTCATCATTCTGGATCTTATCAAGCATTTTACAGGCATTTCTAGGCAGAAATGATCCTTTGGTGGTGCTGTCTCTAAGCGGCCACAGTCAGCAACGGGCATGGGTTGGCTACACTACCAAGGCATCAGGGCTACTAGAAGCATAAGAGACCAGCTTTTATACCCACTAGCACGGGTACCTGGATCTTTAACTATAAACGTGAATACAATAAATCTCACCAAACCACAGATTTACCGTTAATTATATGCAGTTGTTAAAATATTAGCCATTGAGGCTCGTCTATAAAAGACCATCATGCCCCGCCTCCAGGCATCAATGCTTTCACCTACAACATATCACCAAACCGTCTCTTACTAGCTATGGAATCTCTCGCAATCACCTCCCCTGGATCCAGTGAATCACAGTCCTCGGTCGAAGATCTTTTAGAAAATGTATCATCTGCCCTGGCTAAGCGCGCAGGCAAGGACATCTTTGCCATCGGAGGCCATATTCAAGACACAACTTCATCTACTGGCAACTCCAAGCTCACCATTAGATGGGATGACAAAGCCAAAGGATATGCCCGGACATTAAGACTACCTTTGACCGAAGATGCCGTTGCCCAGGATTCATTCGATCTATTGCTGAATGCCTGCCAGCCCGCCACGTTTGGCTTTGGGAGTCAAGAGATCCTCGATGAGGAGTACAGAAAAGCCGGCAAGTTGGATACCAACGACTTTTGCACTGACTTTAACCCTTATGAGCACGGTATCCTCGATACTATCAATCAGGTCTTGTCCCAGGGCAGTCATTCAAGAGGGCTTGGAGTCAAGGCTGAGCTGTATAAGCTGAACGTGGGTTCATCTTAATTCGTGACTTTCATCTTTATACTTGCTTACATATCGTACAGGTATACTCTGCTCCCTCGGGCAAATTTAAACCCCATGTCGATACGCCACGATCAGATCGTCAGATGGGCTCACTCGTAGTCTGTCTGCCTGTCGCACACAAGGGTACATTGCAGATCTATCCAAGTCTGCATGCGCTAACACTCACAAGGGGGACAGCTTGAGGTCCGTCATGGCGGTCGTCAAGTTGGATTTGACTGGTCATCTTTACACCCAAACACATTTCAATGGGCCGCCTTTTTCTCTGACTGCGAACATGAAGTTCTGCAGGTTACTGAAGGTCATAGGGTGACATTGACTTACAACCTCTTCTGGACCAATTATGGCCCTGCTTCAATGGCAGACCATATGCACCTCCTCGACCAAGAATCGCTTCACTTCTATACTGCCCTTGAGACGCTTCTCGAAAAGATGAACTGTGCTGGAAAAGGTACTCGTTCTTGGTCATCTGTTAAAAGTTGAAACTGACACGTTATACTAGAGACTATTATCGGTTTTACATGCACCCACGCATATCCTCATTCTTCCAAATCATCCATCGAGAACCTCCATCATATGCTCAAAGGTCTCGACATGGTTGTCTACCAAGCCCTGAAGCGAATCTTGGGCGATGCCAGTGTTGCCACGGTGCTCGACGACTCAAAGTACGTTGCAGAACAGCGCGAAAAACAGGAGTGGGAGCGGGAGTACCAAGCAGGACAAAAGGCCCAAAATCCAGAATCGACAAAGCCTGTGGAAACATTTTACACTTTTGACAAGAGTGCGCTGGAAAACACGGTTTGTATAGCTGAAGTACCACCTCCTGCACTTCCGCATGGCCCGTACGACTGGGACTACGGCCTTCTGGATCCGACCACTATCGATGAATATTGCAATTCGTATAGTCGTAAAAAGGTGAACTGGCTTAACCACCCTCCTAATACGTATGCCTCTAAGGAGCTTGCTGTCGTTTTTGCCACGGTGAGTTCATTCAAGCGACTGGTATTAATGGATGTCTAACATTTGTTATAGTATGGGAATGAACCTGGAACCGAGGCTTATTATTCTTCTGCTGTCATTATTGCGAGGGTGAAAGGAGACTTGGGTGATCACAGGAGCGATAAAGAAGGGACTGAGAGTGGAAGCGGAAGCGAAAGCGAGGAGGATGAGGATGAGTGATGGCAAAGTTGGATCGGGACCTTGATCTGGACTACGCGATAACTGGTATCGAGCCATGGCAAAATTTAGGATAAAGGTAGCTTAGTTGCATTCCTAATATGTATCATTGGTATCAAAAGTTAAACGAAAGACTAAAACTCCGCCACGCTTTCATCTTGTCTCATCAACCCATTATTTCCTTCTCTCATTTCATTTACTGCTGAGGGTAGCCCTGGACAGGATAAGGCTGTTGCTGAGGAGGTGGCGACGACGTAGTAGCAGGGGCTTCATGGTATTGCTGGGGAGGTGGTGATGTAGTACCAGGAGCTTCATGGTATTGCTGGGGAGGGTACTGTCCATAGTTCTGCTGGCCCTGGAACTGCTGCTGTCCTTGTTGAGGATCATAGGGTGATACGGGAGGAGGAGGGTAAGCGCCTTGTTGCTGGTATGGGCTCTGGGCTGGTTGGTATGGGGAGGGGGTTGTTTGAGGGGGGTATTGCTGTTGTTGCTGAGGAGGGTACTGCTGCTGTTGAGGAGGGTATTGTTGCTGTTGTTGGGGAGGATATTGCTGCTGCTGTTGAGGTGCGACTGGGGCAGGTTGAGGCTGGACATTAACCTGGGCTTCAGTCTTGGGCTCCATTTGGTAGTTGTTGGTAGAGCCTGAGAGATCAACTTGGAAACGGCCTTGCTTGCGTCCCCGAAGGAACATGACAAGACTCCAAACAAAAGTAACAATAAACAGAACCCTAAACAAAATCTCAGTTAGTAGATGTCACAAGAGACTAAAGGTGCAACTTACCAAACCAAGGCACCCAGACCTGCGATAGCAGCCAAGACGGCCAAGCCAGTCTTGAAAAGAATGACATTCTCTCCATCACGCTTGTAGTAAACGCTACAGTTCTTACTGTCGATAAGACTGCCATCACTGTAGCAGTTGCCCACAGTCACGGGCACAACGTACTTGGCTCGTCGAGAGGCGGTTGCAGCCCAGGCAGCGAGCCAGAGAATGAGCATCAAAGCGTCGAGACAGAGAACAGCGATGATATGGTATAAGCTTCGAATGGCGGGGATCTTTTCTGTAAAGACGGCGTAGACGACTACTATCCAGGTGATGACGGCCTGTGAGATGTTAGTGTCTTGTATGAGAGTGAAGGCGTATGGGACTTACAATAGCGATGCAGAGAGAGTTTTCTGGGAGTCCTGCATCATGGATCATCCAACCGCAGAGACCGACAATAACAAGAGAGACGAGGAATTGAAAGCCGCGGATAATAACAATCCATAATGGCGTTTGGAGAACATGGTCCCCCTCAGCTTGTGGTTGTTGAGTCATCTTGTAAGTCACTGGTGTATAAACAACGATATAAAGTGATGATAACAGGTCAAATCTTGGAGCAGAATGATCACAGCTCAGATCCTGAAGCAAAGGGATTCACACAACGAGAGGGCGCCTTGGCAGCCTTATACCCCCATTCAAACTCTTGACTCACTCCATGTAACTCCTCTTAGACAAACCAGCCCAAGGCAGATTCAAGTTCAAGAACCCCTGGCGGGTGGCTTGCGTTAGCGTCCTTCAGCCGCACCTCAGCTGTCCATTGAATAAGATTGACCAGCGCCGTTGGGCGTACAAGTGTGGTGGATCAGGAAGAAGGCGTTTAAAGAGGAGATTAAATAACCGCTTTTTGTGCCTGGAAGGCCTCAAGGTTGGTATTCTAGGTTATATTCCCTTGCATAGAAAGATATTGTCTTGGTCTCTCATAGCTTTTGAAGTACTACAAGTCTCGATTGGAGCTTGTCACGTTGTGCTGTTCACCACTGACACTCGTGTTTGAGACTAAACAAGCTCAATGGCACCCTGTCTCTCAACCCTGCACAAGGCTGGCAACGGAAGACAAATGCCGTGGGTGCATATTTGGACTACAAGCGCGGATGGCGCTTGGAATCGATAGTTAAAGTGATTGGGCTGTGCGACAAAGGAATATCAAGCCATATCCGACTAGGACATACATATTGACGAGGCGTTTTCGTTTGGAAACCAGTTATCCTTCTAGCCCGTATCCTATTTAAAACCGACTCTTTTGAAGAAAAAGGATATTTGTGTAAGTGGGCTGATTCAAGTGAGGGAATGTGAATAGGTCCAAAAGAGAATGCTTCGCGAGTTGGTTCACAATGATTGGTTAGACACGGTTTTGAGATGCATGCATGAAGGATTCAAGACCCATGTCGTGTCGATCATTTTTGTCGAGGGACTTCTTTCTCCCTTGAGATGATTGTAAGGACTATAATCATTTTGTGCTTGAGATTGATGAAGATCACCATCGAAAGAACAGCCTGGTATCCGTATACTCTTTCTTATTGTAAAATGACGACCCTGTCTCGTTGAACAGAAAAGGAACTTGACGTGGGAGCTGAAGTGGATGTTTCGGCTGTGCTGGTCAGCCGTTTGAACTAGTGTGTGGGAGCGGAACAAGACAGGCAGAGTGCGGAATTAAATAGATGAATGAGGCTATTCGTAAGTTGTGGATGACCGGCCTGGTCCTTCCCTTACATTCTGCTAAACTAGGTAAAGCTCGAGGCTCAATTTAGGTAGTGATCAATCTACAGTACATCCAAGTTACCGGCGCAGATAAGAGCCTGAGACAGTCATGGTTCATTAAGTGCATGTCCATTTATGCTATAATATTACGTCTATTTAGACATGTATAATGACAATTCAAACGCCCATCACCCATACCACATAATCTCCAACCAGTATTTTCGTAGTCATTCATTCATCGCTCGTCATTCCTCGCCCACCATCCTCGCTCAGCATGCCCCCAGCATCTACTGCTCATTGGGTCCCTTGATGAGAACCTTGATCGCCTCACCCTCCTTGACCTTCTTAAAAGCCTCCTCAGCCTGCTTAAAGTCGACAATACCAGTGATGAGCTTCTTGACATCAACCTTGCCGCTAGCAACAAGCTCAACAGCAAGAGGGTAATCGCCAGCGCCATATCGGAATGATCCACTCGCGGTAGCCTCCTTGATGCAGAAAGCCATGATGGGAAAGGTAATGTCGGCCTTGCCCATACCGCCCTGCACGTAGCTTCCGCCGTTCTTAAGGACATGGATAGAAGCCTGGATTGAAGGCTCAGCACCGCTCGCGTCAATTACCACGTCGGCGCCGTCGGGTAGACCAGCCAGTTCACAGATGTTCTTGGCGTTCTCCTCGGGCGCAATGCGCTGCGAAGCATACACGTGTGTGGAGGCAAAGTCCTTGGCAAAGTCGAGCTTGCTCTGGACAATATCGACACTGACAATTTTGGAGGCGCCGTAGGCCTTTGCGACAGCGGCGCAGAGAAGACCAACAGGACCAGCGCCCATGACGACAACAGAGTCACCAGGCTTGACGCGCGCCTGCTTGACGATGTGGACAGCGACAGCGAGGGGCTCAATCAGAGCTCCCTCTTGGAGAGAGACATTGTCGGGAAGCTTGAAGCAAAAGTCGGCGGGGGCAGACCAGAAGCCGGTCAAGGTGCCGTGGTAAGGTGGTGTAGCGGCAAAGACCATGTCAGGGCAGAGGTTGTACTTGCCGGCGAGGCAGTTCTGGCAGCGACGGCATGGGTATCCGGGCTCGAGAGCGACGCGATCGCCAGCCTTGAGGTTCTTGACCTTGTCGCCGACTTCCACGACAGTTCCGGCCGACTCGTGGCCTAGAACCATGGGGTCCTCTACGACAAACTTGCCGATGGAACCGTGGACCCAGTAGTGAACGTCGGAACCGCAGATACCGGTGTAGTTTACGGCGACGAGGACATCGTGAGGGCTCGCGAGGGATGGCTTGGGACGTTCCTCGAAGGAGACGTCGCCTGGTTTGTTAAGGATGAAGGAGAGGTTCTATGAGGGGTCAGCACGTAACATTCGACGTCATGAGGGGACATGATGGCGGGGTATTGAAGGAAGAAAGGGAAACGCACGCTGGACATTGTTGTTGTAATTTGCGAGCTTTATGGAAAGAGAAAAAAGATGAGGAGAGGAGAGAATATGTTGTAGGAATGATTAAGTAGAGCAGAGTCGTCAATCGCAAGTCAATGTGGGTGGTGTCCCTCTCTCTTATATGGACCCCAGTGTCAGTGTCGCAATGTGGAGTTGTGATAGCAATCGTCACCGCAAGCCAAGTTTGACAGGGAGACAGTAAAAAAACAATTAGAATAGCCTGAAGTTGTTGACAATCATGAGTTGATTCATCTTGAGAAATAAAATCTGATGATTAAGAGGAGATACGTACAGTTCATATACCCACGAATGAACAGACATCATCACATGGCCATTCTCATTTTTTTTTCTTCTCCTCTTCAATTGATCATGTCCAATTGATACCTAGACAACAGAGTACTCTGTACCTGCTGTATCATCATGCCGTGGGGGTGCGACTAGATCAGAGCTACGATGCAAAATAGTTGACAACCTCAGCTTCACTTTTAGCCTCACCAATCAACAAGCCATGATATCCTCAACTTGACACGCTAGAGACTGGATGAGATGGACCTAGAATAGAATAGCTTGTCATGACGGGAGCGCTTGACACTTTCATTTTTTCTCATAGGTTCAATTTAGCCAGAGTTGACATGTTGCATTTAACCGCGCCAGTAAGAACGACATGTTTTGGTGGAGCGAGATCCATCGGGGAGAAATAGACCGGGAGAAGCTCCAGGTATGAGGAGAGTTGAGAGTAGACGGTTGAATGGAAGGAATCATAGTAGAGATAGACTTGTGTGTAGTCTCTTTGTGTTGGTAATTATTCAATGTCGGGAATCACTTGTTGAAGCTTACGACCTATCATTAATTCTCCAATTGATAACCGTGAGAATATCCTCAGATCATATCAAACTCATTCATCCGGTACCCGCCCAATTCAACAGACCTCCATGTCCAATGTCTTCCGGTTGCTATCCGGACCCAAGACTGGTCACTTGATCATCTCATCTGACAAGCCCTGTCGGAAGAAAGCATCTAGAACTAGAGTGGTTCAGTCTAGTCTATACAAGCATCAGAATCATGTTTCGGTTCCTGCAGCAGGTTTCATAATTAAATTCGCGGTGCATCACCGGCGTTGGTCCGGCGCGGAGCTACCATATCAGGAATAGCGTCCGACTGGAGGACCCGGGGCGGAGCGGAATGGCTGGTATGTACTTATCAGTACACAAGCATACTAAACCCTACGCCTATTCACATTTGTTAAAACTGGCATTTAAAGCACAATTAATCCTTATTCGCTAGCCTAGTCGCTATCTTCAATTATTACAACGCCATCTATACATGATTCTAATTCAGGTTGTAGTGCTCCTCCTGGTGACTAACAGAAGAATGTCTCTTGGTTGAACTCTCATGGGGATACTCGTGCTCAATCTTAGGCTCTCCAAGATACTTCTTCAAAGTAGAAGGAGGTGCTCGAGCCGCATCAATAGGAGTGTGAGAAGAAGTATCGTGGTGTGTGTCGTTTTGAGATGTGTGGTGCATGTCGTTTTGATATAAAGGTGTATCACTAAAACGTTAACGGTCATTAAATACATAAGAATCAGATCCAACTTACAATGTAGGCTTGTTCTGGGAAGAAGAAGAAACCCCTGGAACGTTTTCTACTAACGAGTTGATCCGGTCGCCGGTTCGGACGCCCTCGTTCTGGCTGCTGGTCGACTCCCGAGGTGCAGCATTGTTGGAGCTGAACTCGCGCTGCTGCGTGTTGTTCTCTGTCACAGAGTTGTACGAGCCAGAATCGGTATTGGTGTTGGAGCGGGAAGACTCGTTGTAGCTTGGGGGCTCATTGTAGGAGCTGGAGTTGGTGTTGTAACCCTCATTGTTGGAGGGGACAACAGTCTCCTTGATCTTTTCAACAATAGACGCCATTTTAAAGAGTATTGAGTTATGAGTGCGATTGAGATGAATACTGTAGTGCTGTTTTATCTGAAGGATACGGTCCCTTATATACTCTATCAGCCCACTATCCGTAGACCACTTCCATCATCCTTGTCTAATTATGAACCATATCTGTCGCCATCGTACCCGGAACAAATGCGTCATGAGAAACAGGCCATGACGTCGAGAGATCGACAGCTTGCGATAAGCATATTTCAAACACTAAAATTAGTGGCTCGGGCTATTTCTTGGCGCAGCAGTCCCGGTTCCTGGAACGGTAATGATATAAGAATTCCGAGGCTAAGCTTTGCGTGATTAAAGAGCATGTACCGGTACCCTGGTTTGTAAGACATCATAGACCGGCATGCCAAGATGATAAGACAAGGCCGATGGTAGAGTCAAGTTGAGCATTCCACGGATCGCTATACTACGGGAGGTACTTCGGCATAAATATATGGTCCAAGTTTGGTGACATATTAGCTAAATAGAGTAGTCCATTGTACTACGTAAGACTTTGGATCAAAACTTGGTTGGAGGCTTTGAATGCAGTCGTGTTACATGCCATGTGCACTTGCAACCACCACATCAACCAGCTAACAAACACAATTTCAACGACATGTCTACATTAACAAACATCCATCACCGTCTAGTCATCACCCAAAGCCCAACTCCAACCACAGAAACCGCCCCAACCCAAGGCAAAACAACCATAACAGCCGCCCCAATATTCCTCTTAATCTTTGCCGTAATAACCCTCTTCAACTCCGCTGCCTCATTAACCCAAGGAAACTCCTTGTCTGGCACCGGCTTTTCCAAAAACTCACAAACAGGTCCCCATCCCTGCCCCATGCGGTACTCGAGCAGTTGTCCTTCAGGCACCATCTCTCTAATCACACGATGATGCCTCTCCCACGTCTCTCGCGCATTTGCGCGTGCCTCCTCGACCGTCTGCGCCTGGAACAGACCCAGCATCTGCTTCCGCGCCGAACGGCCGGCTACAGAACCGAGGATAGGTTCAACGACGCTTATGCTAAATTTTGCGATTGGATTCCAGAGGTTCTGTAAAACGCTCTGATCAACGCTCTTGAACCACGGCTCAAAGTCGCGTATGGCTAGAATGACTTTTGCATCGGGGTACGTCTTTATGAGTTGTGGTGTAAAGATGGAAGCTACATCCGTAGTGGCTTCGCAGTGACCCCATAGCTCATCCCACTCCTCACGGGTCAGAGGTTTACCCGTGTAAGAGGGCAGATTGGGGAACGATGCGTCGCACGCGCGTTCTAGAATTGCCCAGTCTGCTGGACTGTCGATGGCTTGGGTGGCGTGGTAGACGTCTTTGTAGCCTAGTATGGTGAGAGCTTCAGCCATTGAGGCAGAGCCTGTGCGGGGAAGGCCCAAGGATAGAACCTTCATCTCCCTCTTTGGTTTGGCAGTCGAGTCTGTCATTTTGATGGTGAATATATTGGAATAGTAAATGACGAGATGTCGCTGAGTCGTCGAGATATAGTTTTTGGACCGTAAGCCCTAGCTCTTATAGCTCAGGTTGGTGTCGATCTTATGGAGCTTCGGTGTCAGCACGGACATGGATGTTCTCTTATCAGGAACATCAATCAGATCACATTAGGACTGCCGAGAACTTGTTGAATAAACTCAAGCCTATATTCATGAGGCAGCGAGGTGCTGAACTTCATTCTTCGACTTTAAAATCGCGACCGAGTCTCTCAATATCTATAAGGCATTGAAATATGGTGACACCAATTTAATAGTGATAAACACAATTCACACCAGCCCAAACCTCACTCAAAATAAACATGCATGTTATAACATTTAACTTCATTATTAGGAACTACCTCTTATGCTAGTAGATAAATAACGGAACTGGTATATCCATCTCTTCATTCATCATCCTCATTAACGGCCAACGCTCTCCTTAAAAAGGTTGGGTAAATTTTGGGTCCTCTGGTAGAGAACTCACATTCCAGTGAGCTCAAGTTTATTTCTCCTTCTCTTCCACCTTTGGTAAGCCCTTACGCTTTGTTTTACTCCCGTTGACACCTTGCGTTTCAGCAAAGTGTCCTTTGCACGGCCGTTAAGCTGCTTTTCGTCCCCTTTTCATCTACCGAGCATTATAGTATAGGCTTCCTTTCATTAAGTCATTCAAGCCTTCTTCTCGTTGTTGGAGTTCTGGCGCTGGGCAGCACCAGCATGGACCTTCTCAGAGTCGTGGCGAACGCTGGCCTCGCTAGAGTCGGGAGTCAGGTACTCGCCAAAAGTACGCTGCTCAAGATCCATGTCCTTCCAATCAGTGCCTTGGGACTTGGCAGCCTGGTGGCGGAAGTAGACACGCTTGGCAAACTTCCAGGCCTCGATACCACTAAAGAAGAGAGCGGCAGCGATAAAGACAATACCCCATTCCCAGGTGATACCCTTGTGCTTGAAGACGGTGGTGCTGATAACAGGGATGTACTGGATAGGGAAGAGAGTAACAACACCGAGGATAATGGCCCAGAAGAGGAACTGGTTGCGCCAGATGTCGTGCATCCACTGGGTAAGGTAGAGCTTGGATCCAGGCTGCATGCGGAAGAAAGATCGTCGCTTGTCAATCATCTCCCAGGCAAGGAAGAGAGAGAACCAGGTAAGACAGGCGAAAGTGGTAGCACGAGCCTTGAAGACAGTCTCACAGCTCTCACTGTATCGGTCGTTGCAGTCCTCACCGAGCTCACCATCGCCAAAGGCGTACATGCGGAGGACAAAAGAGCTGAGGCAGAGAGCAGCGATCCAGATACCGTAGACGGTCATGTCAATGATAAACTCCAGAGAGAAAACACCAGTCTTGAGGGAGATGGGAGGTCGCTCCATGATACCAGCAACGGCACGCTCAAAACCGAGACCCATGTCGGGAAGACCAGAGGTAGCCATGATAATCCACATGATCTGGACGGGGGCGATGGGGAAGACAGAAAGACCGCTGTTGTCCTTAAAGACGAGACCGACAAGCAAGACAATAGCCTGGGCGACGTTGGTGGCGAGGACGTGGAGGATGAACTTTTGGATGTTGTCAAAGATACGGCGACCTTCCTCGATGGCAGCGACAATAGAAGCAAAGTTGTCATCGCTGAGAACAATATCGGAGGCATCCTTGGCGACATCGGAGCCGGCTTGACCCATGGCAATACCAACATCAGCACGGCGGAGCGAGGGAGAATCGTTAACACCATCACCAGTCTGTCCACAGGTTAGTCATGCATAGAAAAGAGTAAGAGTCAAAACATACCATAGCACAGAACTTGTCACGTCGGTGAAGGGCTTCAATCATGCGGACCTTGGTCTGGGGAGCACATCGGGCAATGACAAGAGGGAGGAAAGGAAGTTGGTCAACTTCATCGTCGGTAAGACCATCAAAGGTAGTAGCAGTCATAACCATGGTGTTGACAGTATCCTCGGCAACCATATCCATGCGAGTGGGCAGGATACCAACCTCAATAGCAATAGCCTTGGCAGTCTCGGGGTGGTCACCAGTAAGCATGTGGACAGAGATACCAGCCTGGTGACAAGCGCGGACAGCAGGGGCAGACTCGAGACGAGGAGGATCGTAAAGACCAACGAGACCACGGAAGACGAGATCACACTCAACAGTGGTACGGTCAATCTCGTCGCCCTTCTTCATGTCGACGTTGTAGGGCTTGGAGGCAAGGGCAAGGACACGGAGACCCATACCGGCGAAAGACTCCATGTTGCGGAGGATTTGCTCACGGAACTCTTCAGTCATGGGGACCTGCTCATCGGTATCTTCGGGGCAGTAAGTAGCACAAGCACCAATGACACGCTCAACAGCACCCTTGGTGTAAGCGTAGAGCTGGTTGGATCGGTTGTCCTTCATAATGACAGACATGCGCTTGACATCAGAGTCGAAAGGAAGCTCGGCAATCTCACTGAACTGGTTGGAGGAGTCGTGGCTGGTGAGCTTGAGGCGGTTCCAGTCGAAACGAGAGGCAAGGACCTGGATAGCAATCTCGGTAGGGTCACCACGGGCATGCCACTCGCCGTTCTTCTCGTTGACGGTGGCAAGGTTGGCAAGAGAAGCAACTTCGAGGAACTTGGTCAAAGAGTACTTGCTCTGGGAGAGAAGATCGGTGGTAGTAGCAACGGCACCACACTCATCACCGCCAGTCTTGAGGGGAAGCTCATGAGGCTGCTTACGAGACCAGCGGAGTTCACCAATGGTAGGGTTGTTGGCTTCAGTAGCGTTCTCAATAAGGTAGGTTCCCTTTCCAGGAGTCCAGGCACCACGGGCAACCATCTTACCCTGGGTAAGAGTACCAGTCTTGTCGGAGCAAATGTCGGTAACAGCACCAAGAGCCTCGAGAGCCTTGAGGTTTCGAACAATGACGTTACGCTCAACCATGCGCTTAGTACCGGCGGCCATAGTGATAGTCAAGACGACAACCAAACTAGCGGGAATCATAGACAGACCAGTAGCGACGGCGTAAATGATAACCTGTTGTGAGGCATTGAACTCGTTGGCAGCAAGGACGATGATGGCGCAGATGACGGCAGTACCAAAGAGGTAGATTGCCAGTCGGGACAGCTTCTTCTGGAGAGGAGTGCCGACGTTAACACCGAGGAAACGACCAACAGCATCGGTAAAAGTAAGAGTGTAGGCTTCGAGGTATCGGTGAGGCTTGGCAGAACCATCAGGCTTTCGCTTCACAGGACGGACCTTGCTGTCCTTCTTTCGGAGAGCAGCAGCAATAGCACCAATCTCGGTGGAAGTAGCAGTAGCAAAGACAATACCCTTGGCGCGACCCTTGGTAACAGTGGATGAGCTGTAGGCAACGTTGATACGGTCACCAGGTCCACAGTTGTCTTCGAAAACCTCATCCTCGTTCTTTCGAACGGGAAGAGACTCACCAGTAAGCATAGCCTCATCGGTCTCAAAGTTGACAGCTTCAATCAGTCTAGCAGGTATTAGTAATGATACAATTAAGCATTGAATTAAACTCACCGGACATCAGCGGGAATCGTGTCGCCAGTCTTGATTTCCACAAGATCGCCGGGAACGACTTCAACAGAGGGGATAACCTTGGCGTCTCCATCACGGACGACGCTAGCAGTGGGAGAAGACATGTTTCGGAGCGAATCCATAGTCTTCTCCGCAGAGTATTCCTGAAAGAAACCGACAGTGACATTGAGACCAATAATGAAGGCGACGACACCACCCTCAATCCATGACTTGATACCGAAAGAAACGGCCATGGCAAGAATAAGCACCTTGGCAGACGTCAGTACATGATAGTGCAGGGGTGGTAATTAGGGTGATCATGGGAGCGACAGGCTGCCCAATCCGGTAATTTTTGTGGTGGTGTACAGGCGGGTAAGGAAATGGTTCAGCCACTGGAAATATGCTTAACCAGTGTATGTGTGGGGGTGCTGATGCAGCTTTAGACGTAGGAGGGAATGTTGAACTTACCAGTGTCATAGCGTTGGCGACCTGTGCGATAATGATCTTGAGAGGCTGAACACCATCGGCGTCACCAAGATCATTGTTGCCAAACTTTTCATGTCGTGATTTGGCTTCAGCACTGGAAAGACCGTGCATGGCATCCGTCTGAAGCTCTTGGACGACTTGATCAAAAGTCAAGGCGTGAGCTGGGCGGCTCATGGGCTCGTTGCTCTGGCCCGAGACATGGTTGTCGACAGAATCGTCCTGCTTAGCCATGATAAAGGTCGAGGCTAGCGGGCGCCAGCTTGAAGGTGTTTTGTTTTCGTGAAAGGGAGATCGGGTCGGAGTTGAACTGGGTAGTTGAGTCCATACGCCTGTGTCTGGGGTTTTCCTGTAAGGATGTATTGCAGGAAGGCCTTTCGTCTGGCGTAGGGTTGAAGATCAGATGAGAGATCTTTGGGGAGAGAGTTCCAAAGAATAAAAATATCATGCGGGGAGATGGGGAAGTCTTATAGAAGTCCATCTCAATCTCGAGGACCGGTGCAATGCTTATCTCGTGTTCTCAAAGTCTTGGCTCAAGTCACCATCGAGGTTGAGGGAGTGTAAGTTCCTTGCCAAGGGGTTTCCATATTTTCCTTCTCTGCTTCTCAAAGGCGGGGTCTGAACTGAGAGCGAGGGTCTTGGCTTTGAGGCGAAACCTTGGTTGTTGTTGAGAAGGCCCTCCAAACACTAACAACCACTGGGCTTGGCCATACAACCCCGGTGGAGGACCGCCCGGCCCCGTTTTTCTCAAAGGGGGTGATTTGGACATGATAGAACCGTAAAAAACGGTGCAGCACCGTGTTTGATAGCTAGGCAGTCGGGGTTCTTGGGCGGGGGGCCTGGATCGTTCGCACGTCATTGGGACTGGGCAGCAAGTGTGACGCGGCGTGGCGGGCTCGGCCTCAATTGAGTTTCCTGAGTGGACAATGTAGGGCTTGGCTGAGGCTTGGTATTCTTGGGAGACCAGGATAAAAAGCTCACCAGAGTCATTGCTTGCTCTAGGAACCACCGAACCCGAACTCGAGCCTTGGAAGACCAAATGAGCGGTCATGAGATAATATCGTCAGTGCATTCTGGGGTTTGGGGAAGGCCAAAGCCTTGCTTGAAGCCTTGCTCAGCATCACCCAGTGAGGCTCTCGTGAGGCTCAAGGCTGTCTATGGTGGAGCATATTTCTGCAACCGAGTTCAGTTCAGTGCATTGGCCCATAAAATGAACCGACGTTAGACGGACTGTTGTAGTTGATGGGAGACAACCACACCCCTCCCTCTCGCAGACACACCATAATTTGCGCCTCTACCTTTTCGGTAATTTTTCTTGTCGACGGACGACTTGGCAAGATTGGCATGTCTGGGCAGGTCGTCACGTCATTAGTATTGTCCGTCTTGCTTCGTCATTTTTGTTTGTTGCTTGCTCTGTCCTTAACCATGCTTGCCATGCCATGGCACGAGGCTTGTTTTCTGCATGTTGAACGTTACCATGTCGTAGTGATAATCTAGCGTAGGTATCAATGAAACGATTCTGAGGCAAACTTGCCAGAAACACTCGTACCAAAGAACAGCCGTCTATTTAGGATGCATTATCGGAGAATGGTCGATAATCACAGAGGTCTAACGCCGACATCACTGCCGATACAGACATGGAGGGAAGACGGCACGACCGTTTCTATCCTTGGTCGCTCCGCTCGGTTGATTGTTACTGGTCTCTGTTCTTCTAAACCGGGGAGATCTTGGGGTTGCGATCAGATCTTGAGATATGTTTGGCTGAAAGGGTTTTGGCGCGTTAGGCAGCGTTTCTATCGTCTCGTCGAATGTTATTGCGAGTGTTTGCCAAGCATGAGGTGCAGGCACTGCCACGCTTGGCAAGACTTGATGCTGTTAGTCACAGAGTCTTATCTTTGCCCAGAGTTTGGAGGAAGCCTTAGCTGGAAGCATGTACCTGACCGTTAGCGCCTTGCGTCTGACAGGGGTGCGTAGATATGCCGAGTCCGTGGAAAGTTAGTGCACTAACGATAGTGCAAGAAATATGGTGGTCAATAGCACCGCGCTTACCCAGCAAATGTCATCTCACTAGCACTCACGTGACCAAATTCCACTGCTTCTAGAAGCCGTCCAAGCATGGAAGGTACTTGGTACGTAATCTCTCCTCCACCAGACCATCTGGGATCTCCTTGAACGTGACAATAAGCTTAAATCGTCGTCTTTCTGTTCATATGGCCCACAAATATTGATAATGCTTTTCTTTTCGAATCTCTACGCTACCCCTTTAGCCGCATACCCAGCTCGAGAAATGACGAATCACACAACTCATTGCCTTTGGTTCACATAACCATTACACAACTTCTCGAAAGATGCGAGTCTCTACGACTCGCGCACATACACACGCTAACCTTGATCGTCTCCGTTTGGGTTACTAATGTGAAATGCCGTTCACCAGAAAACAAATGCTGATCCTTTCCTCACCTAGAACCGCAGATCAAAAGAGACGCCGGACGCGGAGACGCTGACACCAAACTACTGCGAACTACCAAGGCAAAGAGTAAGAGAAGCGCCGTATGCAGCAGCAGCACGCAGTAAGAGGATTCGCCCGACCCACTCTAAACGGCACTTTGTCCTCACAGAAACGGGGCGCTTATGGCTACCACAAGGATGCCGTCCTCTCACAGGCCACTGACTGGGTTTTCCCAGACGCATGTGAGGCTTTCACGGGGAAAATAACGGGTACTCATCTCCTGTTACTGGATCCGCCCTCCGGATGCTGTCTCGGGGCGGACACAGCGGAGACTGTCTCCCCACGGATGTGCCCCGGTCTCCAGAAAGAGGCTCCAATGCGAGCCTTTAACAGCGGAGATATTCTCTCTTGTTATGGGGATAAACCCGGATCAGTCGGCGTTGCGACCGTAATCATAACATTTCGCTACGGATGTGAGACAACGCGTGGGGGCTTTGCTTTTGCAAAGACGCAGCACCACGGATGGAGAATCTGCCCATCTCGGAGAGCGAAGAAAAAAAGAATTTCCGCCTGCATGTCCCAGGACTGTGCCGTACTCGAACATGCTCAATTGCAGCCGCATCAAGGTGCCGTTATTGCCGTCGAAAAAAAGACTACAATCGTGCTCTTGTACCAGATTGCTATGATCTCGGTACACGATTCTCGGTTCACGATTCTCGGTTCACGATTCTCGGTACAAGATTGTGATGTTCGGCCTCCCTGTTACGGAACGGCGGTCAAAGCCAGTAAAGTGAGGCCCGGGAACGGAGTGGTATCGGGAGGTTTTGACAAGTCACAAGGGTCCTACGACTCAGGCACGGACTGGTTATAGACCGGGGAGTTTAAACACCAACGGAAGAAACTAATGACACACGGCAGACATTACGCTCGGGCTTCGGTGATGATCAGACGGGTCTTGCTCTTGACATTATCAGACCATACTCATGCTCCGGATATCTATCCTCAGAAGCAGTAAGCCGAGCCTCCCAGACGGACCATTCAGAGTTGAGTATTCCATAATTCTCAAAAGTGATTAGATCCTGGTTTCGCTATCAACCGCAGGATGTTCAAGCACGAAATATGGTTTAGCGACCAAGAGCTTGGCGATATGGAACTTGGCCGAAAAGCTCTCAATCTGAGGTTGGTTTCTGGACTCATCGTACCATAATTTCAAGGACATGTCTTGGCTTTCAGAGCCCTGACATAAGCGTCAGATTTCCCCAGGCTTCGACGCCGGCTACACTCAACAAAATCCTGGGGTGAAAGATCACAGCTTCAGCCATATTGACGCAGCCAAGCCTCTTGCTATTGCGGCACGGTCTAGGCCTCGAATCATCAAAGGCCTCAAGCTTTGAGAGGCGCTCTCAAGCCTTTTTCCAAGGACGATCCCTGTGGGGTCCGCAGATGTTGTTGGTTGTGCCGGGGAATATGTATCACGATAACTGGGCGGATACTAGTTGAGGTATTGTTCGGGCCTTTTCGGTTGTTATCTAACAAATACTGCAGACTGAGATCCTTAGATGTGGCTACAACGGCAGATACATCTACTATGTATTCCGTACGCGTACATCTTCGTCTATGGCTTTCGTTGACCTTGGAGGAAACGAGTACTGAAGGTTTCGGTTGCGAATTCTAAGTCGAAGACCGAAGTCCAACACCTCGCGATACACACAGCTATAATATCATAAAATGTAGGGCACGAAGAGCAACCTTATTTTCACACAATACAAAAGCACTGCGAGACAGCTAAAGAGCGGAGGAAACGAGTACAGGGTGGACAGGTCCCAAAAGGGTCCATACAATTCTGCCGCTATCTTTGCTTCACTTGGCGATGGAAGCCAAGACCATCAAGATGCAATCAATTACATAATAGCAAAGCCCAGAATGTTGGAGTGCGATACAACTCGTTATTACAGCCATCCATTGTTTATCTGTGACAATATAGCTGCAAGAAAACAACGAGGCGTCTGCAACTGTGTAGGTAGCCACACAGAAACAACTGCAACGAAACGGCAGCGGAAACGGAAACACTCAACATTGGGTCTATGGCGGAACGGTGGGCGGCCCCACAAGTGTCCCATTGCCAAGACAGGCGGGTGTCTTAGGCTTACGAGTGTAACGCAAGGATAAAGACAGACCCAAGCAGCGGAGTGGATACGGCGGAGCCACTCGCAGCAGAAGAGAAAAGAGGAGGACACGTGCCCTCCGCTGACGAGCCCGACCACGGAGCGGAAGGGATCATGCCTCAGGATGTATCCAAGTAAAAGGTTGGGAACACATCGCTGCACGGATGTAGTCAAGCATAGACATGTCACTGCGCACATTATCCTCACCCGATACGTGTCGCCAAGGGTATCTTGAGTCGAAGAAGCATTTGACAAGACCTTGGCTTGAGACACTGTGGTTATGGTCGCCGGACCACAGGATCGGTTGTCGAGCCGGGGAATCCGGTGAACGAAAATGATGCTTGGGGAATCTAGGAATATCGCAATCACTGACACGCATGCGTTATCAAGAGGCGAGATTATTTCTGGAGTTTGCTGGTCATAGGCAGCCAGTCGATTTGTATTGATATTCAAGAATAAGCGAGAAACGACGTCACCAGACTGTTCTCTCCTGCTTGTAAGAATATTGCCAGCCAAAGAACAGTTGACCATCACACACAAAGGATTGTAATGCGGTCAACAGGCGATCATTGATGACCTCGGGCCACAGATGTATTGACCGGATAGAAGGAATTATTGAGGGGCCGGTCTGGCACAACACCAACAAACGCTCATCATGACCAACAAACACCAAGAAAAGGACAATTCTTTCGAGACACACCCATGTCAGATTCCCGATGGTTTCTTGTTCTCGATGAGGCACATCGCTTAGGTTGGGGAGGCAAAAATGCCCAGGCCGCCAAGAGGAAAGCAGATGACTTAAAACTAAACGTCCCAAACAAGAGACCGAACTCTGCTCGATCCTTGCTTAGAAACGTCCAATGTTGGGCACAGAAAGTTGTCTATCTGTCGCTTAGTGGTTCAACTCTTCTGCCGTTTCCTCTGATCGGCAGCAAATGACAACCACCAACGCTACAGATCACTGATCATCATCAACCAAGCGTGGGGGAAAGAGACAAAAACGACGCACGCGACCATATTCAGAAAACAGACAACGCCGTTTTCTTCTCGACGATGCACGAAATAAAGGGCCCCTCCCCCTCGTTCAGAGCCTGTGGGAACTCCTCATTTCGAAGCTTGGCACGAAACTCTGTCTCCCGCTATGGATGCATTCAAGAGGCGTTCCCGCGGGTAAGGGTTGGTTGCGATTGCATTATCTATCAACAAACAAGGGTTTGTTGTTTTGCCAGAAAAAAGGATCAAGTGAGCAACTATTGACAATTAGAAACTCGGACCATTACTTTATCTGCAGGACTATGGAGCAGAGGCTGAAGTCGAGTTTCTTGGCGACTTTGCTAGAACAGGTTCGCTTAGGCTGAATGCTGACCTGACGGGGAAAAGCATAGTAAGTTTGTTATCTGATACGTTAACGTCGTTTATTAACAGGCTAGAAGAATGCATTCTCTGCCAGAACAAAAAGTCCAATTCGCCAATTACCCAAACACCCAAAGCACCTCGAATTCGTTATACCCGTCAGTCCGTCACCTATTAGATCTTTGCCATGTGGTGAAGGCAGCACTTCCAATCTCCTCCAGGTCCTTGTCTAAAGACACTATGGCACCATGCATCAGTCGCCATCATCTCGCCGTTCTGCAGCTTCCAGCAGGTGACGCGGTAGTTGAGGGCCGAAGCCATGAGGTCGATCTCGACAAACTCGGGCTCATCGTGGATCTTGTATGCGGTCCAGGGCTCGTACTGCTCCTCGAGATACTCTTCGAGGGCGGGTTCGCTTCGCGGCGAGTAGACCTTTTGGTCGGGTTCGCATAGGACGGCGTCCTTGGTGATGTACTTCCACATGACCTCTGGCTTCTCCGAGGTGAGGGCTCGCCAGAGGAGGGCCGAGGCGTCGAGAGTTCCCTCCTTGTTGCGGTGCTTGATTGTTCCCTTTTTGATTTCGCCCATTGTGATGGTTTGTGATGATTTGAATGTGTTGGTGATGGTTGTTTAGCTTGCGATAGTGGTTGGTTGAAGTGAGATAAAGATTAACGGCTTGAAAGAAAAGGCATATGATACCCCTCCTTAATCATGAATACCTGACGTAGACTGGGGATTTCTGCTTGCATTTCTTGCATTTCCATCTTCAAAACCTGGCATCAGTCTCATGGTGATGAATCCCTGCTTGGCCTGACGTCAGCGCTGCGCAACCACTTCAAAAGCAGGATATTAATGATGGCTGTCCAATTAATTGCAAAGTAAGCTACAATGCATTAACAACAGGTTATAACCACTATACTCGCATTTATTCGTTCTTGCGATGCTGCAAAAAAGACTTGTTTTTTCTGTTGATGATTATATCGTCACGGACCATGTTTCTTGGCGTTGAAGACTGAGCGTATTCGAACAGTTTATCAACGTAACTAACATGCACCTGAAGTCAAGTAACTAACACACACCACGTTTCTATTTAATTCGCTATCGTTTTCTTAGAACATTCGCACTATCCTAATACAGGAAGGTAATCTAGGTTAATTTTAGTTTCGCGATAGGACAATTGCCAAGTCCTGCTATAGAAAGAGCTAGACTTTTTTCACTCTTGGTGGAGAGACGAGTTTCGAAATACTAGTGGATGTGACGTCAAACCAGGGTCCAAACAAATGTCGAAAGATGCATGTTGATTGAGAATTGCAAAAAGGTAATCTGTCTTCATCATCATGGACTCGTTATATTATCTCGTCAAATACTACATTGATATAGGGAGGTTGTTGGATGAATGCCCAGCCACTCAACAAACTCTGTACTGAAACCAATTACCCTGTTCTGTCTTATCTTCCTTTTTCGCTATCTACGCCTTCATCAAATAAAAAGTAAAGAAAAATTGCGTCGTGCAAATATCTGATAACAAATGACACGAAAAAAAGAAATGTTGGTCAAGTTTATTAACAAAAAAACTCAATGGAAGCGTTCCTTGATGTACACCATGGCTGCGAATCCCGCACAGCACTTGGTGCTCATCTCGTGCCTGCACCAGGGACACTTGACAGTCATGCTGACGCTGCCTGCAAAGTCGGTCGAACCCGCGCTCAGTACGCCATCCGGGTTGGACATGGCTTCGTAGAGCTTGCTCGGCATGTCGTGGTAGCGGCTGCAAGCGCAGCACTCGACAAACATCTTGGCGCTGGGTTCGCCGTGGTGCTGGTGGTGTTCTAGGTTGGACTGCCGGCGAAGTGTTTTGACTGCTGCTTCAGGGTCTGGGAAATGGCTCTGAACAGGTGATGGGAGATGTCCTCTGCTGTGCTTCAGAGTGTGTGTTGGTGTTGACGCGAAGCTTCGTTCGTCTGAAAGAGGGGTTGGTCTGCGTGGGGTGTTGGCTCTGGAAAATACTTCCATGACTCTGTTGGCTGCTTCTTGAATGGGGTCAATTTCTGGGTCTGTGGACTCCAAGTTATCGCTGGGACCAAGTCGAGGTGAGTTTGCGTAGGACCAGTACGCGCCAGAGTTTGCGGGCTTCCCGGACACCATTCTGGGAGAGTGGCTCATCTCGGATTGAGGAGGGGTTGAGCGTGGTGTGCTGAGAGGCGATGCAGATTGAATCGCATCCGAGTATGATGATTCGGAGGAACTCGTCATGGGCCTGCGACCTGTTGGAGAGCAAGACGTTGGCGGAGAGAGATGTTTGGACGGGATATGGACGTGCTGAGTACGAATAGGTGCAGCGTTGGCTGTGCTCAGGCCATGCACATCATTCTTTGGAGGCACTGGGGGTCCAACGGTAGACGAGCTTGCTGTCGAAGAAACAGATCCCTGGGCAGAATGTCCACGGCCGAATGCACTCCTGGCAGCCTCCTTAAGGTTCCATTTCGTGGTCACGGCGGGTTCAGGGTCTGCGGTGATGGGTTTAGGACGCGCACCGGGCATAGTCTGCTCGTAGCGGATACTCGGCGGGTTATGTCTGAACAGCTTCTCTTTTGACGATTTACTCCCCACGGGGGCGCTCTTGGCGGTTGATGGTTCGTCTGTGCAAGGTTGGGAGTGGTTGAGTCGGGTTAACAAGGTGAGAGACCCTCGTCTCTTTGAGCTTCTCCTGGGAGGCGTGGGAGGGATGGAGAGACCAGAAGCGGCGGATAATCTCCTGGGTGGATGTTGTATTGCGGATACGATTGGTGGTCTTGATACTGTAATTGTATCCTGCTTGGGAGGGTTGTCAGAATCTTTGGGGACGTTGACCGGCGGGCTCTGCTTCAGACTCTGGTTTGAAGTACGTGGTGTGGGCGCCGCATGCTTCTCGGCAATCTTGGGCTTATTCTTGTCCTCTGTGTCGTCTTTTGAAGAGCTCGACTTGTCCGCCTCATTCTGGTCTTTCTTGACGTAGACACCACCTCTTCGATTTAGACCTTGAGCTTTGTGGTAGAGAATCTCGCTATCGGGCGTGTGCACCTTGTTCTGATCACCCTCATCTTCGGTGTCATCAGCGACAGCGCAATCATCGCTGACCGAGCCCCGTCTTGCACGAGCGCTCCAGAGATAAATATTCACAGAGCCCCTCCTCCCCGGTGATTTCTGCGCTTTCGCCGACTGTCCCCTCGCACCGGATGTATTGATCGAGATGGGCGGGTATGATCTTTTCTGCGCATCTGCCTCCTTGTTGGTGTTAACCTTGAGGGGTGTAAACGAACCGTGGCCCAGAAAGGTCTTTCTCATAGCTGGGTGAACCTTGCTGTCCCCTTTGGCCTGATCTTGGAGCACTTTTTTGTGGAAATCTTCCTTCTTCTTCTCGAGCTTGACGCCCCCGAGGAAACCAGTGGGACTCGTCTCATCAAACGACGCCCTCTTGATTTCAAAGGGCTTGCGGAATATGGATGAGAGGGAGCTGGAGCGGCTGCTGGGTTTCACTTCTTCGGGATCATCATTGTTTCTACCAATAGAGAAACCTAATAAACTGGACGAGCGCGATCTTCGCTTCTGCGTGGTTGGCTGGACTGGCTCGGTGATGCTGCGGCCTTGTGCAGCGAGCATGGATGGTGAAGGCGGAGGAGGTTTGCTGAGCTTTCTTCCACGAGGTTTCGGGGCATTTTTCCAGGCCTCCTCGAGCGCCTGATCCATAGCCTGGACCCTTTCTTTCTCTTTTTCTCTCCGCTTCTCTTCTTCCCTCTTTTCGAGTTCCTTTCGCTTCTCTTCCTTCCTCTCCTTCTTTTGGCGATTGTACGCCTCCCAAGTGGGAGATTGACATACCGCGCGCTTCTCCTCAACGTCTGGAGGAAATACAAAGGCTACTGTCTTTTGAGCGAGCTTATCGGACGGAGATTCCTTGAGCTGTTCTGTCGAGGCTGATCGAGACATGTCTTGCCCAACAGGTTTTCGAGGAATCATGTTTGGCGACTCTGACCGCACAGGATCTGAATATGCCGAGAAGAGCGGTGGAGGAATAGCGGAATAGTTTCGAACTGGTGGAGGGACTTTTTTGTCCTTTGGCACCAATTCGAATCGGCGGGGAGTATGAGCGGGACTTGGAGGAATAGAGGTATCAGTGCATGCCGGAGATGGAGGTACAGAGCCTTGATGTGTCCGCTGGAACTGCCGAGAATAAGTCAGATTTGTGTTTTCTGGAGGGTTTGTATGCTTACATTGAGCTTCTTTTCCAGATCGAGCATTTGCTGCAAGCTATTTGAGCGAGAGCGCCCTTGAGGCTGGGTAGGTGCCTGAGGAGTCTGCAACATGGTGAATGCTTTTCGGTCGACCTAGAACTGGCGACTGCGTTGAGGCACTTTAGAACATGCGAGATGTGAGACAAAATGTCGGGGGAGAGAGAAAAGGCGAATATAAGTTGTGTCAGTGTCGGACAAAGCTGAACACAAGTCGGTGGGGTGATGGGTTTGCTGCAGGTAAGCGGGAGTAATAATGAATCTGAGAAGAGATTCTCTTGTCTTTCGGGCTTTGCCGTCGGTCTGTAGCTGAAATGAGATATTTTGGCCGAATGCGCTCAGAACGAAACTTGGTTTATTGCTGCGTTCGGTATAAGAAGCCAAGGTCAAAGTGGGTGTTGTTTAATGATGTCTGATGATGTCTCGGGTGATGTCTTGTTGTTGCGGATGGAATTGGAAATTGTTCATTCCAATTGCATTTCAACCCTTCTTTTCCTTCTCTCGTCAATTTGAAAGGAAACAACGAAAGCGGATGGTTTTTTTTGTCAAGACGGTTGCGGTTTGTGGTGTAAATGAAGTGGTTACAAAGGCGGTGGGCAATACAT
This sequence comes from Fusarium palustre, assembly GCA_014899045.1. Classification (NCBI taxonomy): domain Eukaryota; kingdom Fungi; phylum Ascomycota; class Sordariomycetes; order Hypocreales; family Nectriaceae; genus Fusarium; species Fusarium palustre. Next base: position 53,468 of record JAAVUH010000029.1, on the reverse strand, counting down.
GTATCTCGTGATGAGTTGAGACGAGATTAGACGAGCGAACCAAAAAGAAACCTTTGGCGGTTCTGTTCCCAGTGTTGTACAAGTGGAAAAGAACAAGGTATAAAAGAAAGAAATAGTATGGTGACACGAAAAAGAGGTCAGAGGAACGAAAGCGTAATCGGATGGTAGCACGTAGTAGTATCCTGACTCAACGTTGGGCTCGAGTAGCATGTATATGGATACATGGATGTATGGATGTATGTAAGAGAAGGAGGGGAAGATAAGATGAAGGGTGTAACAGAAGGGAGGGAGGGGATCTAATTGTAAGAGGAGGAATCAGTGGAAATGGGGAATTCCAGACAATTCTTTTTTTTCCTTTTCTTTTACTTGTCTTTGTCTCTGATGAAAAGAACCAAGATTGCCAAGCGTCAAGCAGTGTCAGGCAATCATCAACAAGCTTGGAAAACAAGCAACATGCCGATAACTTGAGTCAACTCGATTCATGCAATTGGGTAGCTTCTATTTTTCTGGGCTTGAACTAGCTGCAGTAGACCAACCCAAAACCAGCTGAGTTGCGGGACGATAGTGATAATCACATCCATCATCATGGCTGGCATGGTTTATTCTAGTCAACTAACTAGGTAGACAGACTAGCATGGGCCATGGATCATGATAGAATGGATCATGTCCGTTATGCGTGATTGCGGGATGGCGGCATCACTGAGAGACCAGGGTTGAGCCGTAACCCAGCAATTTGTTCAACACTCGCCTGTCCTGTCCTGTCCGTCTTTTGGGTTTAATGTGATAAAATGCTAAGACTGGTTAAACATGGTTACTTGATATTACCCGGTGCATATGCCTCTGCAACCCTCCTTCGCAACTCAGAGTCTTCTGCCAGCACCTAGACTCAAACTCAACTCACAAGGTTATCAAGCTGTATTCTCTTCCAGTGGGTTCTTGGGAATACGAACTGTCGAGGTGGGCACCACCCAAAAAAAGACGTGCGTGGCTTGAGGTGTCATCCGTCAATCGGAGGAACCCATTGGCTCGCTCCGGCAGATGCGGGAGTGATCCACGGACAGGGCCTCCATCACCTTACAGAGACATCTTTTTCTCCTCCAGTCCAGCCCAATCCTTTTTTAGGGTGACAGCGGGGAGACCAAAAATAGCATAAAACATTCTATCTACTGTCATTGTACCGTGGAAACAAAAGATACGCGAATAGAATCACGGCTACCCGCCCGAAAAGGTTCCATCAATGTTTGTCTCAGTCTGGAAGGATACGAACTCTGATACCTCTCTGGGATTTAGACTAGTGGTCTGCACGGAAGCTCGTTTAGTCTTTGGTCTCTTTTTGATCGACAAGAGAAAAAGAAACAAAGCAATATCGTAGTGGCTGACGGATGCGCTTGAACCGCAACCTTATGCATCATGGGAGGCTGGACGGTACAATGGTCGCTAGTGAGGAGGTTGACATGGGCAAACTTTGTTAGTACTCTAGCACAGAGAGCTCAATTGAAGTGTATCGTAGTACAGCATGAGAAGCCACTCATTCCCCTGATTCTTTTACTTGTAGTGGTGCCCCAGCCTTTTGCTCATCATTCAAGTGCAATCACAAAAGAATCTCATGACATGATTTCCAACCTCTTGACCAAAAGGTAGCTGAAAGTATAGTCCAAACTAAACCAACTTTGAACTTGCTTTAGTTAAACGCGTAGTGATGTGATTTATCTGTGAGGGGTATCGTATGGTACGTGCTGTTTCTGCAAGCAAGATTGTGTGCGATGATAGAATCTGGGACAATGGGTCTGTGCATTTTGGGGCTTGATTTAGACGGTGTAGACGGTAGACTAACTACCGGATATAACCACGGGACGGCTGATGTGATTGAGGCAAACCAACATGACGGCCTCAAAGGAATTCACATTTTACATTCCGAATGACTACTCCATAATTGCAGGACTAAGTGAATTCATATTTACCTCTTAGAAAAAGTATCAGGAGTTGCAACCCACAAGAGCCCAAGTCAAGATCATGGATCAGCTCTACAGTCTTTGAGCTACGATATAAATACATTCAAGACATGGCGGGGTTCGCAGTCCCCAGCTGTCCCTTGTCGCCATGGTCTCATCTTGATCTCGTATTTTCGCATCAGTAAAAGTCCATGGTGGCTAGACCCTGCAAGTACCTGGGTCTTGATGTAAATATAGCAAAGCGCCCACTCTACACGATACAAGACATTTGAGCAGCCGGAGAGTGATGGAAATAAAACCATGAATATGAACTGTTGAGTTGGTAGAGTGAGTTCAAGAAACAGTGGAGAAGATCTGGTAGGGTTGTGGATGGAGTCACTCTCGCGAAGCTTACCCTACATTGGGCATGAAAAGATCAATTATCTCATTAACTATGTTGTCAAAAACTCTCGGATAAATCTGATATAGCTTGAAACATTAAGCTAACCATAAATATTCAAGAAATGCTCAATTGATAATGAGTAGACTTATGCATAACCGGTTTCTGTGTCTTAGTTAGTTATCGAACTATGAATCATCATTATTCAAACATCGTCGCTGTACCAAGAAACATCGACCAAGAGTTGTTTCGTGATCCAAGTCAGATATCCCACACGTACTGATTTAATTCAAGAACCATAGGAATAGCTATCCAATGATCGAGTACCAGCCTCCAGGTTAAAGTACATCCAGCAAGAGTGCAGCTGCTTGTAAGACGCCCAAACACGGGATCATCGTGTACCTGCATCGCCGAAGAGAACGATGTAACGGCTCTGGCTACTCGATCACGGATGAAAAACTGTCAGACACGATTGGAACGCATGCAAACTGTATAAAGAAGCTCTACTGTATATTGGGCTGTTCCTCAACACGCCAACGATGTCCCTCCTGAGTAGGTAGTTCACCAACGACGTCACCCAAGTATTCCAGTCGCAATTAAATCAATTTGTCTCAAAAACCCCCAGAATCAATCAAGAGAAATATCCAAACTAAATAATATTCCAACATTTCTATTTCCATCTGGCTGTCAACTCCAAGACTTGCTACTCCAACATCATGAGATCTCCGGATAGCCAGTCCCACCTTACATAATCACCGGGACCCAGTTATTCCGAGGGCATCAGTTCACGTGAGCTCTTTCGCCCACACTTCTACCATTTGCCAAATTCCCCCAATTCTTACCGCGCAGCCGTCGACTCACCATCCACATCACCAAGCAAATCATTCACCATGGGTAAAGTTCACGGATCTCTCGCCCGTGCCGGTATGTTGCTCTCGCCCAAAGCGTCATCGCTTTATCTTCCCTTTCGTGATGGCTAACTTTTATTGCAGGCAAGGTCAAGTCTCAGACTCCTAAGGTACGACGACTCCTCGATTAAAAACCAACCAAAAAAAAAACCATCGATATCTCCGACGAACAAACGATCACTAACCATCGCGACAACAGGTCGAGAAGCAAGAGAAGACCAAGGTCCCCAAGGGCCGTGCTCTCAAGCGCCTCAAGTACACCCGTCGATTCGTCAACGTTACCCTCACTGGTGGCAAGAGAAAGGTGAGCAGACTCGACAATACACAAAACCAGGAACGGCCGACTGACGATACGGACACAGATGAACCCCAACCCCGGCTCTTAAACGATTGGTTAAAAACGACAAGATTTGCGGAATCGGGAATGTTGGCTTGCGGACCACAACAATGGTTGACTTCACTCAGTAATGGGATGATGGATTGGGTCGGGTCGCATGGATAGGCTGAGCCCCCTTATGAAATGAAAAAGGAAATGGCAAAGAAAGCGCTACGACCCTACTCGGCGTCCGGTGTCAGTTGTCACAATGCAACAAACATTTGTTCGCACCAGATATTTGTGTTGCGACTGTGAATGTCGGTTTTCTATCTGCATGGTGATATTCCGAGTCGGGCGGGCTTGATGGTCCTGGGACATATCGTAGATGCTGGATTCATGGGGGCAATTTCGGCGAGTGACTCACGCCGATGGATGACATCTTCGATTCTGGCGTGCCTCAGGATCGCCTCCCGAGTCAAACCTTGTTCAAATTACACTTGACGATTCCACGTAAAAGCTGCATCTAAACCTAGAATTCCTGAAACATAGCTCCTAACAGCAAATGTAACATCTCCAATAGAAAGCCTGCCAAATGCAGCATGAATTGTCTTGTTCAAATGCATGTGTCACGTGATATGAATTCTATACTGAACTCTGCCAAGTAGCTTCCATCACCAGAGCACCAGATTTACACTTACCAATCTCCCCAATTAACTACTCTCACACCAATCAACACAGTCAAAATGGCCGACGTGGAAATGGACGTTGATGTCGATGTCGAGGCGGGCTCTCCCCCTGCCCCCGCGCGCAATGAATCCGACATGCAAACACATACAAAGGCCACGGCCGTCCGCTCCATCGAAGGCTGGATCATCATCGTTACAAACGTTCACGAAGAAGCCGACGAGGAGGCCCTACAAGATCTCTTTGGAGAATACGGCGAGATCAAGAACATGCATCTGAACCTCGACCGACGAAGCGGTTACGTCAAGGTAAGCCAGCATGAAAAAAGCAGAATGGGGGGAACAATTGCTGATGAGCTCTCTAGGGATACGCCCTTATCGAATACACAACGCTGGAGGAGGCCCGAGCTGCCATCGACGGCGCGCACAACCAGAAGCTCCTCGAGCAGACCATCTCGGTAGACTTTGCTTTCGTGCGACCCCCACCCGGCAAGCCTGGGCGTGGAAGAGGCGCCGGTGGGCGAAACCGAGGACGAAGCAGGAGTCGCAGCCCCGAGGGCAAGGACGAAGGCGAAGAGCGGGATTGAGAGAAATAAAACACACAAGAAATTCAAGATCAAGCCACGACGATCAACAGCGAATGACAAGGCATGCAGGATCGCCGACGTGCAAGGGCTGAGAGCACGTTGGCAGTGTAATGTTTATACATGAGGTATGTCTGACCGCTTGTTTTGCGCCCTGTAGTTCTTTGGTCTAACGTGTACTCAAGATCAACCAGAATGAAATGCGACAATTGGTCATTCCGAGGCATTGGATATATCGGAACGAAATTAGAATGTCGCCCTACGTGATCTGCTGACGTGATTTTAACACATCTGGTAGCTTTGGTGTTGTTACGGTGATTTGACAAGTTACAGTTATACACAAGCAGTAGCAAACATGCACACAATATCAGCGCGCTTAAGTGGAATGATATCTGATAATATCTAGTTTCTATCAAGCCAAACACGCAAACGGCGGTCTCGAATTGCCTAGAATACCCAAGTAAACGATTCCTTCACACTGAACCTCGTTGATCGCCTGCACCGATTAGCATTTGTTCTTCATCGACACCGGAAAACTTACCTTATATCCGTACTTGACGCTCCAATCAGCACCTGAAAAACTCCCTCCTCGGCAATCCATCCTGGAACGGTCTCGTCGTAGTACCCAACAGCATACTTGTCTAGTTTGATGCTGATGTGCCTCGTCTCATCAACTTCGAGGTACACCTTTTCAAACGCCACGAGCTCCTTCTCAGGTCTTGGTAATCGACTCTTCTCGTCGTGGACGTAGAGCTGTACGATTTCTGAGCCGGCGCGCGATCCCGTGTTGGAGATGGCGAGAGTGATTTTGATCTCGCCATTAGGGGTAAGGGTCCTCGTTGAGATCTCGGGTCGACCGTACTCGAATGTTGTGTAGGAGAGGCCGTGGCCGAAAGGGAAGAGAGGCTCGATCTTGGCGTGGTCGTAGTGCTTGTATCCTATGTAGAGTCCTTCGCCGTACAGAACTTTGTGGTTTTCGCCGGGCCAGGTGTGCCATGCTGGAGTATGCTCGATGCGCTTGGGGAACGTACTCTGGTTTGCGGTTAGTGGACTATTCCCACCGGTCACTGAAATACCACTTACTGGGAGCTTGCCGCTGGGGTTCTCGATGCCAAATAGGACATCGGCCAAAGCATTGCCTGCCTCTTGGCCTTGGTACCAGCCCTGGAGAATGACAGGTACACGATCGACCCAGGGCATATGCACCGGACTGCCAGACTGGTTAACGACGACTGTGCGCGGGTTAGCCTTGACCACAGCTTCGATAAGCCTGTCTTGGTTTCCATCAGCAGGAAGATCCATCGTCTGACGATCGTATCCCTCAGACTCCCACTCAGCATCCACACCAACAATGACAACCGCAACATCTGCATCGCGAGCTGTCTCGACGGCCTGCTGGATGTAATCCACCTTGTCTTGCTCTTTGAACCCAATGCGACACCCGCCGTACTTGTGCGTGATGCCAAACTGCTTCTGCTTGGATATGGGACGTAGTTCGTTGGTCATCTCCACACGAAGCTCAACAGCCTTGTCGGCTTCCATGTCGACGTCAACGAGATAGTCGATCGACCCGTCAAACATGGCCTCGCCCTCCTCCGTCCAGTCCCAGAGATCGAGAACCTTGTTTCCGTCGACAAAGAGTCTTCCTGGACCCACGCTCATGAAGCTGATGGTGTGCTTTCCCGTCGTCTTGGGCGTCAGATATGTCGTCGCCACAGCAGACCACTCAGGTCCGACCTGGTTCAGAGGCGCCGAGTCCCAGAGGAAGAGGTCTGTGTTTGTCCGCCGCTGCTTCACCACAGGACTACCCTCGAATTTGTCGCCTGCGAACCAGTCTATGTGAACACCTGACTTGCCTGACTTTTCAGTGCAGTACTCGGACGCGACGGGGAGCCATTTGTGGATGTGGCAGCCTTGGGCAAATGATACCTTCTGCTGCGATGCTTTTCGTATGCTGTCGAGCGGAATGGTGTTGTAGTACGGGTTCAAGCTTGCACTTCCACCACCACCGGCGATGTGACGATTCGCGTTGGGTCCGATGACAGCGACTTTGGTATTCTTGGGACAGAGCGGAAGGATGCCGTGGTCATTTTTGAGAAGGGTGAGACCTTCATGACCCGCTGATCTGATTAGTTGGCGTGTTTCTTCACGGTCGTCTTCGCGCTCTGGCTGCTCCGGGGACATGTCGCCTCCCTTGAGTCGCTCTACCAGCGCGAGCACATTTTCTGCTGCTTGGTCGATTGTCTCGGCTGAGATGCGACCTTGGTTAACAGCTGCGACGAGCTTGTCGAGACGCCATTTGGGCGAGTAGGGGAATTCAATATCGCAGCCTGCTTCTACAGAGTCGACGATTGAGTTTACACCACCCCAGTCTGAAACTACGGTTCTGCAGCATGTTAGATGGTGATGGATAGTGATTATGCATGGATTATATTACCCCTCGTATCCCCATTCTCCGCGGAGAATATCCTTAAGTGTGTGCTTGTTCATGTCTGCGTGGACGCCGTTGATGAGGTTGTACGACGACATGACAGCCCACGGATTGGCCTCCCGAACTGCAATCTCAAACGGCTTGAGGTAAATTTCACGAAGAGGCCGCTCGGTGATGAGCGAGTCTATGGTGAGTCTGTTGGTCTCTTGCTCGTTTCCAACGAAATCTATCAACTTGTCAGCCACGTCTCCAACTCAGCCTTTGACTGAGTATGCGTACGCTTGATGGTAGCCGCGACACCTCTATCCTGAAGGCCCTTGATGTACTGCGCCACCAGCTTTCCAGTGAGAAGCGGATCTTCCGAGAAGGACTCAAAGTTTCGACCGCCGAGGGGATGTCGGTGCATGCAAACTGTCGGCGCTAGAAGCATCTCTGCTGATCGGGCGCGAACTTCCTGCGCTAGATGCTCCCCGACTTGGTACAAGAGGTCTTTGTTCCATGTAGCTGCGAGGGAGATACCACAGGGGAACAGTGCGGCCTGCAATACTTAGTTATGTTCATGGTGTAAGAGGGGTTGAAGGACCTTTGTGCCGCCGACAAAGATACCACCGCGTGCGCCATTGGGTCCGTCGGTTGTTTTGATGGAGGGGATGCCTTTTTCAGGAATGGCTTTTGTCCTCCAAAAGTCGGCTGCTGTGAGAAGCGAGACCTATAGGTGTTAGCCAATGTATGCATATCGGGTTAACATGTACCTTTTCCTCCAAGGTCAGCTGTGATAACTTTTCCTTTGCCGCAGAGCGAGTATCTCGTAGATACTGAATCTTTTGCGGAGGACTGCATGGCGGAGAGAACTCAGTGTCTGGAGTTGAAGGGGCGTTTGACTCGTTCATCGTGCTGTGCTGATGCAAGAACTGCTTGTCAGATAGCCTAAATGTACTCGAGATCCAGGCCTGTTATAAAGGAATAAATGATAACGAAAGTAAGAAAGGTGGCAAGTTGAAGCGAGGTCAAGGTTACAATGCATCAAGAAAGAAGAAGAGTGGAAAGAATTGTCAACCTGGCTTCACTTATACGGGATAACGCAACCAAGTAGGCACGCGGCACACAAAGTCATCTGCTAGATTCCACAACAACGACAGTACGAGAAGATAAGCATAGAGCTCGGGGAATAATGTACGACACCTAACTGTACAGTAGTGCAAATGCTCAAGATCGCAGGGAACAAGGATGGAGATTCAAGATAAGGGCATTTCTTGTTGGATAGTCGACAAATGAGGGTTTAGCTTTCTGTGCATTTAAACGGCCCGGCTGAAATAAGCCCAGTATAATGTAAGACAAGGTCCTTCTGTATCTTTGCGTGTTTGTTTCAGACAAGAGAGACAAGGTGCAGATGAGGAACCTGGTCGGTATATACGGACCGTGAGAGCGACGCGGATTAGATTAATTGCACCGGGGCTCCCGGAGGGTTTTATGGTGGATGATTGAGATGGTGGTAAATACATAACGAAAGATGAAATGAGCAATACAGTAATTTACTTGTCGTTGAATGAGACAGAATCGCTTACTTTGTAGTTTTGTCTTGTGCTTCCTAAACATGAATGACGGCTATAAAGAAGGATTCTTCCATCCAAGAGAAACAAACCCGACAGCCTGGGAAGCAAATATGACATGGGTCAGTAGTAAGTGACAGAATCGGGAAATAAACCTGTTTCAGCGGCTATCCGGGCCGGTAATCCCAGTCCGTCGGCCGGAGCGTACCGGCGGAGCCAAGACGAGCGAGAGCCGTTGGAGAAGCGAAAAAGCCACTATGACTAATTGACTCGTAAAGGTTTTATCATGGAAATAGTAACAGGAAGAAGATAAGTGGTACTTTCGTTGCAGTTGCCAGATGCGGAAAGCCCGGTAGATGAGCTCAAGGGCTGAAAGAGGACGGACTTTTACTTGTGATCGAATGTCCGATGCTGAAAGGGGGACATTCTAGGTGTAAGTGCCGAGAAGTTATGCATGCATATGTAGGCAGATCATTTAGATAGATGTTGGCCTGTTATTTAGGGATGGTTGGAATGTAGGTGTATGGAATGCCGTTAAAGTCAACAGTTCAACTCTATATTCTGTCTGTGTACTGTGATTAGAACCAAAAGTTGTATCACAGTGAGATGACATATTGTCCATTAATCAATCAGTTACCAACTACACTTACAAGCTGTCTTAGATCTCCGAGATGTATGGATCTCTTCGCCGCCGTCTCCGGCTAAGAGGGGCCGGCTCGGCGCTCGGAACCTCCGCTTGTATATGCCGATATCCGCACATGGTCCTACACGATTGGCACTCCTCTGCATCAACTTCTCTCAGTCAAAGCAAACAATCTCGTAGAAATCACTAGCTCTATAGCGATCAATTACACTTATTTCTCCTAGTTACGCTACCATGCTACGCCCCTCGAGCAACATAACCCGCTCAAACTCGGAATACTCACTCCAAGACCTCGGTAGACCACGCTCCCGTCTACGCCATTCCCAGTCCTGTTCGCGAAACGAAAGCGTCGCTGAAGATGAATCCCATCCCCGAAACAGCGACGGAGAAGGATCCGCCGCAGTACCGCAATTGGAGGTCAGTGTACCCATCAAGACGAGAACAAACCTGGGAAGGTTCTGGAAAGACCATGTTAGCTGCGTGGTAGACCTCTCAGCGTCGAGAGATCATCTAGGTATGTTTGACTCCGGAGGAATCTGAGATTGGAGGAAGAACTTGATCCACGTCGAAAAGGGGTCTCGTGATGTTCACTCGGTAGGATCCGTGGGGTTTCAATGCGGATAAAAAGGAAAGATCCTGGCTAACACATGGCCACAGCAAACGAAAGGACCTTTCTGGGATATCTGCGCACCTCGGTTATGATGTCCATGGTGGGAACGCTGGTAGCTCAGCTGTTCATGCTCAATCACGAGGGCTATCACGCAAAGAGCTTTGGATACTTTGTCACTGGAAGACCACTAGCCTTGACCTGTTACGCCTTCTCCATCGGGACGATTCTTTTAGGCGCTGTGCGGACGTGGAGGCATCAGAGGATCATGATGAGTGGGAAAGCGCTGGTCGGAGGGTTTGAGATTCATGTTTTGGGTATATGCAGTATGGCGGTATGTTGTAACCCGCTTGACGGTTGAGGTATGTGACTAACGTGTGAAAGCTGCTTTTGGTGTTTTTCTCTTTTTTGCTCAGTATTGATGTTGTCAAGGATCGTGAGCCTACGACTTCTACAACTCTTTGAAGTCGTGAGACACTATTTGAATCAAGGAATGGCGATAAATGATTTATACAACGAAAGAATATCGACATGATAACATACAAACACAAACACATGGTAAATACCCTCTCTTTTGCTCATTTATCCTCCGCTTTCCTTTTCTCGCCCCTGCGTCTTGGTCCCTTCAGACCTTTGTAAACACGAGGTCTTTTGGGAGTCTTTGAGCTGACATTCCTATCTTGTTAGTATCATACTGAATAAAGTGACAGAAAACACATACTGGTATCGCTTAGAAGCAGCTTTGTATTCGAGAACAGCCTCTTTGTACGTCTCCGTGCCGTCACTCATAGATTGCGAGTCCACAGACAACGCGAGCTCCGACATGTCCGACCCGGACAAGGTGTTTTTGTGCTTTCTTGCGTGAAAAGGCTTGGTTAATGGGATACCGGTTGACTTGGGACTGAGTGCAGGCTGTAGCACTGGGGTGTTTGGTATCTGTGCCGGGCCATGGATAAACTCCCAACTACAAGTCTCTGCAGGCGATACACTAAGCTCAGATCGGCTATCCTGTTGCAAGGCTGTTCCACCGAGCCTCATCATTCTAGACTCGTGGCTCTCTTCGCATCGCAGATAGACATCCATTGGTGCAACGACTGAAGGCGAAGATGCAGGACTGGGTGTAGGAAGGGTATGCTCATACTGAAGACCATGTTCCATCGGCTCGTCGAATATCCCAAGATCAAAAGAAGATGGAGACTTGACAGGCTCAGGAGTGTGTCTGCACCATGTTAGTTCCCGCTACCAAAACAAGGCCAAAGACATACCTCTTGTAAGCACCGTCTTCAAGACTAATACTGCTATCCCTTCTAGTCACACTCTCGACTCTTTCAGTCGACGAGCAACAGCCTCCGATACCTGACAAGAGATGCATAATGTGTTGGTAGACAAGTAAGTCGTCGAGAAAACTGCTCTGACCAAAGATCACATCATGGAAGGCGAGCTGATAGCTAGTTATAAGGCTTCCAATGGAAACAGGGATTCTTCTCGTCCCGCTACCGACACAAAGGAACCTGAAGCGACCCGAGCATCTGGTTCCAAGTCCAAGGCAACCAAAAAACTAGCTGACTGACTTAAAACGGCCACCACACCCACTCTGTCCCAGCAGTACGGGACCCATTATCTGCATAGGAATCACATCCGCCGTCCAGGGGGGTTGGTTGTCTCTGAGCTCGGTCTTGCCGTTCATCCCAGTGTCTTTGATCAAGCCAGCAGAGGGAAGTATGTCTCATCTTGGACATTTGGGTATGTAAGCCCGCCTTCAAGTCAGACGGGCCTCTTATCCACGTTTAGATAGGTAGTCGCAGTTGAAACCATACATATAACTTGGTCCGAATACAAATTCTCCATTCCTGCAACTACCTTCCTCCCTCGGAAATAGACAGAGACAAAATCCCAAGCGGTCGGTAAGAAAGGGGTGTGGACCAGCGATCGAAATACCGCCAGCCTGGTAGGGCCTGTACCACACTACATGGTATATTTTGACATGTCATTGGTTGGGGGGAGGGAAATAAATGTCTTGAACCAACAGCCAACACCGCTTGTTTCATTGATGCGGGTTTGGGGTTTGCAAAAGGACCTTGAAAATTGGTAATATTTGCTTGCTTTTGATGACAGATGAGAGTTTATGTGAGGAATTAGTCTTGGGAATATGGGATTCGGATTTGGATTGTTGATGTTTGTGATCGTTGACAAGGCTGTGATTAGATTTCGAGTCTTGCCATGGTATGTTGGTTCTCTATGTCCCAATGGACAAGATACTACTTCCAGGTACGCTTGACAAATAACATGGAATTAATTCCCTTTAGTCATTCCTCTCATAATCTCCGTCTTGTACCCCATAACCCAAGAAATCTCCTTTTCCTCGCATCTGCACTTCCCCTTCCGAACCCACTCACACTCCCTCACATCACATTTCATCATCTCCAACCCCCCGGGTCTTACATTACAATCCCTGCTCCCATCATTTGGGGGCCTCAAAGTCTAAAACATTCCCTGCTCTCAGCCCTTTTTGGCCCCCAATTTACACATGCCAATTGAAGTCAAACATGTTTTTGGAACAAGTTCAAGAACAACATCGAGAGGTTGCAATATAACTGGAGTCATGACTTGAGATCAATTACAGAAATGTAAATTAAGGGCTGAAATGATATGATTCTGCCTCGTTTTTTCCCTTGTCTCTCACTCCCAAAGAGCAATGTTTGCGAGGATGATGAATGTCAAGTCAAGATCCCTTGGAGTTGGGATCTACAGGCCAATGGCAATAATAACGCCTGCACTTCAACACACCGCCAGTTCACTCATACTCAGACAGTAACAGAAACACTTCATATATTCGCTGTATAATTGAACAGGCCAAAAGACCACATGTACCTTAAAAACGCCAAAGAAATGCCCAGCAACTCCTCTACAGAGGATAACAAACGCCAAGTGATGCCGATATCTCCAATTTGTTGTATTCATCGTATAGACAGTCAAACAAAAGCAATCGCATGTGTACGAAAGTAGAAGAGCTGTTCGAAATCTCGTCACAGCTCATCCTTGTCAATATTGACTTTGGGCAGCCCAAACTTCCACGCTCGTGGACCAACGGGAAGACCGACCCAAACACGAAATAGACGTCGAGTTTCATATTTACAGATGGTCCATCTGCAGTTGTTAGTAATGTCTTTTTTGTTCAGGACGAATGTGAATCTTACAGTGTTCTTGGGGTGCGCATCCAGCCATTGACAATAACACGCATGGCAGTCTTGAACTGGGCGTATTCATGCTGGAGGTGACCCAACATGGACTCCTCCTTGGGGCCTCTTGCGCGTAGCTCGATGAACTCCCTCATGGCATCATCCATTTGGTCATTCTCCGCAGCCTCAGCTTCAAGCTTTGCGCGCAGTCTGTCCTTTTCGCTGACATCTTCGAACTCTTTATCGGCCTGTTCCGACGCAGCCTTGGCGCGCTGTTCCTCCTTCTTGCGAGCTTCAGCGAGTTCCTCCGCACGCTTCTCATTCTCAACCTTGGCTTCCATCATTTGGCGGAACTGACCAATGTTGTGGAGAGAGCTGCTAATACGAGCGTACGTGTTGAAGAGAGCGACAATCTCGGTTCGCTGGAGATGAGGGACGTCCTCGTTGTTGTTGTCCAGCTCAAAAAGGATCTTGAGAGCTGTTCCGTAACCAGCGGTTTGGAGCTTGCCCCAAAGACGACACTTGTCGCAGCCAACGCAGTCCATGAGACGACTAACATTGCGGAAACGGTTGCGGAAATCCTCCTTCAGGGACGGGCCCTCACCATTAACAAACATGAGGCTCTCGTCAAAAATTTGAGGAACGCTGGCAGCTTTCTCGGTGACTTCGAGGACCTTTGCGCGAGTGGCAGCGTCCTCGGAGGGATCTCCCAAGCAAAACTTGTACTCCTCTTTTTGAAGGTACGGGCCGAGCTTGGCAATGGCGCGGGTCATGAGCGCGTAGTTAAAGTAGACGTTTCCAATGCGATCCGGGAACTTGTGCAGACGGTGTTCGTAGCAGCTCAGGTTGGGAGACCACTCTCCGGTGGTCTGGTTGAGGAACTCCCAGCACAGATGGGTGCTGATACTGGCGTGCATTCCCGACATGACACGGTAGAACACACGCTTCTCCAGACACTCATCTTCAACCTCGAAGCCGGTGTTTGCGACAAAGGGTGTGTTGGGGTTCTCCTGGCGACGCTCCTCGAGCTGGGCCTGGCGACCGGCTGCATCGAGGATTTGTTTGAAGTCTTGAGCAGCAGGACCGTGCTGCCACCCAGACTGACCGAGATCAGCAGACTTGGGGAAAGAACTCTTCTGGAAGCAGTTCTCCCGGTAGATGGCGTCCCAGACCTGCTTAGCGCCGTCGCCAGCGTATCCTGTGAATCGTTCGGGGTTTCGGACCAAGCTCACGTAATCGCCCTTTGAGCTGGCGCTCTCGTCCTCAGGAACACAGTAGTCTCGGTCGTCGCATTCGTCATCGTACTCAAAGACACAGCTCTCGCCAACGTTTTCGCCCAAAAGACCTCCGAGGGGTCGCTGAGGGTGCTGGCGCTGGGCCTTCTTTCCGGGGTGCTGAGCACGAGGGCCCTCTAGTTTGCCTAGAGCATGTGCGCGCCAGATCTCTGGGATATCCTCTTCGTTATCCAGAGTCTCGACGGCGCATCCGATGTTCCCGCACATGCCATTCTCGTCATCCCAAAAAGGACATTTCTTGTGGAAGAGGTTGACTCGGTAGTGTGAGAAGAAGTCGGTGTTTCGAGTGAGGTCGTCGACTGCGGGTTTGGTCAGGAGGTTTAATTTGTCGAGAGTAGAATAGGAAGCGCAGGCGTCGCCAACGATGGACTTTGGTGAGATCTAGGATTTGTCAGCGGTTGTCTTGGGTGCTGCTTTGTTGGCAGGGAGGACAACATACATGGCATTCATCGTTTGAAGTCTCGCAAGAACCCGGTGCAGCCCATAGAGCAAACACGGAGAGATAAAACAGTCTGCTCGCAGACTTCATTGTAACTCTGAGCGCCCAAGCGTAGTGGGAAGCAATGCGACAGAGATGTGAGACTGCAGTGTAACAATCTTGCCTATCAGAAAAGACAAAGGCGAATCGATCGCCAGCGAGTGAAATGCGATCAACAAGTCGATGGATAAAAAAAAAAAGGAAAACTAAAAAGAAGAAAACAAAGTCGCACTTCTTGTCAAGTTGACGTTTTTCCTTCTGTAGAAGAAGCGACGTATGAAGGTAAGATAAAGTGGGTTGACGGCTTCGGCGGACGGCGATGGAACTGTGACACTTTACCTAGAAGGGAAAAGTGCCATGCCAATTTATCGAACGGTACCTTAATTTAGTGCTTCTTGTTACTTTTCGCTGATGCATACATTAAAGACAATGGAGGCTAGAATAAAGACAAGTTCATGCAAGGAAATTGAATCATAAGAGGTTAAGTGATTGTAAATAAATAAACTTGAACCGAGAGAGAAAATCTTCTATAGAACTATAGACAGGAATACAGGAGAAAAGAAACACAAAAAAGATGCCACGCTGGCTATAACATTTGAGGCGAAGTAATGCATCTAGAACTGACCATCACATCAATTGCCACTTTTAGATGCTCCGTCAAAGATGACAGCTATTCAAATTGTACCGTCATCCGAGGCGCCATGCATCGAAGCACTAGCCCACCTTTGGAACTAACATCAGACGATCTGACCTGCCGAGTTTTAATAGTTCAACTGCCCATCATGTCTAAGAATATCTGTAATAGCTGACTGCCGTAGGATAGATAGCTTGTCTTTAACGACAAGCTCGTAAAATGACTTACAAATCATCCTATTCCAAGACATAAATCTCCGCCAACCAAGACCCTCGTATGACATTCTCCTCTCCGTTCTAATTGTTTCACAATTGTGGCGCTTTGATAACAGCCACCTCTTCAATCATGTATCAAAGCCACATGAGGCCATATTCACTCTGCAGATAGACCATTGAATGCTAAATCAGTCGGTTTTCTTTTGGCCCATGCATGGTTCTCTCTGCCGTCATCTTCCTTCACACATGTAATCTTGTATCATTTCCTTTCTTGTGCCTGCATCTATCTGCTTGTTTATAACTTCCATGATACCAAGCCCCCTCATTAAGCTCATTCCATTGCCATTGTTCCCCAATCATGCGCTTCTCCGTAGAAGGGTATCACTGAGCACATCCCTCCACATCGCTTCCTTTCAATTACGCGCGTCCAGATGCGATATACTCATCATCCTTTGTCCCTGTGTAAGCGGATCCTCAGCTGTCTCCAAATTAGAGACATTGAAACAAACATGTTAGATAAAATAGAAGGAAAAAAACACTTGTTGAAATGCCCAACCAAACCAAACACCGACGCGACGCGTTTTCGGATCGTTCCAGATCCAAAGTCCATTACCCATTGGTTGTTGGGACATGCATGGGCGGATCCAACTTTGCGACTCAATCCATCAGTCTCGCAAGATCCCCTTCCACTCGCTGTCGCCCAAACAACCAACTTGACCATCTATACGCCATACACTCGACATCGACTCAAGAGACTGGTAAGAGAGCCTCCCTAGATATCTCGGCGGGGGCAGCGTATCATGCATTGCATTGCATGGCAAGGGCAAGGCATACCATCGAGCACTGAGTGGGACGTTTGCGAGCGTATTGAACCAATAAAGTCTTTTTGTTTTTGCTTTCTCTCTTTATATCTCAACGTGTAGTGCAGACCGTAAAATCGCGAGACGATGAGCGAACTTGCGTCTAGGTTTTGAGTGTGGCACCGATGTAAGGGGCTCCGTGCAATAAATATGTATGGTACATTAAGGGGGGGAAATCTGAGTCGTGGGGGATCTGGTCGATTACTGAGGTGGTTGAAAGTTGAGCGGTCGCCTAGAAAATATGTTAGTTATCACAGAGACATGGCAGGTTGAATTCTGCTGATGAATCCCGCGGTAACATACTTGAACAGAAGAATGTGTGGTTCTGGCTCGTGAACTTCGTAGTGTTCCCATCCTAGACTCTGCGCTATTGTCAGTTCCTGTTGCTTCCAATTTTGTTGCTCATTCATGACAAAGACACGGGTGTCGTACCTGAGTAATGCCAAGAGCTCGCCATTCCTCCTCCCACAAGAGCTTAAGGGTTCCCTTTGAAGCGTCATGGTAATCTTTGGGAATAGCCTTGAGCATGGCTTTGGGGAGCTGAACGTGACGGTACTCGTATTCACTGTCGGAGTATCTGGCGGAGTAGTGGATCGAGTCGATAAATTCTTCTACGCGGGCGCGTTCCGAGTCTGAAAGAGGTCGGGGCGCCTTATTCCGGCGGGTGGTGTCAATGTCGAAAGGCATTTTTGCTGTGTCGGCGTGCTTCTTTTTTGTTGTTTATTCAAGTTTTGAGGTGGGAGGGGGGGAGCAGAGCTCCAAATTGTCGAGGGTGCGGGGAGGGGCACAAGAGCTCGGCCGATCGATTGGTGAGGGCGGGTCAAAAACGGTTCCTTCGGTAATGAATCGATTCCTTTCAATGTGTCGCGATACGACTGTGATTGCGTTGGTGAGAGGCGCGATTCGTTAGACGAGACAAGATAGCCTGCGATGCGCGAATGTTGTTTTGGAAACGTCACGCGAGATCGGCAGAGTTCAAATCTTGCGCAGCGCGAGGTTGGGTTTGAGACTGGGTCTTCGGAGGCGGTCAAAGATTTCCCGGGGTAAGGAACTTTGATATGGAGACGAGGGGTCGTCTAGAAGCGGTTTGGCCTGGGATCGGTCGATCAGGGAGTTGTTGCCGAAGTAGACGAGTCGATGGGAAAAAATCAAATTAAAAGGTCCTAAGGAAAGAACAAGGTTGTATTTTGAATGAAGAGGCGACCAAGGTATAAATGTCCTTGTGTGGTAGGTGTGGTAGGAGGGAAGATGGGTTAGAGAGAAAAAAAGAAGAGGAGGAAGATGGGGAGAAATAGAGATTTTGGTGATGGTGTTGAGGATGACTTTTGTTTTGCAAGGCAACCTGAAATGGAAGGCAAGGCAAGGCAAGACAAAGCAAAGCAATGAGATGGGATAAGATGAGATGAGATGATGGATGGTACTAGCACCAACGAAACAGCGTTCACAGGGGAAGGAGCCAGCTCAGACTGGGCTGAATCCCAAATTTGGAGAACGATTACTGGTCAGTAGACAATTTAGGTGGAGTAGATTGGGTTTTGGAGGGGCAAGATGGAAAGTAAACAAAAGATTTCTATTGTATCACCTAAATTTATCTACCTCTGGCTTCCTAAGCAACGACTCCCTTGAATTTATAAAGAAGCGCCAGAACACAAATAAACTTGGTGAGAAGCCAGCCGACCCATCTCTGTTGAGATTAAAGTCTAATAATACCTCCCCTGGAAATCCCAAGCTTCTCCCTTTAATTTCTTCCCCCAAATGTCTCTGATAGCTACCCTTGAATAATAGAACATTCTGGGGCTTCAGCTGGCCTTTGACCACCTCTGTAACAACTAGTCATAGCTTGTTTACTTTATATAAAGCACTCGTGCCCATTGTGTCTGATTATTTGTCACCCCTCTAATGCAATATTAATTAACAGTATAAAAAGTTAAATTGAGTATATCGTTATCTGCTTACCTGCTAGCAGGTCAGACTAACTAATTGACCCGTAGGATCTGTGTGAATGCAAGTTTATGTGACGATCTTTGAATCACGTGTCCGATTTGATGCCTGTTGACTCGGTGGGTCTTAAACCTCTTGGTTCGAGGCCGCTTCCAAGACAGTAAAAGCATCATCCCTCTTACTACCAAATACCATTCTTTACTGACCTTGTGTAGCCCGTATCAAAAGGCCATACTTGGAGCAAAGAGAGAGGCACGCCGTATGAGTTGCCTCCATAGGCCTCTCCGCTTAAAATCCCCAATTAGGCTGGCTCTGAGGACGAGGGCATCCACAGCCACAACTGTAACAACCACAGAGGATGCCACGACCGCAACCGCAACTACAGCCGCGATAACAGACCCAGGAGCTGCAGTTGTTACCCCAGTTGTTACTGTACCAACCACCAGACTCGGCTTCGTTAGATGGTGAAAAGTCCCCATCGCTGGAGAAGGAGCCGATAGTCTCACGAGTGCCCGTCTTGGTGATGTTGTAGACTGTATTGTGGGCCAAGACATAGGCTTCGAAATTGCCACTGTCTTTGTCTTGGGCGACGATGAGGTTGTTGACTGTATCGTCAAACGAAGACTCGGGAAGCGTCTCCTCTGTTTGATGTGAGATTTACAAGTCCCAAAGAGGAGTCTGGTTTGTACTTACCGGTCCAGTCTCCGAACTCAAAATACCGAGTATGAGCATGAATCTCGTTGTCTTCTTCGATGAAGCTCACAACTAGAGTTTCATCAGTTGAGAAGCCTGCGATAGGAGTTCCAACTGCTGCGGATCCAGGTATGGTGAATTGCTCAGTCCATGTATCGGAATCTTTGTTGTGCACGATTGTCTTTATAGAACAATCGGGTGCCTGAAACAGCACTACATTCATTCCCGGAAGGCCTGCGACCGCAACATGGCCTTCATCATGGACAGACACATCGCCGAGGCCTTCGAGTTCGGCATCATCCCATTCTTCGGAATCCTCGTCAAACTCACTGCCCTTGATAATGCCGTCTGCGCCGATGTATATAGCAAAGGTCTTTTTTGTCACATATTAGAATGGTGCAACGTATTGGTTGGTCAGGTCGACACTCACTCTGTGCTGGGCTACGGCGTAAGCTGCAGTCGAGTCCTCTCGGACATTAGTGGCAACCATTCGCTGGTCTTTGAGTTCATCGCCATCATAGACCCTCTCGATCAAACGACGGCCTTGAAGGGAGAGGATAGTGAGATCGCCGTTGTTGAGGACGTTATGGCTCGCAGAGCAGAGAACACGGGCGATAGTGTTGATTTCACCGCTCATGATGAATTGTCAGGGGCAAGAGACGTTGATATAATAGATGTTGCAATGGGTCGTGAGGGATTGGATTGTTGCTCTGTATTGCAATCATCCTGGAATACATGCTCATTTATAATGTCACAGACGACCGATATCATGGCTAGCTGTGTCAGTGCTTTGATGTTTCTTGGGGCGATTTCTGAATTCCAAGACAATATGATGCCGCTTTCATGGCAAGGTACTGTGGAAATCTTGACGATCAAAAAACCCATCCAATGATATATCTCGGGGTATCCCCACACTCAGACGTTGTCTGTGTTTTGACTTAGAATGCTGCGTGTTGACATCAAGCTACCTTTCAGCTCTGATCAGTCTTGATCTCCCCGCACATCTTGACCTTGACACGGGACATTGTTGAGCTCTTCTACTTGGTTATTCGTTGGGTTTTATACACGTTCCAGGTAGTGCTTCTATGTCACAGCGAATAAGGCAAGTGATAAGCACCATGCAGAAGCTGAGGATTCTAGGCGCCCCGAGTGATGGCAGAACAAACGACATCTAAGCTTGAGAATACAAAACAAATGAACTAAACCTTGGTCTAAATGGCATAAGCTGACCTGTTAGTTTTATCACTTACACCTCAAGCGGCCAATTCTTCTGATGCCCTCTGGGCGCCTGTCTATGTCTTGTGTAATGATAAAGTGGTCGATCTGATAAGTGACAGCGACAGCCTCATACCTAACTTAGCACCTACCGTTTGATCATTATCAGCCTCATCCCCAACACCGTTAATCAGGGGTCCATTTTTACAATAACATTTATTAGATGTCATTTGTTTACAGGTTCAAGTTATTGGACGTTGTCCCGGTATTTCAAGCCGACGACCAAAGTCTAATTCTATGCTATACGTACAGCACAGGTTCAAGCTATAACAGGTACGCATCCATACAAAGCACAAAATAATAAGCATAATTATCTCAAGTAGCATTCTTTATTCTCCCTCATACCAGACCTTTCTTCTCCCATTGAACCAAGAAATGCAATAAAAACCGTCCAAGATTAAAACACGTGGTTCTCACACTTGTCTTATCATAATCGTCCCTGTCTCTCTTACAGTCTTATTCATCCCTGAGCTTTCCTCTCGTAACAATAGCTACAGTCTGCAGATAGTCTCGTCTTGCATTCCATGACGTTCAGTTGTTGTACCTTCTTCTCAGCTCTCGATTCCCTCTCTATTCATCAAGATCCCTATCACGTCATATGATGTCACTGTAGTTTCTTTTAACCTCCGAACAATCCGCTCGTTCGATTGGCGTTGGTTTTGATGTCGCCATGTTAATTTTGCACACAACTTCCGATCCCCATCATGCTGCACCTGTTTGTTCTGTCGTTAGACCCAACAAGGTTTCAAATTGCGGAATGTTGCTGGTGACACAGCAACCCGCAAGTTTTATTGATCCCGATACTCTGGAACGACAGCCCAATCTAATCTCAGTCAGATTTGTCCGGCTTACCCGGACAGTTTGGCAGTTAACTTTGCGCTTTTACTGTCGAGCCTTTCCAGTCCATGACGTAGAATGGACCACATAATATTCATGACTTGAAAAAAGATGTCGACTTTGACGGTGCACCGCTTCGACCATTCTTGTTTAGCGCAACATGATTCACGACATTTCCAATCTTGACTTTGATCCCTGGCACGTTGATGTCCCACCTCCGTATATCGTCAAACTTGGACTGCCTAAACAACCGCAGCGTTTTGAGGGACATTTCATCCCCTGGTAAATGAAAGGTCCATCCAATCGAGACGTGAAAAGCGCCTCCGACCGGTTCGTTTGGAGTTTTTGTATACAACGTTGGTTGATCAAACTGTGCTGCTACCGAGTTGCTCCGTAGCAGTAAATTGGTGAGTTCTGGATTCAGAGACTTCGCGTCCTTGGTGTCGGGACCGCTAGCGACGCGGAGGATAAGAAACGTCCGGTCCGAATCTGGTGATCTAAACCATGCGAGACCCTGGGGCTTAACGGCAAAGGGTACGATGCCGCTGCTGTTGAAGGATTCTGTTATTTTATCTAGGAACTCGTCCTTGGTTCCTGTTGTGAGTGATAAGGGACGGGATAAGCTGATGTGCAGTGGAAGTGGTGATCCCAGATCGCTTGTTAAGAAATTGAAGAGCTTAATGTCACTTGACACCTCTTTCTCTATATCGGCGATAAGAGTCGTGAGAAGTTTGTGCTGTTCGGTAGATGGATGCCCTGGGATGAATTAGCTACACGTTTGTAATGGAACTCAAGTACTACTACGACAACTCACACTCGGTGTAGACATGGCTGGGCCAGTTGCCGACTACATGGGGAATATGACGTTTCCGGCCCTGGTGCAAGCTCGGGTCATCAACGACACTCTGCCGGACAGTGGAAGCATATAGATCATGAAAGGTATCAGGCAAGGGCGGCATAGAAGAACCACCCGCATCTGCACTATCTCCGTCTGTACTCCGGGACGAGTGGGCCGCGATGCCGTCAACACCTTTACGGCGTTTGGCAGGGTGAGTATTGGGTTCTGACTCGGACCCGGACTCGGATGAAGAGTAGTCGACGAGAGCCATTGAGGCCGTTATTCCGTAGAGACGGAAGAGCTGTACGTCATGCAGACGTAATTTCTAATGATGGTGTATTAAAGTCTAGTCTATACAGACGGGTAAACGGCCCTTTGTTGTTTGCGCGTCTGAGTGCGCGTTTGATCATGGTTCAAAGTACGCGGCAATTAAACCCGTAGTCTAGTGGGGTCATTGTTCAGTAAAGACGGTAGTCGTCAAGCAAAGCGGCTGAAACTGTTGATGACGATTGGGTTCACGTTAGCTTCTTCACCAGTTGTCATGTCTAATGTCATTTGCTGATAAAAATATCTGTGACTAGCCTTATGATACTGTACTTTTTAGTTTGAAAGGTTTGTAATGGCAAGATCCGATATCCGACCTATCTAGCTGTCGCTGATCAATTGGAATAGGGTAGCAATAGGACGTCATGGCTCATTCGTTGCGTCAGTTGCGGGCCACACAAGCAAGATTCCTTGGCCGTGGTAGTATCACAGGCGATGTCAATCACGGAACAATGAGAATAATACTCATTATTTGAGAATAAATCTTATTGTTTGTTTGGATGTCCATATTCATCTTGAACAAAGATCAAGTGCATAAATGTTTAATGGCGGTCTGTTGGAAATCCACTGTGCATTGATTCAAGTGGCCTAGGCTTTGGAGGTCTGCCACCTGTCATCCGTTTCTTGGGGAAGCGAGCGTTACTGCATCCCAACGTTTAGTCTAGCCTTTGTGACGGAAACTCACTCGATTGGTGAAGAAGGCCGTCGGACTAAAATGTCCAGGTCCAGGTCTGGTCTGGCCAGGTCAGGTCCCTACAAGCAGTAGCGAGAGAGCTTAGACCTTGGACCCTGTGCACTGCTGCATTGAATGCTCAGCTGACCTGACTTTGACTAACTGACGAGGTTCTCCTTGCTTGTAGTCTTTTTTAATCTTTTATTTCTTCATGCTATACATTACTTGTCTGCTATACCTGCTAGCTGTCTTTCCATTACTGAGAGCTTAAACCTCGTGTTAGCTGACGTTGTCTGCTTCCGAGCCTGCCGCGATTGGAAGACAAGAGTAGAGAGAAAAGGGGATCGGCTCACAAAAGGCGAGACATGACTGATGGACGCGAATGACTGACTGATGGATTGACATGCGGGACCTAGACTAGTAGAGCCTGTTGTGTCTTGGTGGATGTGACAACTACCACACTACACTAGAGTCACTCTGTACTGCAACGTTTTAGTACCGACTTCGGCACCCTCCATTGAGATGATTTGAATTGACAGAGTTAACCCAGACGCCAGGAAAGTCCCTTGCGCTGAAAAGAGGCGTCGATAGCGTCCGAACCAAAGGCGGATGAAGCGGCCAGAATTAGAATCCGCATCACGGGAGCTTTGCCCACCCCGCTATGTGAGGGTTGTGAATGGGCGCATGATGGGGATGGAGGGGGGACGAGACCGCTCCAAGATCTACATCCATACAACCCCAAGGACCACATGCCTCCATTCACTTACTCGGTACCTGTGCCTTACGTATGTAATGTACCTAGCTAGACCTAGAAAATGGAGAGCTTCTCTTTTTCCTTTTCATTCTCTTTTGGGATCATGGTGGGTGCCATGCCGTGCCTTCCCTAAATAAAGAGGCTGCATGTCCTCCCATCCATCCCGTCGTTTTATTTCCTGTTCTATTTCTCTCCCAACCTTTCTGTCTGCTGTCTTGTATGAAACAATAAAAGAGACAATTATCATTGTCGCATAACGACCTACAATCACGATAGACGAATAGACGTTGCATCGATTCATCGCTTCTCTGTCCAGTATTGCATTGCATCGATCGCACTGCACGGCACCGCTTCACATTGCACCACATCGCATCGTAACGACAACCGAATCGCTTCAATCTCTGGAAACTCAACCCTTGATTATCGACAACGACTTTGTTTGCGCAAGAATCCTTCGTCGCCACCATGACGGACACCCGTGACAAGCAATGGGTAAGTTTTGGACCCCTACCTGAGCTAAATTGATACCCTTGTTCTCCCACCATCATGGCCCATTCTTTTTCTCTTCCGTCCGTTCCTTGGTTCAAGCGCTTCAGGGTCCGCTCCCTACCTAAAAATCAACGTCATCCCAAGTCCTGTCCAGTGATGGAAAAAAAAAAAAAAAAGACGTCAGGGATCCAGTCGGAGCAACAGAAGAAAAAAAGACCCTTATCGCTACGTACCGTACCTTACGTTGGTGCCCGGCCTTGCGTCAATGTCGATCACCAAGATTGGCGGCTGCTTGGCCGTTTCTTGATGCAAGCCAAGTCACCAACCATGCTTACTTGGGTCATGCCACAGCCCAAAGTACACGCAAGCCCGATGACGTTCCTCAAAAAGCACACCACTCACTTACTCATTCATCTATTTAATCTGCATCTCTAACATTCATCAATAGGCCAAGGCTTATTTACTTGACCCTCTAAACGAACCTGAACCAAACCAAGACACCGGCATCGGCAACCTTTCAGCTCAATTTCGCAGCTATTCTCTTGAGAGCTCCAGTTCTACTTCAAGCAAAGATCACTCCGAGAGCAAGAACAAG
This sequence comes from Fusarium palustre, assembly GCA_014899045.1. Taxonomy (NCBI): domain Eukaryota; kingdom Fungi; phylum Ascomycota; class Sordariomycetes; order Hypocreales; family Nectriaceae; genus Fusarium; species Fusarium palustre. The sequence continues at coordinate 28,335 of JAAVUH010000029.1, read as the reverse complement.
CATCGATCAAGCCGTAAACATCGTCACGGCAGCTATCCTACTCCACCCACTTCTGCCAGCCCAACACGCGACAGCTTCCACTCTTCCAACCCCTTCTCAGACGCCGCAGCTTCGCGACGTGAATCATCCGTCCCCTCGGTCTCAATCTCCCCCCCAAACTCTCCTCCTGGTCCGGCACAGTCTAGCAACAACCCATTCACTATTTCTTCAGTCAACCGTTCAGCCAGCGCTCGAGTTCCTGCCCATCGCAGTCGACCTCAAGTCCAGCACAACCGCAGCTTTAGCGCCAGCAACTGCGGAGTCTCTCGTCAACGTTCACTGAGCCAAAGATACCCGGGCGACATGTCTCACCGTCCTCTCGACATCCTTAGAAAGGAGGCTCGCGCAGCTGATCGCTCTCCTCACTTGCGACGCAAGCAAATGCCCATGACTGATACCATTGATGCCCTTGATACTATTGGTGGAACCTATCACCATGGCGGTCCCTATGACGCCACACTTGCAAGCCGCAATCGCAACAAGAAGTACTCGCCCGTCGCGGCGGTGGAGGAGTCTAACCGAGAAGCTCTCCGCGCGACTCCAAGAGAAAATATCCAGGACTCCCTTAACAAGAAGATGCCTCTCCAGGGCACTGCCGTCATTCCCAACGGCGAGCGGGACTTTAGTGGCAACACCATCAACTACGAGGAGGGTGCTGATCTTATGAGAGAGCCCGACGCCATGGGTGGTGCGTACAAGCGCTGGGACGGTATTGTAAGTATTTCACGAGACACGATTGAGAATCTGTGCTAACTTCCATAGCAATACCATCCTGATGATCTCAAGGGCAAGGGTGAGCCTTCTTACACATACGAGAAGGACCTCAAGGAACACAAGCGTAACCGCCGAGGTGAACCCGCCGAGTACGAGCTTTCTTCCAACGTGGGAACCAAACAGCGCCCAGCCTTCACTCACAACCGAAGCTTCAGCGAGAGCCCCCGAACAACCCCCGAATACTCAAACGGTACCGACATTCGTCGCAACAACTCAACAGGTCGTCATAAATTGAGCGATGGTCTGCGAAAGCGCTTTGGCAGCATTCGACGCAAGAAGGCCAGCGAGGTCCAGTAAATGACTCCAAAACAAAGTGCGATATTGCTATATTTCTGTTTTATTAAGCTTGGGATCGGCGTTGTGTGTTAATGTATTCAGCGAAAGTTTTGTACGCACTGGCAATGGAATGATGACGTACGTGTACATTGGTCAAGACGACATGATGGATGGTTTGGGTGTTATATATATATCGGATACAGACTACTGATATGACTTTTTTTGTAAAAAGGACTTGGGAAAAGAAAGAATGTTTTATACCTGCTTGTTTTGAGATGCTGATAGACAGACATGCTACGTCTAGAATACAGCTGAGTTGTTCGTCATCACTCTACTTGGTGGTTCTGCATGATCTCCATTGTTTACCTAATGTTGACTGTCGCTCCACACCTTTTAGTCATTGAGAGTTCTTGGGGCGATGTCTGAAGTCTAAGATTGAAGTCAACACTTCCTCGCCTGCTCGCTACAGTTAAACGTCACATAAGGTACAAAGAGCAACCTTGTTCTCACACAATACGCAGCTTTGACTCATAGCATGTAGAGTTCAAAGAAACAATCTTATTCTCAGGAGAGTTTGATGCACGTAATGAATAACAAAATGTATATAAATAGGTAAACCAGAACCCCAAAGCCGAAATTGAAACCTTTCCTCATCAGGGATGAAAAGCTTTGTGAAATCGGTTGTCTTTTGACCGTATGAGTGCACTACAAGCCGAAATCGAAACCTTTCCTAATGACCGATGAAAAGCTTAATAGTACTCGATGATGGTGCTTGATTCCCGTGCAGGGATAAAAGGAACTGAGTCCTTCAAGTTACTGAGAGATTCCTTTCGAGTGGACTATTATCTCTGGCAGACAAGTGCTTGCCGAGATATACTATGGTCGCTCACAAATCTGCTTATTGTCTTTTCCCTTGACTTCTTGCAAAGCTCACCAGGTCACGCGCCTGTATACCGAGCGCAGACTACATGGCTTCCAATACCACCGCGAGTCACAGGATTTACAACAACCGGTGAGAAATGGGTGCATCGGATTGTAGCAGGTTTCTATTGTCTTTTATCCTAATATTACGACAAACTATATATGCTCTACTCACCCATCTAAACTAAAAGTATGACATACCGCCCCATCCCAAGACACCCTCAAGTTCCTCTCTCAACTCCTCAACACCATCGTAACCACCCTTGCCCGCAATCTCAGCCCTCTTTGCTGCGCTCAGCTCAGCCCACCTCGCCAGCACGGCGCCGTCAACAATCGCTCTTCCGCCCGCTGCCTCGACGCCCACGGGTCGTGTGCCGTCGGGTAACCGGTGCGCTTTTGCGTTTAGACCGCCGTGCGGTGTCAGTGCGGGGAGGAGTTGGTTTGTCACAGAGAGGAGACGGCGGTATGTTGTCTCGGGGAGAGGGATTAGGCTGGATAGATGACCGGAAGAAGATGCGAGGAGAAGAACGTGTGGGGGGTCTTGAGGGGTCGGATGGCTGGGTGGTGTTGTGCGTGGGAGGAGAAGGGTTGTTGATGGCGGATTAGGAGATACGGAGAAGGATGTGCGGTGGAGAAGGAGATGGCCTTGGAGAGATTTGGGATCTAATTATTATGTTAGCACGTTTTGTTATTATTATAGGAGTAGACTTACGCTCGGGGTTGAACTCGAGGATGTGCAAATCACCATCTACATCCGCCGCGACAATGGCAAGGTCGTCACCGTCAGGAAGGAAATCCGCCACTACCACCGGCAAGCGACCATGGCTCTTACCAAGGACCTTGAAAGTGTATGGCTCCTCGGTATAACCGGCAAACCACACGCCCTTGAACGCATCGGCCATGAGACAGAGACCGGTGCGGGAGAGTTCACGCGCGCTCGAGACGTGACAGCTCATATCGAGGAACGCGACTGGAAGAAGGGACCCGTCTTCCTTGAGACCTCTGACCATACACTTCTGGCCCTGAGCGACGAGCATGAGTCCCTGGCTTCCGATCTCGGAAATGGCAGTGACGCCGCCGCGGGGAATGTCTTCGCGGGCGATGGCCTTGAGACGTCTGTTTGTCTCTGGCTTGCCGGGCTCGGGGATGACGGTTACAATGTCAAAGACGTGTACGCGGCCGCGGATGGGGAGATCTTCGCCCTTTGACACGGCTGTGCCGACAGCGACAAGGAAGCGACGCTCCTTTGTGTCTTCTGAGACTTCGAGGTGTAGTGTCTTCATGCACTCGATTGATTCGCAGGATTCGAGCTCGATGTCGTGGATGACAGTCCAGGTAATGGGACTGATGAGCTTCAAGACGCCACGGGGCATGGTTGGAGGAAAAGTGAGTGTTTCCTTAGCCCACTCCTTGTGATAATCGTCGTCTCTTGGAAGTTCAAATGGCTCGCTTACCATGCAGCCTGCGATGTATGCACCGGTGGGCTGATGATATGCGATACCGCGAACGTCGCATCCCAGAGGGACTTTCTTGACCGAAATGCCTAGTTCAGTAAAGTTGGTTTCGGACGGGAACTGAGTGACGCGCGCGATGCCCTTGTCGTCTGCGTAGATGAAGCCACGATCACAACCCTCTGTGTGAAACGAGCTCATACCACGAATACCAAAACCTTGAAGACCGATGACGCGGGGAATGCTCTTGCTGGACTTGAGGACGAAACTTGGCGAAGAGCCGGGGAGGAAGACGGTGCTGTAGCCGTTGATGTTTGCGCATCTACGCATGGGCATGAAACGAGGTTGTTCTACGTCGTCGTCTTGCTGTGTTGCGACGGGTGTTGTAGCTAATGTTACGTTGGACGTCTTTTTGAAGCTGAGGGCGGCAGATAGGTTGCTTTCGCCGCCCGGTCTAACGTGGCGGATAGGTTCGTATATGGTGAGGTCGTCGGTTTGGTTTCGGAGCTGGTCATGTTAGAGTGGTTTGGTAGGGATGTAGGAGGCAACTCACGATGATATATGGGGATTGAGAAATGGTGTCACCGAGATCGGCTACCAAGATCTCGCGAAGAGTCTCCTTTGCTAAACCTCGTCGTAGCGTGTAGTCGGCTGACAAGTGAGGGGGCACGTAAGAGAGACCTTCAGCAACGTAGACAGGCTTTGAGAGATCAGGTAGAGCGTATACCTGTCAAATTAGTAGCTGCAAATTCGAGGAGAGACGGATTACTCACATGTAGCGCACCCGTAGAGCTGAGCAAGAACATCATGATTTTTTCCGTCTCTGCACCTTTGTCACTGGCATTGAGTTGGAAAGCTCCCTTGGTATCAGCGTACAGGCATCCGGCATGCCACTTTGTGTTTTGTAATGTAGCATCCATCTTTTCCACCTCTTCGAGCTCATTGTTGCTGTCGATCTGTGCTAGCATAAGACTGCTGTCATCGCGAATGAGGAGCAGGTAGGGATCAACAATGCTGGCGCTTGTGACCCTTGGTTCCGCGCCAGTCTCCTCGTCGAGCATAGGCAGAATCTGAGTAAGTCCGAGATCTGGATTGTTAGTCTTCTTCATGGCTATCGACAAGACGACTTACCTCCATCGTAGGATCGAACCTCGGACTTGAGAACCTGGATGATTCTCATCTGCTTGCCCATTGTGCCAGCCTCGACAGTAAATCCAGCCGCAGGGTCGAACTCGGTATCCTTTAGTGTTTCGAATCCTGCACCAGTAAGGGCATACACGTCTGAAGTCTCGTAACCGTCGAGATCGACCTTTGCCACAATCATATACTTATCGTGTTGTCCAAAGGCCTCATACTCATCGCCAACGCCAGCACTTCCTCCAAGCGCTTTAGGTAATGGTTTATTGACAGACATGGTCCAGAATCCTCGAGCCTCTGGGAATTCGAACCGTCCAATGATTTTGGGTTGGATGTTTCGGTTGAGAATGGCCAGCGACCCAGCCTTTCCTCGTCCGACAATGCATGCAAGATGAAGATCAGACACGACACCATCCGAAAGAGTCATTTCTTCGCTGTTGGGGAGGAATGATGCTTTTCCAGGAGTCAAGTCCTTGATTGGTGCGATGCTGAGCAGAGTATCGTGAATGCGGAAGCTCAATTCGCCTGATCTGCCTCCCCCGTTGAGTGCCTGAGCCGGTTTAGCAGCCGCAGACTCAGTGCCATAAAGATCATCATCCTCCTCATCGTCATCTTCAAGATCCAGCTCATCTACATCAAGCGCAAGGTCTGCATCGATCAGACGAGGTTTCCGTCTCTTTTCTTGACCCATTTTCCTTGTCCAGCCCAATACCACAGAGTCGCCCATTTCACTACCGACAAAGAAAGTGTTCTTGCCGAGCTTGGATACTGTTGAGGCTCGGCTCTTGAGGACACTGCCTCCGTTTTCTTCCGTAATCATCTTGACGCTGAGACCCGAGACTGTTCTACCGTCGATCAGGAACGAGACGATGCCAATCTGGCCGTCGTTTAGAACGAGCAATAGTTCTCCGTTTTCGATATGCAGTTGCTCAATAACACAGTGCTCTAATCGTAAGTTCAGATCCGCCTGATCTGTCAAGCTAAAAGATGTAATCTGTCGTGCCATTGGGTTTACAGCAACACCATTGGCTTTGCCCGACTGATCAACGTGGATCAATTCGTTCTCTCCGATAAGCAGAGCACCACCAACTGGCGCCGGCAAAGCGAGAATCTTGAACAAATCTCGAGGCAGGTCGGTAACGGAGAGGATGGTTGTCGAAGCTCGCTGTTGCAGGTCGAGCGTAAACACCTTGTATGTAAGATGGTCTTTCTGGCCGAGAGAGTGCGCGCGTTCCTGGCTGGACGACAAAATACCAAATGTCGGTTCTCTATACTCATGCAGAAAGGCGAAGTGCACGGGATGAAGCAGACTGGGGTCAAGCAGAGGAAGACGGAGGACAAAAGACGGTGTATATGGTGGTTCTAATGTGTCGCTATCTCCATTGGCGACTGTAGTAGTCTCCTTGACAGGTCGTGGCCCGTCGAGATCCTCATCCCAGTCATCCATTTCCAAGTCTTCTTCCGCCTGTCGGAATGGTAGGATGGCAATGTTGCGCGAGCCGAATTGAAAGGCGGCGCATCGGCTGCCAGGATCAGCCTCGAGGTAATTCGCATACTCGTCAAAAGAAACCTCCCATGGCGCACCATGTAGCTCCTCTTTTTCGTAGTAGTGAATGGAGATTGTCTCCAAGGTACTCTTCTCGGGGTCCCACACAGCCATACACAGCTTAGCAGCCTTGTATGCTATCAAAAGAGCTTCACCTCCGCATTTCGAGTGCTTGGTCTTGACTTTGGCTAGACCTGTGACGGTACCGGAAAGTGGAAGCTCTGCGACAAGGACCAGCTTTGTGTTGTTTGTGCGATCGGTCTTGACAATCATTGACTCGCCGCCAAGAAAGGAGGATTCGAGACCATCGTCATCGTTTGCGCGGTGATCGAATTCCGGTTCAAGCTTTGCGGGTTGGGCAGGTTGGTTCTCGGGATCGAATTCGGCGGATATGGTCTTTGTTGTAAAGATTTGGAGTAGGGAGCCCTTTGCGACAACAAGATTGTTTGCTGTAGCCGAAGTGAGAGAGGCGGTTAAGGAGTGCGTGACAGCTGAGGGAGCCGCGAGCTCGGTGTAGGCCTGCATTTCAGCGAGACCATTCTTTTGCGGCTGGGAGAAAAGAATTGGGTTGTTTCACCGTTGTTACGATTGTCGCGATGGTTGTATTGAATTGACCTAAAAGAGTAGAGCTTAAGCTTCAGAGCGGATTATTAGTGACCCGTCCTCCGGGTCAATCACTGTACTACAAATTACAGTGGAGGATCTCTAAAACAACAGGGAGCGAATCTGAAGCATCCCCACTTGAGCAACGCTAGCGTATAGATTGCGTCACGAAACATCAACTGCTTGGTCGAGCTTTGAGCTAAACAATCGAGCCGGTCGAATCTTGTTTTCTACGAAACTTGCTCTTCTCTGATTGAGTAGAACTAATCACGTTGTTACACCGATTTATTTCTCTTCTTTAGCGACGTCACCCTTGTTTTTGATAGATCTTCCTTTAAATCCCCGCCATCTGCCACCAACAACCCGCCACGATCGCGACCTAGTCTAGCGGCTTCATTCTACATCTGCATTGTTGATCTTGGTTCATAAACGATCATCAACAGCGTCGCTATCAACTTCATCATGGCCCACGCAGGCCTCGTACAGACCAGTCTGATCTGGGTAGCTTATGCCGTCGCCGTAGGGCTCTGCCTGATTGCAGCCATCATCACCACATTCACATGGCAGACTCCCCGTGAACGATCCGCCGTCGTCAGCATCGTCGCTATTGTCAGCTTGACTTCGCTGCTCGCAACAGTCCTACTACTACCCGTCGACATCGCCCTCGTTTCTGCCACCAGCTCTGCAGCACTTGGTGCCAAGAAGGATTGGGCTACTCCCGAACGTATCGATAGTATCCTCTACACTCTCAAGGTCGTCTACTACAGTTTGTACAGTTTCGACGCAATCCTATGTTTGATCGTTATTCCCTTTGCCTACTTCTGGCATGAAGAGTACGACGAGATCGAGGTAGAGGAGGAGGGCCGAACGCTAGGTAGCCGCTTCCTGGCCGCAGCCAAGTACACCCTCTTCTTCGTCGCATTCGTCGTGGTCCTGTTCTTGTTAGGCTTCTTTGTCCCTGCTGCTGGCGATAGCTCTCAGTCTCACTGGGATCTCGACTACTTCAAGAAGCTCGTTGCTCAAAACCATGGTGAAAAGGCCTTGACCTTTGCCCTGGGTCTCTTGCTTACAATGGGCACCCTGCTCTACGTTGTCTACACTAGTGCCGGTCTCGCTCTTCTCCCAATTTCCTTCATCAAAGCTGCGCCATCGATCTCGGCTCCTCAACTTCACCAGACGACCGCTTCTCAACTGGAACAGAACCGTGAACGCCAGCGACAAATCGAGATGCGCAATGCCGGTCGACAAGACGAAATGTCCCGAAAGGATCAACGAGAATTGGATGCTTTGGTCAGAGAGGAACAGACACTGGTTCGACGTGAAAGACTTGCAGCGGAAGCTCAAGGTGAAGGCCGCAGCAAGGTCTATCAGGCTTGGCTCAAGGTGTGCGCTGTCTTTCGACCTGTCAAGCTTATCGGTGGAATTCTTCTGCTGCTCCTTTCTATTGTTATCTGGGTGTCTATGTTCATCACCGGCATTGACAAGGCCAAGAACTCGGTTTGCAAGGAAAAGTGCGGTTACATCCTGGGTCAGATCCATGTTTTCCAGCCCATGAACTTTATCTTTGTCAAGGCTGCCAAGGCCTTCCCTGTCGACTACATCCTTATGGCTTTGCTCGTTCTCTTCTTCTTCAGCAGCTCCATCTCGGGTATCGCAACCGTGGGTATCCGATTCCTCTGGGTTCGCATCTTCAAGATTCGCAAGGGTAGAACAGCGCCTCAGGCTCTTCTGATTGCCACTGTTATGCTGGGAATGATCATCTTGGCCATGAACTATGGTATCGCCATGTTGGTCGCACCCCAGTATTCTATCTATGGAACTCAGACTTTCTGTACCAACGAGCCCAAGCATCCCGGAGAGCAGCCTGATTGCAGTGGCCACAAAGACATGATCCATGCTTGTTCTGAGGCATCCACGTACAAGCATGCCAAGGATGTTTGTACCCCATCAGTCATGTCAACTTTCCTCAACCGCATCACCATTACATGGCCATTCTTTGGTCTGGTCGACTTTTGGGCTCAGTTTGCCTTCCTTGGTGTGTTCCTTATTGTCTTTATTACAGCCCTTTTCCGTACCCCCAAGCTCGACCTCTCTCAAATTGACGAGGAAGCCGAGGCAGATGAAGAGGAAAGCCTTCTCGCGTCTACTGGTAGACGCTTTGGTGCTACTTGGCAGGACGTCAGAGGAAAGGTTGGCAGCTCAGGGAACGACTCTACGAATAACGGCAACGGATCGCAATCCGCTGCTTGATTGAATATAAAATAGTCCAAGTATTTCAGATTGATTGAGGTTTACTGTTTGAGGCACAACAACATGATAGTTCGGAGTTTGCGTTGATTGGCATGTTTGGGTATCTGTCTTTACAAGCACATGTTAGGGAAAGAATAGCTATGAACTTCTGCTCGAAATCGAATTTGTTACGCTCCCAGCGCTACTTTCTTCTTTTCCTTCTTCTCCGTTTTCTTGTCTTTTGTGAATTGCACTGCTTTGTGACTTCTCTCGTCGAACCCGGCTTGTGGTCCGCGATGCATTTCGTACCAGCACCGCGTGCAGTAAACGTCATCATCGCACCCGGGGCATCGTAATGTCGCATCCTCAAGACAGACGGTGCACCAGTTATCCACGTCGTCGTCTGTGTAGTTTGTACGTGTAGTAAGACGATTTACCGGCTTTCCTGAGGGTTTGGATGTCGGGACGGAGGGTAAGGCGAAAGATGACTCGGCATCCGGGGATGGAGCGCGCAAAGCAGCGAGACGGGCGGTTATATCGTCTATGTCTGCGCTGCCTGCGCGGGCTGAAGAGGGTATGTCGTTGAGGTCAGAGGGAACTTCTGGAAGTGCGAAATCCGCCTCTTTGGACTCTGTCTCGTTGGGTTCAGATTCAAACTCTGGTTCTGGAGATTTCGTCTTGGCGAGAGCGGCTTCTACTTCTATTTCATCGCGAAAACGAGCAATGACTTGATCGACGTCTTTGTTCATGGCCTCTCCATCAGAATCATCCGAGTCATCTTGTCTTTCGTCTGTGTCTTTTGGTATTGCGTCTGCAAGCTCTTCCAGCAGGGCTTTGACCTGTGCATCGTCCGGTTCTGCGCTGAAGCCTTCTTCAGGCTGAACATCGCTTAGTAATTCCTCCAGAGTTTGGTCATCTGTCTGAAACATGGCTTCATCTTCCTCATCTTGCTTGGAGAGTTCCTTTTTTGGTGTTTTTTCAGGTTGAGGGTTGGGCTTTGATGAACCTTGCGCTGGTTTGGATACTGGTGGGGATGGTTCATTGCTGCGTTCTCGCAAGGACTTGAGACGAGCAGCGAGTGTGTCTTCACGAGTAGGAGTCTTTTTGCGCTCAATAAGATCAACTTTTATTCTTTTGCAGTGTTAGTTTGTGAATAATGTGAGGTTTGGGGTGGTTGTACTCTGTTGATATGGGTTTCTCCGGACCTGCGCTTTTACCTCGTAGGGCGTTTAGACGATCGAGAAGAGACTTGTCAAGATCGTTGGGCATTGTGAGTTGATTTATTAAAGTTTAGAGATGCTGTCGGTGGATTTGAGATTGATTGTCTGATGTTGAGAGGTGAATGAGATGAGATGTCGTGGTGAAATGAAGTTGAGGCTCTGACGTGTAGCGGGGGCGGGGCATGGTCGTTCATCGTCTTGGCTATACGGGAAGAATGACTTGAGAAGGTGATGCCAAGTATTGGACGTGAAGAGAAAATTTTAGGTATGAATTGGAGGTATATATTGTGCATAGAGATTCAGACCTCTCGAAAGCCCGCTTTATGTGACTTTGAGTCCTACAAGTTCATGATGGCTTCATTCCTGACGTGGTGCAACTACTGCACAAGATCCATGCTACGAACAGAGTTACTACCGCCATTCTAAATACTAATAATCCCTTGACCAATGATGTATCCTGATCCTGAACTCTTGGCACTGAATCCTTCAGCTCTAACTGGCATAGACTGTTATTGCAGTGATGGAGCTGTGATTCAATCCTACGACGCGCGTCTACATACGCTGACGGTTGACACGCAAGCCATACCGGTCTAAGAGACAAAATTAGTGAGCCAGCTTGTAGGATTCAGACCATGCTCTTGAACGATATTTATTTTAGTACCTTGCAGCTTGAAGCCAAGTCAAGGTTCTGCGCCCACTAGCCGGGGCTGTTTGACCACTTACTGAAGCTCTGTAAACAATAGTGGATCAGTACCTGGATATGGTCTATTTTAGTGCATCAGCCTCCTTATCTAGTCGCTATCCGTCAATCACAGACCTAAAGAAGCAAATAATGGAATGGAAATCTAACCGGGCATGACGAATCTGTAATAAAGGTGTCTAAATCAATCGTTTATTCCCATCATCGCCATGTGTTTCTTTTTGTTCATCGTTTTGCCATGTTTACCTTTCAATCGCTCGGTGCAAAGCCTGTAAAGATCACAGCACTTATACTCTTCATCTGGCTTCTCATTGCCGCTGTCACCTACAACTACAGCAATGTTTCCTACTTCACTCCAACACCATCACGAAAGACGTATGCAAATACGGGCACTCCAGAAAAGCCCAAGCTTAACAGTCTAGAGTCTGTTAAACTGGGCGCACAATACTTTGTGGATTACCCGTTGAACGACAAGCCAAAAGAGATATTCGGAGAATTAGGACAGAGAACCCAACTATTACGAACGTGGATTGAGGAATTGGAGGACCATGAAGAAAATGACAGACACGAAACAGCAGGGCTTGTTAGACAATTGATCGAGTCTCTGTACCCATGGCTCACTTCGACAAATGGTGTTTCGCCGCCTCTAGCCAATATCTACGACCGACTTGGTATCTCATACAAAACGGCGAGCGGAAAAGGCCATACAGCGCCAGCTGGAATTGTCATCCCTACTGGAGAAAAGACACTACGATTCGCGTGCCATCTCATTGCTTCTCTGACACAAGTACACAACACTTCCCTCCCTATCCAGGTCGTATACGCTGGCGACGATGACTTGTCCGCTCAAGGGAGAAAAAAGATCCAACAAGCAGCCAACGGCGTAAAGATTGAGATGCTGGACGCCCTTACTGTCTTTGATGATACTTCACTAAAGCTTGCAGAGGGTGGTTGGGCGATAAAACCATTCGCTGCGTTGGCTAGTCATTACGAGAAAGTCATTCTTCTCGACGCAGACGCAGTATTCTTCCAAGATCCACAACGACTTCTCGAACAAGACCGATTCAACGAGACTGGAGTGTTGCTATTTCACGACCGACTCCTTTGGAAGAATGGGTTTCCCGATCGACAAGACTGGTGGCACGATCAGATCAAGCATCCTAGCCCTGAAACTGAGAAATCCCTTGTGTGGACGGAACGGTATTCTGAAGAGGGGGACTCAGGTCTTGTGGTAGTTGACAAGTCGAGGCTTGATGTTCTGCTTGGTTTGATGCATATCGGATGGCAGAACTCGTACAAGGTGCGGAATGAAGTCACGTACAAGATTACGTACGGCGACAAGGAGAGTTGGTGGATTGGATTTGAGGCGACAGGGTCAAGATACTCGTTTTCACCACACTACGGCGGTATCGTGGGCTGGTTAAAAGATGAGAAGGAGAACGATAAGAAAGAGGAAGTTCGAGTTTGCAGTTTTGTCATAGCGCACGTTGACCAAGGCGATAGAGTGCTCTGGTATAATGGTGGTTTACTCAAGAACAAAGCGGTTAATCAGACGGAATTCGAGGTTCCTACGCATTGGATGATTGATCAGACTTGGCACAAGGGCGGGAGCAAGAAGGATATGAGTTGTATGGCTGGGAAGAAAGTCAACGAGTTGTTAAATGGAGAGAAGGATGTTTTGAGGAGAGCGATTGATGTTGCCAGGGATGTTGATGAGAAGTTGGATCTGATACCATCTACATAGATTTGAAGGAGCTGCGTACCATGATATTGAACCGGTTCATTTGAAGATCCACTGTTATATCACGCCACGGAGTGCAGGTACGAACAAAACCTGGTATTGGTTATTGTATGCTGGGACCTCTTATTCGTAGCCTGGAAAGGAGCTCGGATTTTAACCAAGTTTCCCAACTCCGGACCGTTGAGAGAAAGTCGGGTCCGGAGTGGGTCTCCATCGGACATTTCACCAAGGCCGAAGACCGTCAGCTGGAAAACTAATAACTACGATAAACTACCGTAAAGACCGAAAATGAGCCCATAATGACATTGAATTAAAGCATATAAAGAATGGAAAAGTTCACTGGCTAAACACATCGTATTCATACTCAACTCTTCATTTACACAGATCATGGCTCTTCGCTTATCCCTATCCAGGCCAGTGCCTCTAATCGCAACTATAACAGCCAGTGCAATTGGAGTCGGCGTCCTTTCTAAAATGATGTTCAGTACAGCAGCCGCAGAGTCGAATTCTCCTCAAAAGATCTTTGACGCTGGGTTCGCTTCGGTCAAGTTGCCGCTGCTCAGTTCCGAGTATGAGTCTCCCGACACAAAAAGGTTGCGGTTCAAACTACCCCAGGAAACTGCCATCACTGGACTCCCGTTAGGGTGTACGTCTTCTTTTCAAACCGTTTTCATTCATGTGCTGATTTTGCTATAGCGGCTTTGTTGACATTGACGTGGCCTGAGGGGTCGTTTTTACCTAGACCGCGGCCTTATTCTCCCATTTCGCCATCTGGTAAGATCCCCATCTACATACAATACAGGGATGATATTAAAACCTCCAGACGAGCCGGGATACATGGATCTTCTCGTCAAGAAATATCCCAACGGAAAAGGCAGCACATATCTTCACTCCCTCCAACCAGGCGACAGTCTCTCCTTCAGATCGTTCCTACGAAAACAGGCATGGAAGACCAATAGCTTTCCTCACATAACCCTCATAGCAGGCGGATGCGGTATAACACCTATTTTCCAACTTGCCCAGGGCATTCTTCGTGACCCCGAGGAGAAGACGCGCATGACGCTCATTTTTGGAGCGAGATCAGATGAGGATGTTTTGTTGAAGAAAGAGCTTGATGGGTTCGCGAAAGAGTTCCCTGAGAGGTTTGAGGTCAAGTACACTGTCAGTAACCCTGTGCAAGGGTCGGAGTTGAGAAAGGGACGGGTTGATAAGACGTTGTTGGAAGAGGTGCTGGGACCCAAGGGGGCTGTTGGGAAGGATACAAAGGTCTTTGTGTGTGGACCTAAAGAGATGGAAGAGGCGCTTGTTGGAGGATGGGGGAAGGGAGTGTTGGGACAGATTGGATTCGAGAAAAACCAGATCCATACGTTTTAAAGACTGCTGAGGGAGAGGCGGAGGTGAGTGTTGAAACAACTCTCCTGTTTTATAGATGCGGCTTGTGTTGAGAGTATTGTATAATAATGGAATGAACCGATCTTTAGAGTACCAAGAACAATAGCCTGAGAATAATCGCCTAAATAGCATATGCCGACCTGCTCATTTTGTCTCATGTCCAGGCCTCTGTTACCCTGAGGCATACAGGCCCAACACCACCAACAGAAGCCATATAATAATGATAATAATTATTTCCTTTTATCACACCTATTGTCTAATTACCAGTAGCAATACTATGCCTAACTCCCAAACTACCATTTGTCAAAAACGACCTCGTATCCCTCTTCACCACCTCCTCATCCGCTCTCTCCAGAGCAGAGCCATAACCTCCACCGCCAGGCGTAAGGATAATCACCCGATCACCCACTCCAAAATGCGACGTCTTTCTTGGCCCCAGCGAAACTTGTCTCGTAGCACCGGTGACTGGATCCTTTCGAACCCAGATATTCTGCCCCCTCTGCCCTTCACCTCCTCCCTCAAGTCCATAGGGTGCCGTCACTCTTCGATCGGTAAGCACAGAAACTTGAAGCGGCATGCGGAATTCCATCTCGCGGACACAGCCATCTCCTCCGCGCCACTTTCCAGCACCGCCGCTGCCCTTGCGGATGGAGAATTCGTGAAGAATAACGGGGTACCGCTTCTCGAGAATCTCGGGGTCTGTGATGCGTGTGTTTGTCATGTGAGTGTGCACTGCACTGGCGCCGTGCCATCCTAGTCCTGCACCTGCACCTCCACAGATGGTCTCGTAGTAGCCAAAGCCTTTTGTGACTTCGCCTGTAACGGGGTCTGTGCCGCCGCAGCCGAAACTGAGGTTGTTCATGGTTCCTTGGGAAGCAGCTGCAGCGTTGAAGGCGCGCAGAACAAGATCGGCTACCTTTTGGGATGTTTCGGTCGTGCAACCTACTGTGGCTGCTGTTGGAGAGGGCGAGAGGATGGTGTTGTCGGGGCAGATAACTTTGATGGGTTTGAGACAGCCTTGGTTTAGAGGAATGTCGGTGCTGATCATTGATCGGAGACAGTACTGAATTTGTTAGCCATTGTCCAAGTAATTTGGTGTCGATTATGTTACGTACCATGATGACAGAGTATGAGCAGGTGGGAGGTGCATTCAAGTTACCAGAGTGCTCAGGACCAGTACCAGTAAAGTCAAAGACTGCTTCACCAGTCTCCTTGTCAATTGTAACCTTGAGCTTGAATGGAATGCCATCGTCGTTGTATTCAGTCGCTTCAAGAACACCGTCCTCGTACTTGGCAGCAATTTGCTTTAGCAGATCCCTGACAGACTGGGCAGCATTGTCCTGGATAGCATGCATATACAGCTGAACAACGGGCCAGGTAAACTCCTTGATCAGAGATCGAATCAGCTCGATACCCTTTTGATTGGAAGCTACAGCAGCTTTGAGATCGGCAATGTTCTCGGTTAGAGTACGTGTGCCACTACAACCAGGGAACGAAGCAGGGTCTTCGTAAAGATGTTTGATTAGACCGGCTTCGTCAAATACTCCTTGGTCAATCATCTTGAATGATTCGATGGCAGCACCTTCTTGCCAGAGCTCTGTCGAGTTGGGAGGCATAGAACCAGGGACGATACCACCAATGTCCGCGTGATGACCACGGTTGGCAACGAAAAAGATAATTTCCTTAGGGTTCTCTTCGTCGTCGAAAACAGGTGTGATGGTTGTGATGTCGGGGAGATGGGTACCGCCTGCTTGAGGATGGTTGCTGATGATAACATCGCCTGGCTTGAGCTCACCAGCCTTGTATCGCTTCGCTTGGTACGCGATGGCAGTGCTCATGGAACCAAGATGGCTGGGAACGTGTGGTGCATTGGCCACAAGACCTCCGTCGGCAGAGAAGATGGCACATGAGTAGTCGAGTCTCTCTTTGATGTTGACAGAAATGGATGTCTTTTCCATGGTATGGCCCATCTGTTCGGCGACAGTCATAAAGCGGTGTCCAAAGACACTCAGTGTAACAGGATCGACTGTCTCGGTTGCGACATTCTGCTTCTCAGCCTTGTCGACCTCGAGAATAACGTGCTCTGGAAGGATAACACCCTTGCTTAGATGGTCTACCACGATGGTCTGTGTCTTGTCGATGATCATGGCTGGACCTGTGATGTGCACACCAGGACTCATTGACTTGAGCTCGTAAACAGGAGTCTCGGTCCAACCGTGTGTCTCAAAGAAGATCTTTCGAGAAAAAATTGGAGTAGGAACGGGAGTCAGGCCATTAGATTGGTACTTTTTCAGTTCCTCAAAAGGGCTCGAGATGTTGAGAACACGCGACTTGCCCACACTTCGAACACGAACATCGTCGATGAGAACATCGCGAGACTGGGAGAAGCCAAACTCTTGTGTGTGTCTCGCTGTGAAAGCCACACCCGCGTCAGCGACGTTCTCCGATACAGAGATCATCAGAGAGGTGTCACTTCCTTGGTAGCGCATGTTGAGGAAGTACTCATGTTCAGTGGACGCGCCATCAAAACCCTGCGCTTCAAGACCCTGAGAGCCCTTGGAGGAGAGAGACTCCAGACGGGCTTTGATCTCAGGGACGACCTGCTCGGAAAACGTGATGGCAGAGGGTTCTTGATTCTCTACCACGACGTCGGCGAGGGCCATACCGTAAGCAGATAGGATACTGGAGTAGCAGGGAATGATGGCCCGCTTGATACCGAGATCCCGAGCGATAAATACAGCATGTTGACCACCTGCACCACCAAAAGATCCAAGGTTGTGGCTCGAAGCACCATATCCACGACCTTCGCTCAATGTTCGGATGGGTCGGGTCATGGTAGCGTTGGCAATAGAGAGGAATCCAAGGGCCAATGTCTCGGGTGTAAAAGGTTCGCCTCCATCCTTTTCCTTGTTGACTGTCTCTGTCAGAGCAGCGAACTTTTCTCTGACAATCTCGCGGTCAAGTCGTCGAGGGAAAAAGTCAGGGATGATTCGTCCAAGGAGGAAATTGGCGTCTGTGACTGTCAAGGGGCCACCTCGGCCGTAACAAGCTGGACCAGGGTTGGCGCCGGCACTGCTTGGTCCTACTTTAAGTAATCCATTCTCCCAGGCCAGGATGGAGCCACCGCCCGCAGCGACCGTGTTGATGTCGAGCTGGGGTGTTTGGATGGTTACTTCGGCAATGGTGCTCTCAAAGATGTGCTCCAATGCACCAGAGTAGCGAGCGACGTCTGTGCTTGTACCGCCCATGTCAAAGCCCAGAACAGGTGTACCATCGGCATCATCGTAGCATGTCCTGGACAAGCCGACGACACCTCCTGCAGGACCACTGAGAACACCTCTTAGTCCAGTAAACTTGGACCAGCTTGTGAGTCCGCCGTCGGACTGGCAGATAAGAAGCTTGTTGGCACTCTCGTCCTCTAATTGTCCCTTGAAGTTCTTTCTGAAACCATCGAGGTATGCAAACGTCATTGGTGTGAGGTATGCGTCTGCGACGGCAGATTGACTTCTAGGCACGTACTTGGCCATAGATTGGAGAACCGAAGAGGCAGAGACTTTGAAGCCCATTTCCTCAGCGAGCTTGGCGACTTGTAGCTCGTGGTCGGGATATGTATAGGAGTGCATGAGACCGATGGCGATGTTCTTGAACCCTTGTGTCTTGAGGTTTTCTAGATCGGCGCGCACGGCGTCGAGGTCTGGCTTTTTCATTATTCTCACTACTTCGCCCGTTTGGCCGACGACGAGGGCTGGATCTGAAGAAACATCGATAGGACCATTCGAGGGTGCTTCACTAGCGCCTTCGATGGTGACACGCTCGTCAACCTCCACAACAGTCTCGTAGAGTTGCTCGAGGCGTCTCACGGAGAGATCAAACAGATCTGGTCTTGCTTGATTTCCGATGAGGAGGACATCTCTGAAGCCTTTTGTCGCGAGGAAGGCTACGCGATCACCCTTTCTTTCAAGGAGTGCATTCGTAGCGACTGTTGTTCCCATGCGGATAGACTCGATGGGGTCAAGGTCTAGTAGCGAGCCCTTTGGTATTGTTGTTTCTAGCGCATTTTCTAGAATTTGTCGGATACATTCTGTTGGTGCGTCATCGTATTCATCTGGACAGACAGAGAGGATCTTGAAGACGATGTGCTCTTGTCGGCCGGGTACTTGAGCCCAAGCGTCTGTGAATGTGCCACCACGGTCGATAGCGATGCGGATGCCTTGAGATGACATTGTGAGATGGGAGAGTAAGGTCTAAGGGGGTACCAGAGAGAGAATGTAAGGGCGAGTGAGTTGAATGAATTGCATCTTGAATGTTTGGCTTGAAGATGTTTATATTATAGGTAGTAAACAGTCTGGGGTAGTGTAAGTGAGTGGGTTCAGTGCCTACCAGACCAAACACGGGCCATTGGTTCCGAGAGTGATTACTCATCGGCAATCTCCCCTCAAGCCGACTTATCACGACCGGCAACTTTTGACTTACCGATGACATCTCCACTCGGCATCATCAACGTTTCCAAACCAAAGAAAATAAGTCTTTACCCCGGACTTGTCCATCAGACCCGCATATCCCCAGTCCTTGGGAACCATTTTCATTACTCAATCACTTTACCAGCAAACTGGAATTTTAGACGAAATGAGCACAAGACGTCCAAGAAGACTTTTAGCCGCGTGAGGAAACAAACCCTTGATTATAATGATGAATGGTTGAGTCTGATTGTTGTCAGTTGTCATAGGTGCCATTCTCAAAAGATCAAGTGTTCTGGACAGAAGCCGTGTCAGTCTTGTAGTTCTACTGGCAGGGCGAGTGAATGTCAGTTTCCTGCCAACAAAGAGCGCAAAGTTCCAGTTCCTGAAAGGTAGATAGCCCGAAAGTAATCATAACTGTATGTTAAAACTATGCTAATAATTTATCATGGTTTAGTTACCTCAAAAAGCTTCAAGACGACAGTCAAAAACTTCAAGCCATTACCAGTCACAACCAAACACCAGAGACCGAACCGACCTTTACTCCCCTCAGTCATCATCCTCAGAATGACTACGATCCGCCGTCACTCTCAAAGGAAGAGAGTAACCTCTTCAACCCACTCTTTGACAGACAACCCGAAAAACCCATTCAAGAACGTTCCTCCGAGCCAGGTTTCATAGGTGAAGCTTCATGTGCAGCCTTCAGTAACCGACTCTTGTCATGCCTCGACGACACATATACACCCTCAACAGCTGGTCTATCAAACTACCATAGACTTGGTACATGTGCAAGGCTACCCGCGGCACAAGGCTCAGAGTTTCCCGAGAGAATGCACGTCAAGCTGCTTCTCAACGTGGCGCGACGGTTCATTGGGAATTACCACCCCTTGTTTCTCGAGGTGACCTTTATGAAGGAGATTGATGCCGTGTACCGAAGAGAAATGGTACCTTCATCGCTATGGCTGTGCAAGTTCTACGCTCTCATGGCTTTGGGGGAGATATATACCCAAAGAAGAGGCATCGGTGATAACAACAGAGTGCCGGGTACGAATTACTACGTGAGGGCAGTGAGCTTACTGCAGGAGAATCAAGATTACTATGAAGAGCCGTCTTTGATGCAGGTAGAAGTCCTCACTCTTCTTGTAAGTATCCCCTCGCTTCAAAGTTCATTCGCTAACATTTCGACAGGCTTGGGCCTCCAATGTTTTAGGCCGTATCCGAACAGCATACTGTTACAGCGGCATCGCCATGCGTCTAGCCCAAAGTCTTGGCATGCACAGATCTGCATCGCGACACACGACCCTCACACCAGTAGAACGGGAAAGCCGAACACGGACATGGTGGGTTTTGTATTTTTTCGATCGTTTCTCAGCTTCCAAGCTGGGTCAGCCCATTACAGTCAGAGACGAAGATATAGATGTGGAGATGCCGAGTCAGGAGGGCTTGACGAAAGATGAGACAGCAGAGTTTCTAGACCCGCAGAATCTTATTACGAATGTCAAGCTAGCGAGGATTATTGGGAATATCTGTGAGTGTGTTTTACCCCGAATGTCTTTTTAGCTAACCGGATTTACAAGTGACACATATATACGGTATACCCAAGGCTACAAATGGCCTTTATATC
Source organism: Fusarium palustre (assembly GCA_014899045.1). NCBI lineage: Eukaryota > Fungi > Ascomycota > Sordariomycetes > Hypocreales > Nectriaceae > Fusarium > Fusarium palustre. The sequence goes on along the minus strand of JAAVUH010000029.1, from coordinate 8,225 downwards.
CATCAAGTACATGGCATACTGAAGCAGCTACGGGAATGGCACGACGAGCTTCGACCCGACATGCGTGTCAAAGAACGCGGGACACCCAGACCCGTAGCAAGTCTTCACCTTGCATACAACCAATGCATCATACAAACAACTCGCCCTGTCCTACTGCACCTATTCAAGACACAGTTTCAGCTCGGGCCCAAACCAAGAGACGACACTCCACCTCGACATAATGTTTCTTCCATCACTCTAGCTCTGGCGGAGAGCTGTGTCAATGCTGCGCAGGCTTCAAGTCGTATCGTCGAAGGGTTGTTTCTGGATGGCAGTATTGCTACGTTTGGATATTGGGATGCGCATCACATCTTTTCAGCAGCCATGATTCTCATCATGTCAGCCGTCATGAAGCCCACGGCTGTAAACTCTGATCATCTCGAGACTTTGCTCAGCGTTTTGCGCTCTTTAAAGAATGACGGGAATATACCAGCTGTGGACTTTTGCGAGAGATTGTCACATATTCAAACTCGAGTTTTGACCCTCAGAGCAACGGGTCGTTTAGATGGTGTACCGCCTACCACAAGACCACCTTCACCAAATGAAAATCATGATTCATCTGCGGGTCAGAATCAACCGTTTCAGACACCGATGAGCATGGATACAGACTGTAATACCGGGGTCGTTGATTATGATAATGTGGATATTCTGGGGAACCCGCTTATTGGGAGCTTTTTGGATGGGAGTCAAGTTCAGTGGCTGGATGTTCTTTTTGCAGAGGATGGGACTTTGAAGGAATTTGCTTCCGAGATTGAAGACCAATTTTTGTTTAGATAGTTGCGTTTGTAATTTGCTCGATACTATTGATGAGTGACAGAAGCGTTAGAATTCAAGCTTTAGGATACAAACATGAACAGCCCAAGTAGTCTAGTCTAACTATCGTAAACTGATACACTAATTTTCTCTCATGGTTTTGAGACCCTGAGGGGCAGGTTGAAGTGTACTGTTGCTAGTGTTGCAGTTTTACCGATCTCGGCATGACTCGCTAACCGATATCATGAGATTAGATGTTGGTGAAACCTGGTGTTTCTTATCTATGTTGGACGATAATTAACGAAAATGTAGCCTTATCGTACCCACAACCAATGGAAACATACTAATCAATAACTCCGAGGGAAGACCTTGCAAGTGATATCATCTAGACTAAGAGTACCGAGTATACGGCAATAAACGCGTGACAACGGTTGAATTATGCTAGGGAATTATATCTCAAGCCACAATTAACTCTTCCCGAAAGTATGCGGCAATTTCTAACGACACCGAGTTGTGATATCCCTTGCGTATTGGATCCTAATGACATTCCATCTAGAATGACATGCACTTTAGTCCTAGTCTACATTAGAGAGAAGCAGCCCGGCAATTTTCGAGTTGCCGAGTACACGATTCATGCACAACCGGCAAACTCAACGGTAAACCCCTCACAAGCCGATCCCGGCCCAAACTTTACTAGGCAGGTCAGGTCGCCGATCACTACGCAAACCCTGTTAGTATTATCTCCAGATTCTGGGGTCATCAGCAGAGATACAACAATTCCCGGGGTAGTCTAGTTCAATGACAAGACTTTTGACCGCGTGCGGAGATAAGCGCAACAAGGGGTTCTTAAATGGAGAGACCCTCTCGTTCTCTTCACTGTTTTTCTTTCCTTCTCATCATTCTTTCTGGTTTGTGTGAGATAATTCGCCACAATGACTTCCAAACCTGTTGATGTCCTCCCTGATAAGGAGATCGAAGAGCAGCGCGCCACAGGACAAGATGACGTCTACATCGATCCAGTAGCTGAAAAGGCACTTTTGAGAAAGCTCGACATGTGGATTGTTCCTCCTGTCATGCTTTTGTATCTTCTCAGTTTTCTGGATCGTGTAAATATTGGAAATGCGAGACTTTACGGTATGGAGGAGGATCTTGGGTTGGTCGGTGATCAGGTATGTCTTGCTGAAGTTTGGAGGTTTAGTCGGCTGACTTGGATCTACAGTACCAACTCGCAGTTTCGGTCTTGTAAGTTGTGTAATGAGTTGAACTCAGGACTGGTCTAATTGGTGGTAGATTCGTCACATATATCGCAAGCGAGTTGCCGTCCAACCTCGTCATCAAGAAATTCACGCCTTCGAGATGGATTGCTTTCATCACTACTTCGTGGGGTATTGTTGCCACCTTGACTGGAATAGTGCAAGATTTCAAGGGTCTTATCGCATGCCGTGTTCTGTTGGGTGCTCTCGAGGGCGGTCTTTTCCCCGGTCTTGCCATCTACCTCACAAGTAACCCTCCCAATCCTTCGAACTGAACACCGAACTGACTCTATTACAGTGTTTTATACCAAGAAAGAATATGCCCTCCGAATCGGCTATCTCTTCGTCAGCGCGGCCATAGCAGGATCCCTCGGTGGACTTTTAGCCTACGGCATCGGCCACATGGACGGCGTTGCAGGTCTTCGCGGCTGGCGATGGATTATCATCATCGAAGGAATTCCCACATTCATCCTCGGCATAGCAGTTTGGTTCTGGCTCGCAGACGATCCTGACTCGGCACACTATCTCACCGTCGCCGAACGTGAACTCATCGATGCGCGCATGCGACGACAAGTCGGACACACCAAATCCTCCAGCCAGATGCACAAGGAGGACGTCTACGCTGGTCTCAAAGACTGGAAGATTTGGCTCTTTTGTATTGGCCAGTTTGGTGGTGACACGATTCTTTACGGCTACAGCACTTTCTTGCCTACGATTATTCGCGGACTAGGCGATTGGAACAATGCGCAGGTTCAGGCTTTGACGATTCCTTGCTACGCTATGGGTGCTATCACATATATTGTGGTTGCATGGTTCTCCGATAGAACTCAGCGAAGAGCTGTCTTCACTGTTGCCCTCGGTCTTGTGTGTGCTGTTGGATATGCTATCCTTGTCAGTACAGCTCCATCTGGAGTACGATACTTTGGATGTTTCCTCGCTGCGATGGGATTGTATGTCATTGTTGGGTTGCCCCTTGCTTGGCTTCCCAGCAACAATCCTCGTTACGGAAAGCGAACTGTCGCGACGGGATTGCAGCTTACTATCGGTAACTCTGCAGGTATCCCAGCTCCATTTGTAAGTTACTCTCACGTTTTGCGAAACTCTTTTACTGATTGGTTTAGTTGTACAAAACATACGAAGGACCTCGATTCGTCAAAGGTCACGCTGTTTCTATGGCTTTGGTGGCCATGTCTTCACTCATCTATCTTGCTTTCTGGGTTTGGTTCCGACGACAAAACAAGAGAAAGATTGAGGGTAAGGAGGATTGGAGAATCCAGGGCTTGACTGAGGAAGAGGCCGAGGAGTTGGGAGAGCACAACCCTAGATTCCACTACACTTATTAGGAGGGTCCTTTATGAGGCTGAAGCGCCTTTAGACACTTCTACTTTAATGCTAACTGCTCCGGTACATTTACACTCCTCGACCACCTGAAGTGACTTGTCATCGGCCACTGGGTATGACTTCTGGGACCTGGAGCATTGTGATGAGGCCATGAAGAAACGCCTGTACCAATGTGACAACTACACTTTGAAACGCGCAGCCTCGAGTGTCGTCTACGAACGCGGGCCCCCGCTAGAAGCATAAGAGACGAAATACCTAGTTCAGTTTATGATACTTAGGTTAGACGTTTTAGGTTGTTTATTCTTGTATCCTAAATCTTGTTTCTGGAACCCAGCAGAAGGTGCAACACCGTCAACCTTTCCGGGTACCCTAAGGGGCCTCTCTGGCTCTTGATACTTTTACCTAACCTGACGCCCGAGCAACGGAAGACGGCCACCGAGATCAATGAGCCTTTCGAGATGTATGAGAAGAGGAGTGAAAATGGCGAGACGTCAGACGTCAGACTCCAGGTGGACGAAGACGCGATGGATGACACTGACAGTGAAAGAAATGACAGTGATAGGGCACGAAGCAAAGCTGGGAGTGGTGATATCTATGTGAATTAGCTTGGCAAAGAATATTGATGACACCCTGCAGTTATGAAAGGAAGAATGTGACGACAGCCCGGAGTCAAGGGTGATTGATATTTGAGGCGTAAACAGGCCGTTAGTGCGCCCTCACTCAGGAAATTGTGAATAGTTAAGTGTGAAATGATTTGATTTGTAAGGTGCCTACTTGAATTTGACTTTTTACATTTTTCAATGCCAAAGTTGTCATTCTCTTGGGAAGCTTGAGTGCCTCTCGCGTCTCTTTTCCGATAGAGAATGGCAAAATCGCGGGTCCCGTCTGTCTTGAGGATCTGTAGGGTCGTTTTGAAATTGGTCTGTTCTCATTGAAGTGTACCATATGCTTATAGATGCTGTAGGCACGCGCGCCTGGAATAGTTGGTTTGAAGTGGAAAGCTTTGGTGTCAGCATTGTGGGACAACTGGAATAAGGGGCTGGCTCTGTTGCATCCAGAACAGCGGCCAGCCAGAGTCCGGTCGTGCTTCGTCAGACGTTCTTTGAACATCACAGCTCTCAGCCTTAGCATGGTGTGCATGGCGATGTCCCCCTGAACATCCCCGTTGACGGACATCATGTAGCTTGTATATGAATTGAGGAGTAAAAGCACTGTCTGTTCTGCAACATGAATTAGATCAGACCTGATAATGAGGTTTCCATCTTGAATTGCACTTTTCAAGCACTATGACTCCAATGCTTACACAGGACTGAATTAGATCAGTCAATGAGTCATGCGTCTCACTGCGATCAAATGAGATGATCGGTACACTGTAGCGTCAAACTTTGGTGGTGCGTCGGGCAACATTGTAACAGGGACTCTTGTTTCGAAAGTCATCGGTATTGGTATCGTGGTCCCCTGATAATAAGGTTTTCATCTTGAGGCATCGTGGTCGTTTTGCTTTCCCCAAAGTCAGGGTTGAGATTGACCAACATATACACCAACGACATCCGGCGCGTGGCCTTTCATGTTCGTGTAACTGCGGATGTAAATCCCTTGGGAATTGCTGGTCGGGTAGGTTGCAGTGACTGGTGGCAGGCTAAGCAGATCGTGCAGAGTGAACTTGCCGTCTGACACAATTGTCGGGCTGGCTGGGTAAAGCCATCGATAATGGTCACAATCGAACTGTGAAAGCTACGATGGTTGAAAATTGTATCGACAAGTCGGTTTGAGAGCCCACAGGATCGAAGTGGCCCTACGTTCTTCTGAACATTCCTTCACAGATGCCGGACGTAAGTATCCATACGGGACCCATGTGGAATTTCGGCTGAATGGTTGGCAGTTAGGAGGCGGTCGTTCAGCTTATCCCGTAATGACGGGTAGGGGACGCCCTTGATGATTTTGGCCGCTTCAGTGCCTTGATCAGTATCGAAGCAACTTCAGCTCTGAGTGAAGATGTACTTTGAAAGTAACCGAGCTGCATGGGTGTAAAGGTTGTTGATTAGGCCAAGTTAACTACGGCGGGTCGTCGGGAAGAAGGCCCACTAAATCTGCTTAGTAATGCCGGTGCAATTCGCCCGGGTTACAACCAACCTACAATGGGATGAATCTGGACTAGAGAAACAATTCATATGTTCTCATCTAGAAAAGCCCTAGGAAAACAAACTTCTGGTTAGACTCAGCTCTTGGTGGGAGCTGAATTGAGGGTTAATCATAGAATGCGATGGCTGTTGCTCGTGGCTGAAGCTAGCTGTTAGGTTTCAGACACATTAGTCTGTAAGATGCAGCCTGTAAAAATAAATAGCCTAAAGAGTCTAGACTAAGCAGCATAAACTGACCTACTTATTTTGTCTCATATGCTCCTAGCGGCCAGTTTTCCTGACAACCTGATGGCTGGAATTTCAGCCCTAGATGTAGAATATGGTGGCTGAGATAGTCTACCTGGCAATCGAGATGAGTTGGCGTTTTTTAGCCAATAGTTTACATAGTTGCCTGAGCTACATATCAAGCTTAAGCGTTAGTTCTCAATAGTCCGATTAGCTTCTAACGGTGGCTTCGATGAGATGGCTCAGAACCTCTATATAATATTCGGATTTCTCTTTTCCTGACTGCTACAAACTTGCCATCCAACTCCGTCTCTTTTTGAAAATGTACTTTTCCAAAATCTCTACCGCTCTTGTCGCTTTGGCTGTCAGTGTTCCTGATGTCGTTGCGATACCAACCTCCAACCTTGATATTCGACAAGTACCCAAACCCCCCCATCATGAGACCAGTGAACCCACCACCCGTTGCCACATCCACTGGAGCAAAGAATACGGGCAAGCAAGTACAACCTCCGCAAAACACAGTCACCAAAACCCCAGCTACCCAGCAGCCACAGGGACACAAGGGGATCGCATCGTACTACTACCAAAACGAACGTGCTGGTAAATGCGGTCAAGTCCACGTCGATGCTGAATTTGTCGTGGCCCTTGACCAGCGCAGATTCGACATGAGTGTCTGTGGCAAGAAGATTCGTGTTGAAACTCCTGCGCGGAGATGGATTGAAGTAACTGTTGTGGACTCAACAGATGGTGGCGTTGATGAGAACTATTTGGACTTGTCCCTGGGTGCTTTCAAGGCTATTTCTAGGATTGAGGATGGGATTTCGTCAGTTACTTGGAACTACATTTAGACAATCGTTGTTTGGCTTAAAGTCAGCGAATGAAGACTGAATGCGAACATGGGAGCCAGTGGACAGCAGAAAGGTTAACCTATGAAGCCTTTGGCATAAAAATAAGTAGTCTAGCAGCGTGATCTAATTATATAATATAAGAGAATAGAAACAAAGGCTTACTTTTTAATTTTACTAGATTTTTTAAATTATATTTTTACTTGAAGGAAATTCCTATCAATATATATATATCTATTTACTAATAGAAGGGGAAATACGTAAGAAATAGAGCTTAACCCTAGCCTAGATAAGACCTCCTATATATATATATATAACTCTATCGTAACTCTAACCCTTTAGAATATCCAAATGCCTCGTTCGAGAGCCCTTGCAATCTAAGCTTCAAATCTTGCAGATGATTTCGACTCCAACTCCAACTCCAACAGCTGCATTTGATTGAGGTATCAGAGCTATCAATAGCTTTCTTCAAGGCTTCGAGACTAAAGCCATGATACGGCTCGTTTGGCAGGGGCTTCAGACCGATCTCAGATAGAATTTGGTCTATGTACCCGAGTTGCATGTACAAACATTGCCGGCCGTACTCTTTATCCCCGACGCTGTTCAACCTCTTCCAAAGCCTTTCGATTCCTTCAATTAAGAAACGAATCGAATATATTCTATGTTCCTCAATAGTGTCTGTTTTATCTTGTTAAAGCCTTGGCCCACGTAGTATATGTTGCTTAGCTTACCAACAACTACTTTAGGTATGGGTAACCCAAGTGTATGTATGGGACCTCGACTCGTGTGGATCGCGACCTCAGTGACGGCACGGAGTACCTCCCTTTTGGAAAAGACCCAAGATACTATCAGTTCGAGAAGTAGTGTCCTCGAGTAATAGGATCCAACGGCGAAGTATAAGTTCGACATCCATATTTCTACCCACGGCTCCACTACCTCGTGACAACCATAGTAGTCCACTAGTACAGCGACTTTCGCCAACATTTCAAGTTCTATTTTACGAGGAACTGGTCTTGTTTTGTGATGCAGTATGTTCATCAGTAATAGAAATGCTGCGCCGTCCCAATCGGTCTCCGTAAGTGTCCACTTGTAGCCAGGCTCAGACTCTATTGTGTTCCAATCATCAGACAAGGCCTTTTTGAAGTAGGGCGAGGTATCGATCAGGACTGCTGAACAAAGCCTGAAACGTAGGTGTAAAGGTTCTGGTTTGGCTTGAGCAAGCGACGAGGGATCGCTTACCGCCTCGTACTCGTCGCCCTGGGAAGTCTTTATCAATACAGAAGATTCATAACGCTTTGATTCTTCTGTTTGATATTTTGGTAGGGCGTTAGGCCATTCATCCTCGAATCCGCCTGTAGCAAACGCTGCGCCAGAGTGGCGGATTATCAGGAGTGTATCACCACCTGGATACACCTCGTTTACTTCAGAGAAAGTCATAATTGCCACTATGAGAAATGTTGTTAAGTTTCATAAAGGGAAAGGAAGTGCCCTTGAATATAGGCAATTTAATATTGTCGTTATAGAGTAATGTGAAGTAAATATGATTATTGATATACTGCGTAAGTGATGTTATTAACTGTTGAACCAAAACGTGTGCCAAAATTGACTGTATTGTGTGTGTGTCTTCT